>RYYW01000084.1:0-222609 GCA_013621005.1 Aeschynomene evenia | reverse complement strand
GAAATACCAGGCTAAGTAAATCAAAAGATGCCAAATAATAAAAAAATAAGCATAAAATTAAGTAAAACATGAGATGCCAAAATAATGATTTTTCATTGATGGTTTTGTAGAGATACAAAATATTTGGCTCCCCCTAAGTTGTTGCTCCCCCTAATTGTTGCTCCCCCTAAGTCCTAGCCTAGTGTTTACGTATAGCCAATGTACAAAAAATTTTATCATTTATCTACTCCCCCTTTGTTACATCAAAAAGGGTGGCTAAGACATAAACGCCATCATTGACTTAGAACTACTGCCTTCTGGCAATGTAGCGTAGCAGCTGGCATATCTCCATGAGAATCTCGCTCTGAGTCGCATTCTGAGCGCATTCTGGAGGTAGTTCAGAGGCAGTGGAAGGCTGTTGAGAAGATGGGGGTTGAGATGAAGGAGGACAAGAGACTTCAGCCTCAAGTACTTCATCGATGATATCCCTCTTTTGATATTCAGGAAGTCCTTCTTCTTGGACAGCTTTGCCTTCAATAGCAGCAAGTTCAATGGAAGGCTGCCTTTGAGTGTCCTCAGAAACTAGAGCAAGGTCTTGATCGGAAGGTTGCCGAGCTGATGGTTGCTCCATTGCACCAGAAGTCTGAGCATCTTCGGAGAGGTGAAAGTTGAGATATGGCTATGTATGGCTTCAATGCACTTCAACTTCTCAGTTCGACCAAAGAAAGGCCGAAATTGCACAGAGGGTGGTTGTGACTACCATTCTTCCTAGCGGGAAGCCAGGACTAATCATCGAGTCCGTAATCGAAAAGGTAGGACCCTGTTGATTGAAGGATGGAGGAGGAACCGCTGGTTCCTTCTGAGAGTCCTTCTCAGATAGAGTTCCTTCTAAGAACTGTGGGCAACAAATGCCTCAACTGCTGCAACTCCAGCAGCCATGGTAGCGTCAGCGCCCACCTCTGAGCTGAGCCAGTGCTGGTGGTCCCTGGCACTACTTCATGTGTTGAGACATGAGTTTCCTCATGTTCCGAAGGGATCTCAGAAGAGAGGGGACCAACCTCAGAAGTTGGTTCAGGTAAGGCTTCCTCATGCTGTAGTTGTTGTTGTGGCTGCATCTGAGCAGCTTCTGGAGTCTCAGAAGGTTGATCCAGTTCCTTCTGGACGTCAAGCATCGTCTGAGCCAACGACTCAGCATTCACAGTAGCAACTTCAGTTGTGGTTGCCTCAGAAAGTTCCACCATAGAAACCTCAGATGGCTTCTGCTGGGGCTCTTTCTTGGAGCTTCCAGCATCTGGAGTGTGATGCTCAATGCGGAAGCTTGCTGCATCTTCTTCCTCAGAAGAGAATCAGCAACATTTCCTCTGTTCCCCTGAATGTCTTCTCTGGTAAGGGAGACATTCCCAGATGGGGAGGAGTGATGAGAAGCTTCTGCTTCTTCTTCAACAGCAGCAGCAGTAGCGGTGGTGGCGGCAGTAGCAGCAACTGCTACGATTTCTTTACCCGTCGGCTTCGGCGGGCTCTGTTTCTTAGTGATTTTTATCCCCACTCCTTTGTGAGACTTTCCCTGATAATTCAAGGAATGCAGGAGTTTAGTTTTAAATTTGGTGGGTTTAAAACCAGCGACAGAATCAGAAACAGGAATTGAAGTAGAAGAAGATTTAAGAAAGGAAGGTGAGTTTTAGAGTAAGCTTTTACCAAACGACCACGTTTCTTTTTTCCCTTCTGGTGGCACATCTGGGACTTGGAGAGTTGGAGGTGCTTTCCGCTTTCTGGTCATGGGTTGCTCAGACGTTGTTTCTTCTGAGTCTTCAGCAGCTTCAACAACCTCAGGTTCCTTCTGAGGAGTTTTCTGAGCTTCCTCAGAAGCCATACTCCTTGTCACCCTTGTTGGAGAAGGGTGAGTCACCTTTGGTTGCTTCTTCTTCCTTTCTGAGGGGTCAGAAGCCTTTTCCTTTCCCTTCTCAGCCTTAGAGGGCTGTTTGGTGCTAGCAGCTCCCTTGTAAGGCTTTGCTTCCTCTTCTTCTTAGGTGCCCCCGTCTCTGGTACCTTCTTCTTCTTGATGTTGTTGAAGGTGACCATGGTGAATTTGCTGTGGTTGAAGACATACTCGTAGTCCTCAAGTGGGAAGGAGAAATGGTCGAGGATTCTGGTCAGAAGGCTTCCGTAAGGTAGACTTGTGAGAGCCCTCTTAGGATGAGCTTGGTGCATCATGTAGTTGAGCACCATCCTTCCAAAATCTACTCTTTCCTTCTTCAACAGGTGGTACAATAGGCATGCATCCATGGTGGTAACATTCCCCATGTCTCCAATCCGAGGGAGAAGGGTATGTTGAACTACTGAGAAGATGATTCTGGCTTCTTGCGTGAGATGAGGCACCTTCACGCCCTTGAGTGGTAGAGTGTTGCTACCAGTTAGAAGTGTTACTACTTCTTCTTCTGAGTCATCTACCTCCTTGACCCATTCTGGGTCGTCGGCGATGACAGCACCACCATTTAAGGTCTTGAAAATTTTGTTGATGTCAGAGGAGGAGAAGCGGATTGCTGATCAGCGATCGTGCTCTTGACCCTTTGTTGGTGAACCTTTCTATTTGCGAATAGAATGCTCTCACCACATTTGGGTAGCACACGTCCTCGGAGCTCATCATGGCTGGCCATCCAGGTTTGCTTTGAGGAAAGTGAGTTGAAGTTCATCCACTTGATTGTATACGTTGAGAGGTAGTACCCTTCCCATAGCAAGATTTCTTGGAAGATAAGTCTTGTGGAATAGGGATTGCATCTCCTCATTGTCGTAGAGAATATCTTCAGATACTTCATTGAGGTTGTTTCTCATTAAGCCCTTAATCTCTCCAGAGGAGGCCATTTGGAAGAAAGGTTTAAGTTTGAGAAGAGATGAGAAGAAATGAGAGCAGAGATAGCGGAGAGAGAGTGAGAGGATGGAGATGAAACAGATGAAGATTGGAAAGCGAGGAGAGGATTTGGCAGAGTTTTGGTAAGTTTTAAGCGCAAAGTGCTCAAATGGAACAATGCCATGAGTATTTATAGAAATGGCTTGTAACTAGCCGTTTCTGACGCTTATCCAAAAGTTACCGTTGGTAACTTGTTTCTTGGAAGGTACCTTTGTGAGAGAGGTTGTCCTTCTGAGAAACGCTCCTTCTGAGAAATGTTTCAGAAGATCTCCTTTCTGAGGGATGAGTCTTCTGAGAACAAATTTTCTCAGATAGAGTTTTCTGTGTTTTCCTACTTCAAGCTCAGAAGCTTAGTTCTATTGTTTGTCTCAGAGTCTAACCTAGGACTAAGGGGGGGTTTCTAAGAAAAAGTTTTTAATTTCAAAGTACTTAGAAACGTCTTAGATTAAGAAGTCCTTTCAGAATATTGAAACGATCCTCGGGTAAAGGCTTTGTAAATATATCTGAGATTTGATCCTCAGTATTCACAAATTTGAGTTCAATGTCGCCTTTTTGCACATGATCCCGAATAAAATGATGTTTTATATCAATGTGCTTGGATCGAGAATGCTGAATAGGATTCTTAGCTAAGTTGATAGCACTTGTATTATCACAAAGCATAGGAATTTTGGTGTACCATAATTGATAATCAAGTAGCTGATTCTTAATCCATAGCATCTGAGAACAGCAGTTCGCAGCAGACACGTATTCAGCTTCAACAGTTGATAGGGCGATCGTATTTTGCTTCTTGCAAGACCATGTGATCAAGCATTCTCCAAAGAAGAAGCAGCAGCCACTTGTGCTTTTGTGATCGATCCTATCTCCAGCGTAGTCAGCATCACAATATCCTACAACATCAGAAGAACACCCTTTCTCGTACCAAAGACCAAGATTAGTAGTTCCACTTAAATATCGTAAAATTCGTTTAACTGCAGTTAAATGTGATTGCTTAGGCTTAGACTGGAATCTAGCACAGATCCCAACACTAAGTTGGATATCTGGTCTGGAGGCAGTTAAGTATAGAAGTGAGCCAATCATTCCTCGATAGTTGCTTTCTGAGACTTTCTCACCATCTTCATCCAAGTCAATTACTTGAGAGGGATGCATGGGAGTGCTCATGGGCTTGGCCTTATCCATCAGAAACTTCTTCAGAAGTTCTTTGGTATAATTCTCTTGGTGGATAACTGTCCCTTCTGACTCTTGCTTGATTTGCAATCCTAGGAAGAATTTTAATTCTCCCATCATGCTCATCTCGAATTCACCTTGCATAAGCTTGGAGAATTCTTTACAAAGCCATTCATTGGTTGCGCCAAATATTATGTCATCAACATAAATCTGGACAATCAAGAAGCCAGAGTCTTCTGAGAGTGTAAAGAGAGTTGTGTCTACTTTCCCTCTTGAGAATCCGTTTTTAAGCAGGAAAGAGCTCAATCTATCGTACCAAGCTCTTGGAGCTTGTTTCAGACCATAGAGAGCCTTTGTAAGCTTAAATACGTGATCCGGGAATGCATCATTCACAAAACCAGGAGGTTGTTTTACATAAACTTCCTCAGAAAGGTATCCATTCAAGAAGGCAGACTTAACGTCCATCTGATAGAGTTTGAAACCTTTGTGTGCAGCAAAAGCTAGCAACATTCTGATAGCTTCCATCGTAGTCTATCCCTTCTTGTTGGTTGTACCCTTGAGCAACCAATCTGGCCTTGTTTCTCACGACTTGACCGTTTTCATCAAGTTTGTTTCGAAACACCCATTTAGTCCCAATGACACTCTTGCCTTTGGGCTTCTGAGTTAGTTTCCAAACCTGATTTCTCTCGAATTGGTCAAGTTCATCCTGCATGGCATTTACCCAGCTAGGATCATCTAACGCCTCTTCTATGGAGTCTGGTTCAAGTTCAGAAACCATAGCAAGATTTGTATAGTTCCTTCTGGTTCTTACGCCACGTTCTGGATCACCCAAGACTTCATTCTGAGAGACGTTCTTCAAGTCTCTTGAACCTCTAATCCTTTTAGGAGTAGGATTCTGAGAAGGAGACACAGAGGGTTCTCTTTCTGAGTCATCAGAAGCTTGACCTTCTGAGAATCTAGGTTCCATTGTATTTGGAGAAGTAGATTCTCTAGGTTCTGGAGCTTCGATGATGCTACTGGATTTTTCTTTAGATGGAGATGGTTGTTCCATGGGTTGGAAGTCAGTCTCATCATCTATAAGAATTTTCTTTTTGGCTTTCTCAGAAGTGATGTTGAGTTTCTCAAACTCATCTTCTAAGTCTACATATTTCTGAGACATGTCCTTACTAAGTTCTTTGAACTTAATATGGATTGTCTCTTCAACACATTTACTCCTTTTGTTATATACTCTGTAAGCCTTAGAGACTGAGGAGTATCCTAGGAAGCATCCATCATCGGACTTAGGATCAAACTTAGAGAGTTTGTCCTTTGTGTTGAGAATAAAACAAGAAGAACCAAATACATGGAAATAAGAAATGTTTGGTATTTTACTCTTCCATAGCTCGTAAGGTGTCTTTTTCAGAATTGGTCTCAGAAAGACTCGATTCTGAATATAGCATGAAGTGTTAACTGCTTCAGCCCAGAAACCTTTTGAAAGTCCGCTTTTCTAAGAGCATTGTTCTTGCCATCTTTTGAAGGCTTCGATTCTTTCTCTCAGCTACTCCATTTTGTTGAGGAGTTCTGGGAGATGAGAATTCGTGAGCAATGCCCAGATTTTCACAAAACTTTTCGAAAGTATGATTCTCAAATTCACCACCATGATCTGATCTAATGGCATGAATGTGCGAATCCTTTTCAGTTGAAACTCTTTTCGCAAATGCTTTGAACTTCTCAAAAGTTTCTTCCTTAGAAGCTAGAAAGAAAACCCAAGTGAATCTGGAGTAATCATCCACTATGACAAGACCATAGCGTTTTCCAGAAAGAGAAGCCGTTCTGGTTGGTCCAAAGAGATCCATGTGGAGCAGTTCCAATGGTTTCTGAGTAGAAATACCACTTTTACTGGGAAAGGAAGCATTGGTCTGTTTCCCTTTTTCACAGAAGTCGCAGGTTGCATCCTTCTGATACTTAATTCTGGGAAGGCCCTTTACAAGTCCTTTCTGTGAGAGTTCAGAAAGAAGTCTCATATGGGCATGACCAAGTTTCTTATGCCATAGCCATTTGTCTTCTTGGACAGAGACAAGGCACTCCACGTTTTGATCCTTTAGATCATCCAGATGGATAACATAGATGTTACCAACACGTTTTCCTTCCAGAACGATCTTGTCATTTGTGAGATTAATCACATGACAATACTTGGCATAAAACTCAACCTTTAGGCCTTTGTAACAAAATTGACTAATGCTTAATAGATTGTGAGTTAAGCCATCTACCAAAAGTACATCTGAGATTTGGTGAGAGGAATCCTTACCAACATCTCCGATTGCAGTGACTCTTCCCTTAGCGCCATCACCTAATCGCATTGTTCCGCCTTTCTTGGGCTTGAGACTTCTGAACCAGTGCTTGCTTCCAGTCATGTGCCTCGAGCAGCCACTGTCAAGGTACCACTGCTCATCGTGGTGGTGGAGCAGTGCTTGATGATGTACCTGCAGTCACAAAGTTAACAGATTTAGGTACCCATTCTTTGTTGGGTCCTTGCTTGTTAGCTTTCTTGGACTTTTGCCTTCTTTTCTTAGAAGGGTCATGGTTTTGAGAGTCAGAGACCTTTTGTTTGCCCTTTTCAGAAGCACTTGCTTTCTGAGAAGTTTTACCCTTCTTAGAGGGGTTAGTCTTCTTAGACGGCTTTGCTTTCTGAGTTTTCTTTTGAGCCTTCTGAGGCTTAGAGATTTTTCCTTTTTCCAACATAGGACATTTTTCAGAACCATGGCCACTTTTAAAACATGTGATGCACGTGCGAGGTGATTTAGTTAACGATGGATCAATATCATTTGGTTCAAAGATTTCTTCATAACCAAGTCCACTCTTATCCTTGTAAGGTCTTTGACCACCAAGCAAGAGTGTCATCATTTTTTCACCCTTGACCATCTTAACTAAGTCAGAAGTGAGAAGCTCATTTGTCTTTTGTAATTCTATCAAAGCCAGTTCGGCTTTTTCAACAGTTACAGAAGACATTGTTTCTAAAGCTTGATAGAGGTTGTGACTTTCAAGATATCTATTTTTAAAGTCATCTCTTTCAAGCCTTAGGTTCTCTACTTCTTGAATTAGTCTAGCATTTTCAGCTTCTAAGTGTTTAAAAGACTTTCTTAGTTTGCTGAAATTGTTAGCTAATTCGTTTGAGTCTCTCAGAAGCTCTTCATAGAGTTCTGAGATCTCATTGTATGAGTATGAGAGAGGAGGAGAGTTTGGTACCTCTTCTGACTCAGATTCTGTTTCCAGAATATAGTCAGTACCGGCCATGAAGCAGACATTAGCTTCCTCTTCACTTGCTGACTCAGAGCCTTCCTCTTCTGAGTCACTCCATGTAGCAGCCATTGCCTTCTTCTTCTTCTTGGGAATGAACTTCTTCTTTCCCTTGTTCTGAGGGCACTCCGTTCTGAAGTGGCCCTTTTCTCCACAGCCGAAACATGTGGCATCAGAAGGTTTTGACTTTCCTTTTCTAGGGGTGATCTCTTTGTCTTTGCTTGGTATTCTCTTCCAAGCTTTCTTCATTTTCCTTACTAGAAGAGAGATGTCATCTTCATCGGAATCTGAGTTTTGATCGTTTTCAGACACAGACATTTCTTCAGCCTTTAGGGCTTTTGAAGTCTTTTTGATCTGACTTTTCAGAGCCAGGGCTTTCTGAGGTTTTGAGGATGAAGATGGTCCTCCAAGCAGTCCTTCAAGCTCAATCTCGTGAGTTCTGAGTGAGCCAAACAATACATCTAAACCCAGCTGGTTTAGATCCTTTGATTCTTGGATCGCTGTCACTTTTGGGCGCCACTTGGCAGAGAGGCTTCTGAGAATTTTCCTCACCATCTCAGCATTGGAGTAGGTCTTTCCCAAGACCTTTAGCTGATTTATGATGTGGAGAAACCTTATTGACATGTTGTCAATGGTTTCCTCAGGTTGCATGCAGAAGGACTCGTACTTATGTACGAGCATTGATACCTTGGTTTCCTTGACTTCATCATTTCCTTCATGCAGCATGTGTAATCTCTCCCAAATTTCTTGAGCGGTGTCACACGACACAATCTTGTCGTATTCTACCTTGGGCAAGGCGCAGAGAAGAATGTATTTAGCTTTGAAGTTGAGTTGTATCTTCTCCTTCATCTCTTGAGTCTATTCGTCCTTAGGGACTCGTCTTGTATAGGTTCTGAGTGCTGGAGGTGCCACTCCTGGCTCAGCGTCTGTTGCAACTACAGCATCCTCTGTAATTGTCTGCAGAGGCTGATAGTCTCCATTCTCGATCCTATCCCATAAGTCCAGACTGGTGTGCTTGATGAATAGCGTCATCCTGTCACGCCAGTAGTCGAAGCTGTCTCCGAGAAACATCGGAGGTCTGTTTATTGAAGCCCCATCTGATATGAATGCAGCTGGTGAATTCATATTTCCCTTCGTGGATCTTTTTCCTTGACACTGTGAAGTGCTCAACCCCTTAAGGACCGAGCTCTGATACCAATTGAAAGTGTATGAGTGCACGAGAAGGGGGGGTTGAATCGTGCAAGTTTAAAAAAATTGCTTCTTAAAACTTTTACTTAGAAAGCTGTTTTTACTCAAAAGGTAGATTTAAGAGTTGCAGCGGAAATTGCTTTCTGAGAAGATTAAGTTTCTGAGAACTTAGTCTTTCTGAGAAAGTTCCTTTCTGAGGAATTTTAAGAAAATGACTTAAAATTAGAATTTCTTAAAAGCTTTCTAATTTTTATCAATAAGGTTTTCAGGAGACCTCTTAGTTAGAATCGTGGTAGAGTTTTTCTCAAGGATTTGTGCAAGTAAAGAGCAAAGGGAGAAAAGCTTAACACAAAGAATTTTATACTGGTTCGGTTATAACCAACCTACTCCAGTCCTCAACCTTCAGTTGAGAGTTCTTAGATATTCTTCTTAATGTGCCTTCCCAGACAACGCTGCCTTTACCAAGTAAAGGACTTCCACCACTTCACAACCCGAAGTGGATTTCCTTGCCTCACACTAGAGGACTTCCTTGCCTCCAATACTAGAGGACTTCTTTGCCTCACAACAGAGGACTTCCTTGCCTTAAACAATTATGGACTTCGAGCTTTGCCTCAAACACCAGAGGACTTAAACCTGCCTTCACACACAGAAGGACTTAGCGTTTTTCTTCAAAAGTTTGATTTGATCGAAAACGACTACCAAGACTAAGTTACAAACCTAGTTTTACACTTAGTAGACTTCTAGAAATAACTTACACAAGGTAAGGATTTACACCAATAATGAACTAGAAGATTTTCGCAAAGTAAGAAGAACAATTTCGTAAAATTGTCTTTCTGAGAAAGTTCTAAGTTTTCGCAGATGATTTTCAATTCAGCAGAGTTTTTGCACGTTTAATCAAGAGTTTTTAGCGCAAGAATTTCGTCAAATTGCTCTGGAATTGAACTCATATATATAGGCATCAAAGAGCCGCGAAATTAGAAGCTTTCACTTTGCTTATGTGGCTGTGTCCTTTTCAGAACGGCTCCCTGCTACAGTCAGCGCGAAATGAGGAACTTTTCAGAACTGCACAGTGCGCGTGTTCCCACTTCCTTAGCTAGTTGTAGCGAGCTTTCTGAGACTGCTTACGATCCCTTTAGTCCAGACACTTGGTTGCTTCTGAGTCCAACTTTCTGAGAGTTGTACGAACTTCTGAGGCGAACCTTATGAGGGAAGACCCTTCTGAGAACTACTAGTCGCAAGGTCTTCTGAGACCCTTCTGAGGCGACAGTGTTCTTTCCTCAGAAACAAGTTTTCACCTTCTGCGCTTCTGAGACATCCTTTCTGATATCTTTTGGCGCTATGATTTTATCAATTGATCTCGAGGCTACTTGATGTCTTGTCTTGGTCTTTGCTCATGGTATTGCAATAATTTAAAGCTTTCTGAGACACTTAGCGCACATGTTAGCAAAACCTTAAGTAAAATTTTTATACTTATGGCTTACCTTGTTATCATTAAAACTTTCATAACTCTAAAAGAATTATCCTTAATTCTTTCAGAAGGGTTCTGGAGCTTACAACGCGCACTGTGCAGTTCTGAAAAGTTCCTCATTTCGCGCTCACTATAGCAGGGAGCCGTTCTGAAAAGGACACAGCCACATAAGCAAAGTGAAAGCTTCTAATTTCGCGGCTCTTTGATGCCTATATATATGAGTTCAATTCCAGAGCAATGTGACGAAATTCTTGCGCTAAAAACTCTTGATTAAACGTGCAAAAACTCTGTTGAATTGAAAATCATCTGCGAAAACTTAGAACTTTCTCAGAAAGACAATTTTACGAAATTGTTCTTCTAACTTTGCGAAAATCTTCTAGTTCATTATTGGTGTAAATCCTTACCTTGCGTAAGTTATTTCTAGAAGTCTACTAAGTGTAAAACTAGGTTTGTAACTTAGTCTTGGTAGTTGTTTTTCATCAAATCAAACCTTCGAAAAACGTTAAGTCCTTCTCTGTGTGAAGGCAGTTTTAAGTCCTCTGGTGTTTGAGGCAAAGTTCAAAGTCCTTAAGTGATTAAGGCAAGGAAGTCCTCAGTGTGAGGCAAGGAAGTCCTTAAGTGTTTTTAAGGCAAAGAAGTCCTCTAGTGTTGGAGGCAAGGAAGTTCTCTAGTGTGAGGCAAGGAAATCCACTTCGGGTTGTGAAGTGGTGGAAGTCCTTTACTTGGTAAAGGCAGTGTTGTCTGGGAAGGCACTTTAAGAAGAATATCCAAGAACTCTCAACTGAAGGTTGAGGACTGGAGTAGGTTGGTTATAACCGAACCAGTATAAAATTTTTTGTGTTAAGCTTTTCTCCCTAACTCTTTAATAGCATAAATCTTTGAGGAAAACTTTGCCACGATTTTAATTAAGAAGTCTCGTAAAAACTTTATTGATTAAGATCAGAAAGCGTTTAAGAAATTCTAACGTAAAGTCATTTTCTTAAAATTGCTCAGAAAGGAACTTTCTCAGAAAGACCAAGTTCTCAGAAACTTAATCTTCTCAGAAAGTAATTTCCGCTGCAAACTCTTAATTCTACCTTCTGAGTAAAAACAGCTTTCTAAGTAAAAGTTTTAAGAAGTAATTTTTAAAACTTGCACGATTCAACCCCCCTTTCTCGTGCACACATACACTTTCAATTGGCATCAGAGCTCGGTCCTTAAGGGGTTGAGCACTTAGCAGTGTCAAGGAAAAAGATCCACGAAGGGAAATATGAATTCACCAGCTGCATTCATATCAGATGGGGCTTCAATAAACAGACCTCCGATGTTTCTCGGAGACAACTTCGACTACTGGCGTGACAGGATGACGCTATTCATCAAGCACACCAGTCTGGACTTATGGGATAGGATCGAGAATGGAGACTATCAGCCTCTGCAGACAATTACAGAGGATGCTGTAGTTGCAACAGACGCTGAGCCAGGAGTGGCACCTCCAGCACTCAGAACCTATACAAGACGAGTCCCTAAGGACGAATGGACTCAAGAGATGAAGGAGAAGATACAACTCAACTTCAAAGCTAAATACATTCTTCTCTGCGCCTTGCCCAAGGTAGAATACGACAAGATTGTGTCGTGTGATACCGCTCAAGAAATTTGGGAGAGATTACACATGCTGCATGAAGGAAATGATGAAGTCAAGAAAACCAAGGTATCAATGCTCGTACATAAGTACGAGTCCTTCTGCATGCAACCTGAGGAAACCATTGACAACATGTCAATAAGGTTTCTCCACATCATAAATCAGCTAAAGGTCTTGGGAAAGACCTACTCCAACGCTGAGATGGTGAGGAAAATTCTCAGAAGCCTCTCTGCCAAGTGGCGCCCAAAGGTGACAGCGATCCAAGAAGCAAAGGATCTAAATCAGCTAGGTTTAGATGTATTGTTTGGCTCACTCAGAACTCACGAGATTGAGCTTGAAGGACTGCTTGGAGGACCATCTTCATCCTCAAGACCTCAGAAAGCTCTGGCTTTGAAAAGTCAGATAAAAAGACTTCAAAAGCCCTAAAGGCTGAAGAAATATCTGAGTCTGAAAACGATCAAAACTCAGATTCCGATGAAGATGACATCTCTCTTCTAGTAAGAAAATGAAGAAAGCTTGGAAGAGAAGACCAAGCAAAGACAAAGAGATCACCCTAGAAAAGGAAAGTCAAAGCCTTCTGATGCCACATGTTTCGGCTGTGGAGAAAAGGGCCACTTCAGAACGGAGTGCCTCAGAACAAGGGAAAGAAGAAGTTCATTCCCAAGAAGAAGAAGAAGGCAATGGCTGCTACATGGAGTGACTCAGAAGAGGAAGGCTCTGAGTCAGCAAGTGAAGAGGAAGCTAATGTCTGCTTCATGGCCGGTACTAACTATATTCTGGAAACAGAATCTGAGTCAGAAGAGGTACCAAACTCTCCTCCTCTCTCATACTCATACAATGAGATCTCAGAACTCTATGAAGAGCTTCTGAGAGACTCAAACGAATTAGCTAACAATTTCAGCAAACTAAGAAAGTCTTTTAAACACTTAGAAGCTGAAAATGCTAGACTAATTCAAGAAGTAGAGAACCTAAGGCTTGAAAGAGATGACTTTAAAAATAGATATCTTGAAGGTCACAACCTCTATCAAGCTTTAGAAACAATGTCTTCTGTAACTGTTGAAAAAGTCAAACTGGCTTTGATAGAATTACAAAAGACAAATGAGCTTCTCACTTCTGACTTAGTTAAGATGGTCAAGGGTGAAAAAATGATGACACTCTTGCTTGGTGGTCAAAGACCTTACAAGGATAAGAGTGGACTTGGTTATGAAGAAATCTTCGAACCAAATGATATTGATCCATCCTTAACTAAATCACCTCGCACGTGCATCGCATGTTTTAAAAATGGCCATGGTTCTGAAAAATGTCCTATGTTGGAAAAGGAAAAATCTCTAAGCCTCAGAAGGGCTCAAAAGAAAACTCAGAAAGCAAAGCCTTCTAAGAAGACTAACCCTCTCAGAAGGGTAAAACTTCTCAGAAAGCAAGTGCTTCTGAAAAGGCAAACAAAGGTCTCTGACTCCCAAACCATGACCCTTCTAAGAAAAGAAGGCAAAAGTCCAAGAAAGCTAACAAGCAAGGACCAACAAAGAATGGGTACCTAAATCTGTTAACTTTGTGACTGCAGGTACATCATCAAGTGCTGCTCCACCACCACGATGAGCAGTGGTACCTTGACAGTGGCTGCTCGAGGCACATGACTAGAAGCAAGCACTGGTTCAGAAGCCTCAAGCCCAAAAAGGGCGGAACAGTGCGATTCGGTGATGGCGCTAAGGGAAGAGTCACTGCAACCGGAGATGTTGGTAAGGATTCCTCTCACCAAATCTCAGATGTACTTTTGGTCGATGGCTTAACTCACAATCTATTAAGCATTAGTCAATTTTGTGACAAAGGCTTAAAGGTTGAGTTTTATGCCAAGTATTGTCATGTGATTAATCTCACAAATGACAAGATCGTTCTGGAAGGAAACGTGTTGGTAACATCTATGTTATCCATCTGGATGATCTAAAGGATCAAAACGTGGAGTGCCTTGTCTCTGTCCAAGAAGACAAATGGCTATGGCATAAGAAACTTGGTCATGCCCATATGAGACTTCTTTCTGAACTGTCTCAGAAAGGACTTGTAAAGGGCCTTCCCAGAATTAAGTATCAGAAGGATGCAACCTGCGACTTCTGTGAAAAAGGGAAACAGACCAAAGCTTCCTTTCCCAGTAAAAGTGGTATTTCTACTCAGAAACCATTGGAACTGCTCCACATGGATCTCTTTGGACCAACCAGAACGGCTTCTCTTTCTGGAAAACGCTATGGTCTTGTCATAGTGGATGATTACTCCAGATTCACTTGGGTTTTCTTTCTAGCCTCTAAGGAAGAAACTTTTGAGAAGTTCAAAGCATTTGCAAAAAGAGTTTCAACAGAAAAGGATTCGCACATTCATGCCATAAGATCAGATCATGGTGGTGAATTCGAGAACCATGCTTTCGAAAAGTTTTGTGAAAATCTGGGCATTTCTCACGAATTCTCATCTCCCAGAACTCCTCAACAAAATGGAGTGGCTGAGAGAAAGAATCGAAGCCTTCAAGAGATGGCAAGAACAATGCTCTTAGAAAGCGGACTTTCAAAAGGTTTCTGGGCTGAAGCAGTTAACACTTCATGCTACATTCAGAATCGAGTCTTTCTGAGACCAATTCTGAAAAAGACACCTTACGAGCTATGGAAGAATAAAATACCAAACATTTCTTATTTCCATATATTTGGTTCTTCTTGTTTTATTCTCAACACAAAGGACAAACTCTCTAAGTTTGATCCTAAGTCCGATGATGGATGCTTCCTAGGATACTCCTCAATCTCTAAAGCTTACAGAGTATATAACAAAAGGAGTAAATGTGTTGAAGAGACAATCCATATTAAGTTCAAAGAACATAGTAAGGACATGTTTCAGAAAGATGCAGACTTAGAAGATGAGTTTGAGAAACTCAACATCTCTTCTGAGAAAGCCAAAAAGAAAATTCTTATAGATGATGAGACTGACTTCCAACCCATGGAACAACCATCTCTAACTAAAGAAAAATCTAGTAGCATCATCGAAGCTCCAGAACCTAGAGAATCTACTTCTCCAAATGCAATGGAATTTAGATTCTCAGAAGGTCAAGCCTCTGATGACTCAGAAAGAAACCTTCTGTGTCTCTTCTCAGAACCCTACTCCTAAAGGAATTAGAGGCTCAAGAGACTTGAAGAACGTCTCTTAGAATGAAGTCTTGGGTAATCCAGAACGTGGCGTAAGAACCAGAAGAACTACACAAATCTTGCTATGGTTTCTGAACTTGAACCAGACTCCATAGAAGAGGCGTTAGATGATCCTAGCTGGGTAAATGCCATGCAGGATGAACTTGACCAATTCGAGAGAAATCAAGTTTGGAAACTAACTCAGAAGCCCAAAGGCAAAAGTGTCATTGGGACTAAATGGGTGTTTCGAAACAAACTTGATGAAAACGGTCAAGTCGTGAGAAACAAGGATAGATTGGTTGCTCAAGGGTACAACCAACAAGAAGGGATAGACTACGATGAAACTTTTGCTCCAGTCACAAGATTGGAAGCTATCAGAATGTTGCTAGCGTTTGCTGCACACAAAGGTTTCAAACTCTATCAGATGAATGTTAAGTCTGCCTTCTTGAATGGATACCTTTCTGAGGAAGTTTATGTAAAACAACCTCCTGGTTTTGTGAATGATGCATTCCCGGATCACGTATTTAGGCTTACAAAGGCTCTCTATGGTCTGAAACAAGCTCCAAGAGCTTGGTACGATAGATTGAGCTCTTTCCTACTTAAAAACGGATTCTCAAGAGGGAAAGTGGACACAACTCTCTTTACACTCTCAAAAGACTCTGGCTTCTTGATTGTCCAGATTTATGTTGATGACATAATATTTGGCGCAACCAATGAATGCCTTTGCAAAGAATTCTCCAAGCTTATGCAAGGTGAATTCGAGATGAGCATGATGGGAGAATTAAAATTCTTCTTAGGATTGCAAATCAAGCAAGAGTCAGAAGGGACAGTTATTCACCAAGAGAAGTATACCAAAGAACTTCTGAGGAAGTTTCTGATGGATAAGGCCAAACCCATGAGCACTCCCATGCATCCCTCTCAAGTAATTGATTTGGATGAAGATGGTGAGAAAGTCTCAGAAAGCAACTATCGAGGGATGATTGGCTCACTTCTCTACTTAACTGCATCCAGACCAGATATCCAACTCAGTGTTGGGATCTGTGCTAGATTCCAGTCTAAGCCTAAGCAATCACATTTAACTGCAGTTAAACGAATTTTACGATATTTAAGTGGAACTACTAATCTTGGTCTTTGGTACGAGAAAGGTTGTTCTTCTGATATTGTAGGATATTGTGATGCTGACTACGCTGGAGATAGGATCGATCGCAAAAGCACAAGTGGCTGCTGCTGCTTCTTTGGAAAATGCTTGATCACTTGGTCTTGCAAGAAGCAAAATACGATCGCCCTATCAACTGTTGAAGCTGAATATGTATCTGCTGCGAACTGCTGTTCTCAGATGCTCTGGATTAAGAATCAGCTACTTGATTATCAATTAAGGTACACCAAAATTCCTATCCTCTGTGATAATACAAGTGCTATCAACTTAGCTAAGAATCCTATTCAGCATTCTCGATCCAAGCACATTGATATAAAACATCATTTTATTCGGGATCATGTGCAAAAAGGCGACATTGAACTTAAATTTGTGAATACTGAGGATCAAATCTCAGATATATTTACAAAGCCTTTACCCGAGGATCGTTTCAATGTTCTGAAAGGACTTCTCAATCTAAGACGTTTCTAAGTACTTTGAAATTAAAAACTTTTTCTTAGAAACCTCCCTTAGTCCTAGTTTAGACTCTGAGACAAACAATAGAACTAAGCTTCTGAGCTAGAAGTAAGAAAAACACAGAAAACTCTATCTGAGAAAATTTGTTCTCAGAAGACTCATTCCTCAGAAAGGAGATCTTCTGAAACATTTCTCAGAAGGAGTATTTCTCAGAAGGACCACTTCTATCAGAAGGGTACCTTCCGAGAAACAAGTTACCAACGGTAACTTTTGGATAAGCGTCAGAAACGGCTAGTTACAAGCCAGTTCTATAAATACTCATGGCATTGTTCCATTTGAGCACTTTGCGCTTAAAACATACCAAAACTCTGCCAAATCCTCTCCTCGCTTTCCAATCTTCATTTGTTCTCTCTCTCTCTCTGCTATCTCTACTCTCTTGTTCTTCTCTATCTCATCTCATCTCTTCTCAAACTTAAACCTTTCTTCCAAATGGCCTTCTCTGGAGAGATTAAGGGCTTAATGAGAAACAACCTCAATGAAGTATCCGAAGATATTCTCTACGACAATGAGGAAATGCAATCCCTATTCCACAAGACTTATCTTCCAAGAAATCTTGCTATGGGAAGGATACTACCTCTCAACGTATACAATCAAGTGGATGAACTTCAACTCACTTTCCTCAAGCAACCTGGATGGCCAACCATGATGAGCTCCGAGGACGTGTGCTACCCAAATGTGGTGAGAGCATTCTATTCGCAAATAGAAAGGTTCACCAACAAAGGGGTCAAGAGCACGATTGCTAATCAACAGATCCGCTTCTCCTCCTCTGACATCAACAAAATTTTCAAGACCTTAAATGGTGGTGCTGTCATCGCCGACGACCCAGAATGGGTCAAGGAGGTAGATGACTCAGAAGAAGAAGTAGTAACACTTCTAACTAGTAGCAACAGTCTACCACTCAAGGGCGTGAAGGTGCCTCATCTCACGCAAGAAGCCAGAATCATCTTCTCAGTTATCCAGCATACCCTTCTCCCTCGGATTGGAGACATGGGGAATGTCACCACCATGGACGCATGTCTACTTTACCATCTGCTGAAGAAAGAGAGGGTTGATTTTGGGAGGATGATGCTAAACTACATGATGCACCAAGCACATCCTAAAAGAGCGCTTACAAGTCTACCCTATGGGAGTCTTTTGACCAAGATCTTAAATCACTTCTCTTTTCCCCTTGAAGACTATGAATACGTCTTCAACCACAGCAAATTCACCATGGTCACCTTCAACAACATCAAGAAGAAGAAGGTACCAGAGACGGGGGCACCTAAGAAGAAGAAGGAAACAAAGCCTTACAAGGGAGCTGCTAGCACCAAACAGCCCTCTAAGGCTGAGAAAGGAAAGGAAAAGGCTTCTGACCCCTCAGAAAGGAAGAAGAAGCAGCCAAAGGTGATTCACCCTTCTCCAACAAGGGTGACAAGGAGTATGGCTTCTGAGGAAGCTCAGAAGACTCCTCAGAAGGAACCTGAGGTTGTTGAGGCTGCTGAAGACTCAGAAGAAACAACGTCTGAGCAACCCATGACCAGAAAGAGGAAAACACCTCCAACTCTCCAAGTCCCAGACGTGCCACCAGAAGGGAAAAAGAAACGTGGTCGTTTGGGAAAGTCTCACAAAGGAGTGGGGATAAAAACCACTAAGAAACAGAGCCCGCCGAAGCCGACGGGTAAAGAAATTATAGCAGTTGCTGCTGTTGCCACTACTACCGCTGCTGTTACTACTGCTAAAGAAGAAGCAGAAGCTTCTCATCACTCCTCCCCCTCTGGGAATGTCTCTCCAACCAGAGAAGACGTTCAGGGGCATGGAGGAAATGTTGCTGATTCTTCGTCTGAGGAAGAAGATGCGGCAGGCTTCCGCATTGAGCATCGCACTCTAGATGCTGGAAGCTCCAAGAAAGAGCCCCAGAAGAAGCCCTCTGAGGTTTCTATGGTGGAACTCTCTGAGGCAACCACAACCGAGGCTGCTGCTGTGAATGCTGAGTCACTGGCTCAGACAATGCTTGCTGTCCAGAAGGAACTAGATCAACCCTCTGAGACTCCAGAAGCTGCTCAGATGCAACCACAACAACAACTACAGCATGAGGAAGCCTTACTTGAACCAACTTCTGAGGTTGGTCCCCTCTCTTCTGAGATCCCTTCGGAACATGAGGAAACTCATGTCTCAACACATGAAGTAGTGCCAGGGACCACCAGCACTGGGCTCAGCTCAGAGGTGGGCGCTGACGCTACCATGGCTGCCGGAGTTGCAGCAGTTGAGGCATTTGTTGCCCACAGTTCCTTGGAAGGAACTCTATCTGAGAAGGACTCTCAGAAGGAACCAGAGGTTCCTCCTCTAGATCTAACAGAAGTTCCTCCTCCATCCTTCAATCAACAGGGTCCTACCTTCTCGATTACGGACTCGATGATTAGTCCTGGCTTCCAGCTGGGAAGAATGGTAGTCACACCACCCTCTGTGCAATTTCGGCCTTTCTTTGGTCGAACTGAGAAGTTGAAGTGCATTGAAGCCATACATAGCCAGATCTCAACTTTCAACCTCTCCGAAGATGCTCAGACTTCTGGTGCTATGGAGCAACCATCAGCTCGGCAACCTTCTGATCTAGACCTTGCTCTAGTTTCTGAGGACACTCAGAGGCAGCCTTCTATTGAACTCGCTGCTATTGAAGACAAAGCTGTCCAAGAAGAAGAACTTCCTGAATATCAACAGAGGGATATCATCGATGAGGTTCTTGAGGCTGAAGTCTCTCGCCCTCCTCCATCTCAACCCTCATCTTCTCAACAGCCTTCCACTTCCTCTGAACTACCTCCAGAATGCGCTTCGAATGCGACTCAGAGCGAGATTCTCATGGAGATATGCCAGCTGCTACGCTACATTGCCAGAAGACAGTAGTTCTAAGTCAATGATGGCGTTTATGAAATAGCCACCCTTTTTGATGTAACAAAGGGGGAGTAGATTAATGATAAAATTTTCTTTACAATGGCTATACGTAAACACTAGGCTAGGACTTAGGGGGAGCAACAACTTAGGGGGAGCCAAATATTTTGTATCTCCACAAAACCATCAATGAAAAATCATTATTTTGGCATCTCTTGTTTTACTTAATTTTATTTGGCATCTCTTGATTTACTTAGCCTGGTATTTCTGAATTTCATACATATATTCATCAAGAAATACACGCTATATAATTGATAATCTCAAACAGTAATCATACATTGCATACTTTAACTGTTGATTATCACAACCTACTAAGAAAATAACTAAGTCTTCTCTCAGAAAGCTAAGTTAGTTTCTAAGAAAGCAAAAGTGCATTCTGAATAAGTTGTGAACTTACTCAGAAACACTTCTGAACTTAAGCAAAATTATTATCTTAAGACTTAAGTTGTTATCATCAAAAAGGGGGAGATTGTAAGCTCCAGAACCCTTCTGAGAGAATTAGGCATAATTCTCTTAGAGTAATGAAGGTTTTAATGATAACAAGGTAAGCCATAAGCATAAAATTTTACTTAAGGTTGTGCTAATATGTGCGCTAAGTGTCTCAGAAAGCTTTAAATTATTGCAATATCATGAGCAAAGACCAAGACAAAACATCAAGTAGCCTCGAGATCAATTGATAAAATCATAGCGCCAAAAGATATCAGAAAGGATGTCTCAGAAGCGCAGAAGGTGAAAACATGTTTCTGAGGAAAGAACACTGTCGTCTCAGAAGGGTCTCAGAAGACCTTGCGACTAGTAGTTCTCAGAAGGGTCTTCCCTCATAAGGTTCGCCTCCAAAGTCCGTACAACTCTCAGAAAGTTGGACTCAGAAGCAACCAAGGGTCTGGACTCAAGGGATCGCAAGAAGTCTCAGAAAGCTCGCTACAACTAGCTAAGGAAGTGGGAACACGCGCACAGTGCAGTTCTGAAAAGTTCCTCATTTCGCGCTGACTGTAGTAGGGAGCCGTTTTGAAAAGGACACAGCCACATAAGCAAAGTGAAAGCTTCTAATTCCGCGGCTCTTTGATGCCTATATATATGAGTTCAATTCCAGAGCAATGTGACGAAATTCTTGCGCTAAAAATTCTTGATTAAACGTGCAAAAACTCTGTTGAATTGAAAATCATCTGCGAAAACTTAGAACTTTCTCAGAAAGACAATTTTACGAAATTGTTCTTCTAACTTTGCGAAAATCTTCTAGTTCATTATTGGTGTAAATCCTTACCTTGCGTAAGTTATTTCTAGAAGTCTACTAAGTGTAAAACTAGGTTTGTAACTTAGTCTTGGTAGTTGTTTTTCATCAAATCAAACCTTCGAAAAACGTTAAGTCCTTCTCTGTGTGAAGGCAGTTTTAAGTCCTCTGGTGTTTGAGGTAAAGTTCAAAGTCCTTAAGTGATTAAGGCAAGGAAGTCCTTAAGTGTTTTTAAGGCAAAGAAGTCCTCTAGTGTTGGAGGAAAGGAAGTCCTCTAGTGTGAGGCAAGGAAATCCACTTCGGGTTGTGAAGTGGTGGAAGTCCTTTACTTGGTAAAGGCAGTGTTGTCTGGGAAGGCACTTTAAGAAGAATATCCAAGAACTCTCAACTGAAGGTTGAGGACTGGAGTAGGTTGGTTATAACCGAACCAGTATAAAATTCTTTGTGTTAAGCTTTTCTCCCTAACTCTTTAATAGCATAAATCTTTGAGGAAAACTTTGCCACGATTTTAATTAAGAAGTCTCGTAAAAACTTTATTGATTAAGATCAGAAAGCGTTTAAGAAATTCTAACGTAAAGTCATTTTCTTAAAATTGCTCAGAAAGGAACTTTCTTAGAAAGACTAAGTTCTCAGAAACTTAATCTTCTCAGAAAGTAATTTCCGCTGCAAACTCTTAATTCTACCTTCTGAGTAAAAACAGCTTTCTAAGTAAAAGTTTTAAGAAGTAATTTTTAAAACTTGCACGATTCAACCCCCCCTTCTCGTGCACACATACACTTTCACAAATTTCAAATCATATCAAGGAATTCTCACCATTGGATCAAGAGATTTCAAATTCAAACCAAGGGTGGAGATCAAGGCAAGAATTTCGAAATTTATAGGGATTTTTCTCTATAAATACAAGACCTCAATGCCCAAGAATTCAAGAGACTACCCAAGCTTACAAGTGCCAAAAATCTGTCGAATTGAATCCTTATTTCTCTTCATCTTCAACCTATAAACCTCAAGTTCTTATTTTTATTTGAGTAATGGTTGTAATTCTTAAAAGATTGAGCTTTATTTGTTTATCCTAGCCTTGCTAGTTATTCTTTGAGAGAAAAATCCATCAAGGTTCCAACTTAGTTGCATCTAAGTTCTTGATTGGTAAAAACCACATCTTTTATACAAAGTCCTTATTTTTGTAAGGCAAGAAGTCCTTAGAGGGTCTAAGGCAAGGGTAGAAAGTCCTTCGGTGTTGAAGGCAATGATTGAAGTCCTTTGGAGTTGTCAAAGGCAGTTAGTCACCTAGTTGTGGTACAAGTGAAGTCCTTTGTGGTTTTCAAAGGCAGTGAGTCACCTTGGTGAAGGTGCAAGTTGAAGTCCTTTGTGGTGTTGCAGAGGCAAGAAAGTCCACCTAGTTGTGGTGGTGATAGTGAACTCTCAGGTGAATCCTGGGGACTGGAGTAGGCACGTTGCCGAACCAGTATAAAATTTCTGTGTGTGCTATCTCTCTTCCCTTACTCTTTATTTAATTGTTTTTACAATTTATCATTGCATACACATCATATAGCATATTGCGAAATCATCATCATCTTTTGTCTAAGTGTTGAAGGTTAAAGTTTTAACATTTATCATTTATAAGAGCTTCAAAGTAAATATATTTTCAAGATCTATTATAGCCTTGTCTATAGGCTAAGTTTATGTTTATTTACTAACAATTGTTTCTGCTGTGCAAGACAAGTTTATACTTGATCTTTATTTTTAAGTAATTTTCAGAAACAGAATTTATAGTTGGAACGTGATTCAACCCCCCTTCTCACGTTTCACTACCTTCAATTGGCATCAGAGCTCGGCCTTAGGGTTGAGCACTTAACAGTGTCAAGGAAAGATTCAAGGGACCATGGCAGCAAACAACAACGCGTATATTGCTGATGGAGCCTCCACCAACAGACCACCTATGTTCAACGGTGATGACTATGCGTATTGGAGAGATCGAATGACGTTGTTCATTCAATTCACAAGTCTCGATCTTTGGAACATCGTTGAAGTCGGCGACAACCCGACACCCTTCGGCCCAAAGAAGCTATGGACTGAAGAATAGAAGATCCAAGTGCAACAAAACAAGAAGGTAAAGTACATACTTTTATGTGCTTTACCTAAAGCCGAATATGACAAGATTGTGTCATGTGAAACGGCAAAACAAATATGGGATCGTTTAGCGACCCTACATGAAGGCACAGATCAAGTTAAAGAAACGAAGATCTCTATGCTTGTACATAAGTACGAGTCATTCAAGATGAATCAAGACGAATACATTGATACTCTTGCTACAAGATTCTCACATATTGTTAATCAATTGAAAGTTCTTGGCAAGACGTATTCAAACGCTGAAATAGTTAGAAAGATTCTTCGGAGTCTTACTACCAAGTGGAGACCTAAGGTCACCGCTATTCAAGAAGCCAAGGACCTAACTAAGTTAGGCTTGGATGAATTGATTGGGTCTCTTAAGACTCATGAAATCGAGTTTGAAGCTCAAGAAGAACCAACAACATCAAGATCAAGATCTTTAGCGCTCAAGACATCTACAACCAAGAAGACTTTGAAGACTAAGAAGAAAGCGCTAAAGGTTGAAGAAGATGAAGACGAAGAAACAGATGAAGAATCTGAAGATGAAGAACTTCACGAAGAAAACATGAGCATGCTCGTGCGTAAAATGTCAAGGGCTTGGAAGAACAGATCTAAGAAGAATAAAGAAGCCTTCTTTAAGAAGGATAAGAAGAACAAGACGAAGACCGATAACACAACGTGTTTCGGATGTGGCGAAAAAGGCCACTTCAAGACCGATTGTCCTAAAAATAGGCAGTCGAAGAAGAGGTTCTTCAAGAAGAAAAAGGCTCTTGCAGCCACATGGAGTGACAACTCCGATTCTGATGAATCTGAAGAAAATGAAGACACAGAAGAAACGAACCTCTGCTTCATGGCAGGTGTTTCGTATGATACAGACTCGGAATCTGATAAAGATGAATCTGAGGTATGTATTGAAAACTCGGCACCATCGTACGAGGAACTTTCGGAAATCTATGATGAACTGCTAGAGGATTCAAAGAATCTAACAACTCATTTTCTGATAAATAAAAAAGCTTTGAAAAACCTTGAATCAGAAAATAAGTCATTAAGATCTCAAAATGAGGAACTAGATAAATAATGTCAAGAACTCAAAGACAGTAAAGATAAACTGTATGAGGGATGGCAATCTCTAGGGACAGAAGCTTCTGTGCTTGTGAAGAAAGCTGAGGAAGCTATGTACCAAGCACAAAAAACTAATGCTCTTCTCTTGAAAGATCTTAAAAGAATGGTCGACGGTTCTAAGATGCTAGATCTATTGTTAGGAGGTCAAAAACCTTACAAAGATCATAGGGTCTTGGATACGTTCCAATCTTTCAGGAAGATACTTTGAAACCTCCGACAGATAAGAAGCCAACATCTTTATGCATCTTTTTGTTTTAAACACGAACACATCAAAGAGAAGTGTCCACTTCTTGAAAAGGGAACTACCTCCAAAGCCAAGGGTGGCACATGGAAGGGAAAACCTAAAAAGACGTGGAAGTCTCAAAAGCTGAAACCAGATGCTGGAAAGGTTAACGAGAAAGGACCCAAGAAGGTATGGGTACCAAAAACCTCTCTTTCTGTGAATGCAAGTACATCACTGAAGTCAACACCACCACCTCCATGAGGAGTGGTGGATACTTGGTGGCTGTTCTAGGAAAGCCACACAAAGGTCATATGGGTGCCAAGGGATGCTAACCACGTTGAAGCACTCATCAAACCTTCATATGCTCTACAACCGGAATTTGTCAAGCTAAAAGAAATGTCCACGAAATTGAAGCAAATCAATGGACCTCATAATGCAACATTTCGAGGTTCTCATGAGGAGAGAAGTTGTAGATATCGATCTTAGATTTCCAACAAGCCAAAGATCACTGAATTCCGATGTCTACAACTCAAGATATGATGAAAACATTGAGTAGTATCACATGGACAAGCCTATTCCGCGAAAACATATTAAGAGTCAATCTCTCTACAAACATCTCTACCTAAACCCTCCTCATCTCATTTTTTTGTGCATAACCTCCCCTATACCATAACACATAACCAAACTCTCACAACTCATCTCCTAACCCTCTCAAACCTCCAAACACATCACCTATACACACAATCCTCACCTTACCCTTTTCCCTTGTCCTAACATTTTTTTTTACCCTCAACATTTGTTGGCAAACATAAAAAAATCACAAAGGTGAAACCTTTTTCGTTAAACCATGTTCATGGATACCAAAAGTTGAAACTTTTCAATTAGTCAAAAAGGATGCACATGCCTAGGGGGAGTTACATCAAAGTACTCAAGGAAAAGATTCAAAGGTGAAGCCTTTGCATTGATGTGATTGGAAAAGTTCAAGGAACTAAAACAAGACATTCAACATAATCTAGATGACACCGAAGAAAGATTGAAGGATCTAACTATCTCAACCAAAGGTTGCGAAAGTCATGATCAAGTACCTATTGTAGAAGATGATCATCAAGTTATGAAGGAATCACCCGATTCAGGGGGAGATGAACAAAGAGTTATTGTAGCTCAAGAACCCTCTACTCCTCAAGAGGTTGAGTCTATTGAAGTTCAAGAACCCGTGCTAAGAAGAAAAATCGGAATAAACGATCTCAAAGCTGTTAGAGATAACGAAGTTCTTGGCGATCCATCTCATGGGGTAAGAACAAGAAGATCCCTGAGATTTCAATCTGATGCTGCACTTGTTTCAGAAATCGAACCTGAGACAGTTCAAGAAGCATTGGATGAACCCAGTTGGGTGGAAGCCATGAAAGAAGAACTCGAACAGTTTGAGAAGAATGAAGTCTGGAAGCTTGTTCAGAAACCCAAGGGCAAAACGATTATTGGCACAAAGTGGGTGTTCCGCAACAAGTTGGACGAATCCGGAAAGGTTACGAGAAACAAAGCAAGACTCGTGGCACAAGGATACAACCAGCAAGAAGGAATTGACTACGACGAAACCTTCGCGCCAGTTGCAAGACTAGAAGCCATTAGGATGCTTCTTGCATTCGCTGCACACAAAGGAATAAAGTTATATCAAATGGATGTGAAGTCCGCATTCCTTAATGGTGTCCTCAGTGAAGAGGTCTACGTCAAGAAACCTCCAGGTTTTATCAGTGAAACCTATCCCGAGCACGTTTATCGTTTGTCTAAAGCGTTATACGGTCTTAAACAAGCTCCTAGAGCTTGGTATGATAGACTTAGTAGCTTCTTGACTACGAATGGATTCACTTGTGGAAAAGTGGACACAACTCTTTTCACTCTAACTGATAACTCTGATTTATTAATTGTGCAAATTTATGTTGATGATATAGTATTCGGTGCTACTAACGAATCTCTATGTAGAAAATTTGCAGATCCAATGCAAGGGGAGTTCGAAATGAGTATGATGGGAGAATTGAAGTTCTTCCTAAGACTTCAAATCAAGCAACAAGCTGATGGAACCTTCATACATCAAGAAAAGTACACCAAAGAACTTCTCAAAAGATTCTTAATGGACAAGTGTAGTCCCATGAAAACTCCGATGCATCCATCACAAGTCATTGACAAGGATGAAGAAGGAGAAAAGGTGTGTGAAAGCACCTACAGAGGTATGATTGGGTCTCTGCTTTATTTAACTGCATCTAGACCTGACATACAGTTAAGTGTTGGCATTTGTGCAAGATTTCAATCTTGTCCAAAACAGTCACACCTAACTGCAGTCAAGCGTATTCTTAGATACTTGGCAGGTACTACTAATCTTGGCCTTTGGTACAAGAAAGGTATCTCCTCTGTGGTTACATGTTTCTGTGATGCTGATTACGCCGGAGACCGGGTTGACAGAAAAAGCACCAGTGGATGCTGTGTGTTCTTTGGGGATGCACTCATCACATGGAGTTGCAGAAAACAAAATACCATTGCACTATCAACCGCAGAAGCAGAATACGTGTCTGCTGCTGGATGTGTTACACAAATTTTATGGGTAAGAAATCAACTACTTGACTACAATCTCAGGTATGATAAAATTCCTGTTATGTGTGATAACACAAGTGCAATAACTTTGGCTAAGAATCCCATTCAGCACTCTAGATCTAAACATATTGGTGTTAAACATCATTTCATTAGAGATCATGTGCAGAAAGGCGATATTGAGTTAAAGTTTGTGAATACGGAAGATCAAGTGTCTGACATATTTACAAAACCTTTAGCTGAAGATCGTTTTAGCATGGTGAAAGGTTTACTTAACCTAAAGAGCTTTTAAAAAAAATTTCGAAAATCTTTTTGAAAATTAAAAAGCTTTAAGTATTCCCCAAAAGTTGGTTAGTATTCAAGAAGATGAAGAAAAATCAACATACCAACAATCAGAAGTCAACAGAAATGTCAATCACTACAGAAGTCAACAAAAAGTCAACTGAAGACCCATGAAGACTAATTTGCGCCCCCTCTCTTCATGATGGGCCAAATTTCAAGACTTTTTGAAGACCTTGGGCCTGTCTCAAGTTTTTGAAGACCTTGGGCTTGTCTCAAGTGTAAGAAGATTTTTTGAAGGCCTTGAGTTTGCCTCAAGAGTTTGAATTTTTTTTAAGACTATTTTTGAAGACATATGAGCTTCGGAAAATTTTTCTGAACCTCATTTGAAGACCTTCTGAAGATCTTTTGAAGAAACCGGGTGTACAGTATTGTTAATTACTGTATGAAGACCACCCGTAATGAAGAAAAGTTGATGGGCTTTCATATGGGCCTTGGGCCTCATACAGGTTATGGGTCTTAACTGGGCCTCGAACTACTAATGGGCTTTGGGCCTCAGGCAAGCTGTAAAAGCTTGTATCAAGATTATTGGGCCTCAAAAATTATTATGGGCTTTGATAAAATCAAATGGGCCTCTTATATCTCAACATGGGCCTCATGGAAGAAAAATTAAAATCCAAGATGACCCATATTGCTCAAAAATTGCGCCCCACATATGACATTAATGGTGAATATATTTTAATTTTTCAAATATTGTTATTTATTATTTAAATAATGATATTGAAAATTAAGATTATTCTTATTTTTTTTAAATGGATATTATCTAGAGTAAATCTAGAATTGGTGGAAGAGATCTTCTATGAAAAATCATTTCATATCCTTATTTTCACATCATATCTTTTTTATTTACCCTCATTATCACCTATACATATATATATTCGAATTTATCTCTCTCTTTCTTGAAAAATAAATTTTATTTTCTTAAATTATTGTCATTTAAATTAAATGATAATATTGGGAAATATTGTTTATTCTTTCTTGATTTATAATGCCTATTTCTAAGAGTATTTTGAGAGATATTCATACGGAAAATCCTTGCATATTTTTTAAAGATTTCCCCTCTCTTTTCTTTCCTTATTTTCGAAAAACCTACCCCCTCTATACACCATCTATATATTCTTTCATCCCTCAACCAACAAAACACAACAAAGTTTTCTTCTCTACTCCTATTCCCTCTCAATTTTGCGCAAACTATACACATACATACACCCATACACAACCTCAAACCAACCTATTGAACCTTAAGCATCATGAATCTTGTTTGCAATATCAAATATGGTATGGATGCTGAAAAGAGAGTATTCTCTAACCCACAATCACAAGAAAGATTTGAGCAACTCTTTCTTATGAGAGACATATCCATTGAGAAGGTTTTACAAAAACCAACTCTTGAAAAGATTCCAGAGCTTAAAGACATTCTAAATAGTCAAAAGAATCTACTCTCTTTGATTATGGAGGATGAAACAATCTATCCAACGACTGTCAAGGCATTCTACTCCTCTCTCAAGTTGGATCATCACTACGGATGGGTTAGTAATTATTCAAAAATACCAAATACATAGCCGTTTCAAACAACTCCTACCAATCGCACACATGCCACCAATATATATCATTCAATTCATTAAACACATCAAAACAAAATCGCGGGCATTCATCCATCAATCTAATCATATTACGTATGCATGCTCGTGCTCGAAGTCACGCACGTCCCGGCTGCGGGGTTACAACTCACGCTAATCACGCGTATCATCACTTATCTTCACTTATCATCACATCATGACCATCGCTTATAATCGTCCATATCTGCCGTACGCCAACCCCGGGCTACGAGTGTTACACATTGAGCCTTTTTATATAATTCTAACACTAATGCTATGGTAGTGTTTGTTTTCAATGACTCTGGAGTTAGAGTCAAGGAAGTCAAGAAATTAGTGTCATAGGAGTTAGAGTCAAGGAAGTCAAGAAATTAGTGTCATAGGAGTTAGAGTCATAATGATTCCAAAATTGGCTCTGAACACACTCTCACATATTTGTGTCTCACTTCCAATACACAGTGACTCCAAAATTGGAGTGGATAAAAAATTGACAATTTTGTTCATTGAGTCACCGTAACTCTGTTTACTGAGTCACTGTGACCCTCGTATCAAACTTGACAGAGTCAATTTTTTACTGACTCTCTGACTCTGACCCCGAGTCAGAAAATAACAAATGCAACCTTAACATTTCTCTGATTCTAATGATTCTAAATATTTGCAAACTATATTAGACGATGTCGTGTTTGATATCATGAGAATAAAAACATTTTATTCTTGCATTTTTACTTTTAATTTGAAATTGGAATGTGATGATAAATGGGCGTTTGGTTTGTGAAATAAGATTTTATTCCTGAAACAATAGTAGTAATTTTAGAAAAGCTATTTTTGGGAATAACTTTTTCAGAAATGTAAAATAGAACGTTTGTCTTGAGAATAACATTCCCGGAAATTATTTTTTTTCCAAAAAAAAATCATATTCAACAACCTAAACGGGTACGTGACCGAACAAATTAAAGGCCCGAGTGATGACTAGTGGGCTAGAGTTATCGTCGAAAGAAATTACAACATTTTATTCTCACATAAATTTAACATCCAATGTGAAAGATGAGAGTAAAAATGAGGTATATTTCATTTTCGAGAACGTATTTTTTTGAGAATATATTTTCAAATCTTGAACCAAATATGTGAACAATCTTTCACATCCTTATATTTCTAAGAATGTTAAAAGATTTCACAAACCAAACATTCCATAGGATCTGATCTTACAAATACAACAAACTAAGAGTAATATACCGGTACCTTGCACAAGGTGTTCAATTTGTTTTAGTACTTTATGAATAATTTTCTTTGTTGATAGAATTCATGTAAGAATTTGAAAACTCCAGGCAAGTATCTTAGATTTGAAGATAGTTATAAGATTAAAACTTGAGAGGTAAAATTATTAAAAATATATAATTAAAAATGTTGTTAAGATTAAAAGAGATCTGATACCTATATGTGCAAATTATTCCTACGAATATGAATAAAGACACATCATGTGAACAATAACATAGTATATACTTCAAAAGTACATGTACAATGAACAATAGCTAATAAAAGAGCCAACTATTAATGCACATTTAAGACTCCAATTTTCCCAAAATATCACTACAAGTAAAATTTAAATTAAATAAATAAAAAATTAGCAATTCAAATTGCAAATATGATAAATCATTTAAAGAATTTTGTTATTTGATATTTACCGAAATCAAATGATTTTCATCTAAAAAGTTTCTAGTTTCATTTAAAAAATTTCCATTTAGCATTTGATCATCAATAATAAAAATCCATTTTCATTCCAAAAAAAATTTATTCCATCATATTACCTTAAAAGTTACTACATACTTCTTTCCTTTCTTCATCAATCCCCTCTATTTTTGTTGGTTCATCGTGCATGTTATTTTCTATCTACAAAAAAGAAAAAAAATAATAAATCAGTTTATGATAAAAATGCTTGTATTCGATACATGTATATTAACATGCAAGACCTATACATTGTAATTGCGTGTGGCATGCAATGAAAAGACGGTTAAAACTTTGCAACTTGTGTGTATTATGGATTTAAATGTGTAAAAAATAAGAAATTGTGTGTACCATCACGATACCTTAAGGCTATGTTTGGATTGAAGGAATGGAATGGAATGGGGTGGAAAGGGATGGAATTGTTTAAAGCTCCATTGTTTGGATATTAAATAATGGGATGAGATGGAATGGTATAAAATGAGATCAATACCATTATGTTCCATCACTTAAACTCATTTTTCTTCCCCTCCAATTTGGGGTGGATGGGATAGAATGCCTATTTTTCTGCCCTCAATATCTATTTTTCAGCCATCATTTTTTCAAATTACTTCCTTATCCTAACAAAGTTTATCTCTTCCTTAATTTTTGAGTTTAGTTTCTCAATCCTATCAGCCAAGTTGAGTTCCTATTTAACACCCTAACCTATCACTTCTGAATTTAACTTGTTGCTTCTTCTCTTCTTCATTATCTTTGATTCTAAAAGGTTCATTCTCCATCTTCCTTTTTCTTTTATTATTTTTTTTACTGTCATTCTCATATTATGTTTCAATGTATTTGTTTTCCCCTTACTGTCATTTTCTTTTTGTATTTGCATGCCTATATATATCTAATTTTATAACGTTACAATATAAACTTATTTTATAATATCTTATTTTATAATGTAATATTTTTGTGAAGAATAGATTAGCCTATATTGCAAGGGTAATAATGGTAAAATAATTTATAATTATGTCATTCCATTCCTTTCCATTTTATCATCCAAACAATGGGATGGTAATTATACTATGGGATTATTATTGATTATCCAAACAATGGTATGACATTTATTTCCCATTCCATTCCTTACCACTCCATTATATTCCATTATATTCCTTTCCGCTCCATCCACCCTTGATTATCCAAACAAAGCCTAAAAGATACTACATACCTCTTCCCTTTCTTCATCAATCGCCTTTATTCTTACTGACTCATCATGCTCGTTGTTTACTGACTCATCATGCTCGTTGTTTACTATCTACATATCAATCTATGACAAAAATGCTTGTTTTCAAGAAATGTATATTAACATGCAAGACTTATGTTTGTAAATACGTTATAATTGTGTGTGCGTGCAATAAAATGACGGTAAACCTTTGCAACTTGTGTGTATTATGGAATTAAATGTGTGTAAAAAATGCCAAATTGTGTGTACCATTACATAACCTTAAAAGGTACTACATACCTTATCCATTTTTTTTCATTGTGACATCTTCGTTCACTGAATCAACGTATTGTTGGTGTATGTCCTAGAGGGCCAATCATAATTGCGTTTTTATTATGATGTTATGACATTTTATATTATATATATATATATATATATGAGGCATTTCATTCATTAATTGTTTATTTATTTTAATGAACATTATTTGAAGTCCTTAGAATGGAATTATTTAAATATTAAATATTAGGTACATGACCTAATAGTGAGAATCCATTCTTAAATGTCCCTAGTCGAGTATTACTGAACCAACAGGGCAACAGTAATGCATTGAGGCTAGTATGTGTATGGACTGATAACCTTTTCTCACAGGTTATGGATATGTGATATCAAGTCTACACATAGGTATAATTGTAGTATACTGGATTGACCCGCCATGAGAACATCACATGGATCGTAACGTGAATGTCATAGATGATTCTCATAGTGATGATGGTACATGTGATCCTTCGACTTGAAGTTATTGCAATCCACTACATGAGAAACTGTATGTTTTAATGTCGTCAAACGTTATCCGTAACAGGATAATTATAAAGTCAATTATTGGATATATCGCGAATCATGTATGCAGATGTGAGTAACGTAGATAGGATTTGTCCCTCTCACATTACGAGAGATATATCTGTGGGCCCCTTGATGAGTAGAACTGGGTAAATGCATGACCGTGCTGAAATGAATTAATGTGTGACATTAATCTCATTTAATTTTATCAGTCTACTCGGTAATCAAGAAACTAATGATTTAACTATACAAGATGACTAATTCCATGCTTGTGTTAAATCTAGATATTTGGACAAAGGGATTGAATTGTACAATAACATCGATCACGTAAAGGTTATGTCAAACCGTTGACTTTCTTATAACTTGGGTAACAGTGATGTGTTGCTAGATACCGCTCACTGTTTATATTATTAAATAATATTTGATAATATTGCCAACATTATGAGAACCTATAGGGTCACACACTAAAGCAGTTTTAAATTGATGCTTAATTAGATTAAATTAGTGTGACTAATTTAATTGCATTGGGGTTACATTAGATGGGCCCAATAAGGCACAAACTAGGTTTAAGTTTTCTATGAGATGAGAGTGGAGTGTTGGCCATAAATAGCAACACATATGAGCCTAGCCTGACACACAAGAACTTTGAATTCACACTCTCTTACTCAGAGAAAGCTAATCTTTGTTTTCTCTGAAATTCACTACTAGCATAGAGAGTCTCAGAGGAGCATCAAGGTGGACGTGTGACGGCCACAGCTGCTGTGTGGACTTCTAAAGGCCGCCGCTGCTACTGCGTCGGAAAGATTGACATAGCTCACTTCGTGTAGCTGCCACGCTTCAACAGGTAAATCAAATATGATTTATGATGTTTCACAAGGGTCTATGGGAGGGAATTGCATGTAAAACTTTTGTTTTCCGCTGCTTCTATATGCATGATTTCCCAACAGTGGTATCAGAGCCACTTGTGAAAATGTACTTCTGTTTGATGGCATTACCTGTAATTTATATGATAAATACGGTTTTGTGATGTTTTTCTTGTTGTTTATGGGATAAACACGGTTTTGATTTTTCTGTATGAATGTGTTTTGTTCATATGATTATATGATAATTTCGAATTTCATATGTTATGTGATAATATGGTTTTGTTTCTTTGCCAATAAGGATTCATGAAACATGTTTATGTTGCTAGTGTTATGAGATAACTCTGTAACTCGTTTTATATATTGATGTGTTTTTGTCAAAATTCGATTTTGATATATGTGGTTTAAGAAACACTCTTATATAAACTTGATTTTCAGAAACATGTGAGACACATAGATTCAAGAGTTGAATTCATATGTGTTCAATCATCATTTTCAAAAATTTTGAATTCTTGGTGATTAATTAGATTTTTGAAAATCTATATGGCTATTTTCATGGTGATGAATTAGTATTTTCGAATCCATATGACTATCTCAAATTTCAAAATTGATTTCTTTTTCGAAATCTTGGCCAAAAATGACCAAGATTAACTTTTCCTGTATTTTGAAATTCTTGTATCCATATCAAGATAATTCGATTTTGAAGTATGGTTATTTTGAAATTCAAAAAAATATTTAATCCCTTGTAACTGTGAAAGTTCCTGAAAGTTGGTTCTTGAAAGCTCCTGTACGTAAACGTGACTTTGCTTCTTCAGCGCCTATTCTTACGCCACACACACACACACACACACACACACACACACACACACACACACACACACACACACATATATATATATATATATATATTCTTTAATATATAATAATTATGAATAGTTCCGTGAAGTTGTGACTTTAGCACCTATATATTGGTTCCATTCATTCACGTAAATCAGCAAATGGATGATTTGATATATATATATATATATATAAAATTTTGAAATATTTTAATTAATGAGATTAATTAAAAATAGAACACCTTTATATATGGAGTATCTATATTTCAAATTTTGAAATATTTTAATTAATGAGATTAATTAAAAATAGAACACCTTTATATATGGAGTATCTATATTTCAAATTTTGAAATCCGTTTAATTAATAAGATTGAGTAAAACGGAACACCTATATATATAGAGTATCTATATTTCAAATTTTGAAATATTTTAATTAATGAGATTAATTAAAAACAGAACACCTATATATATGGCGTATCTATATTTCAAATTTTGAAATATTTTAATTAATGAGATTAATTAAAAACAGAACACTTATATATATGGAGTATCTATATTTCAAATTTTGAAACCTTTTAATTAATAAGATTGATTAAAACGGAACACCTATATATATGGTATATTTGTATTTCAAATTTGAGATCTTTTAATTAATATGATTAATTAAAATTTAAGATCTTTTAATTAATATGTGATTAAATTTCATACGGGGCGCGTGTTTAATTTGTAATTGATTAAAATGATATAAAGTATTTCTTTTATCATGTCATGAGATGCATGTATATAAGTTCTCATATGCTTTATTTATTTTATTCTATTATTACATGTATGTTGCATTTGCATGTTTTATATATATATATGTATGAGATACATGTATGGATTTTATATGTTAAATGGTTTAACATTATATGGTGAGATCTATTTATAAAAATCCCTTATTATAAAATATTAAGTCATGATAGTCTTCCAATGTCTGGCACTCGTCAAGACTGTTATCGATGTAGTGTGGGTCTGCCAAAGCAGGGCACTCTTATCTATAGCAGTAAGGCGCGATAGGACAAGCAAGTAATGTCCGACTGCCAACCCAAATTGGGTTTGACTTAACTAAGTGAGATTCAATAAGATTGAGAGGCTTAGAGGCAACGACAGTTGGGCTTTAATTCATAAGATGAATTAGAATAAGGTGTTATTCACCCAACTATCCAAGAATTGTATAAGATACAATTGGAAAGAGTTTCCTACCTAAATAGTCGAAACTTTAAGGGATCAACCAAAGTTGACTTAAAGCTAGATGAAATATGGATCTTGGCCCACTATAAAATATTCCAAAGGAAAATTTTACGAATCAATGTTGAGGGTCATTGGTTTGAGTAAAATAGTGGGAGAAATATTTAATTAAAGAACTAATTAAATATTATATGTCATAATTCTCACTCTGCATATTATCTTTCTGTGGTTTACCATGACATCACACATAAAATAATTTGTCGTTGCGATCTATCCTTGAGAAGGATAAGTTGTCTGGAACAAATTTTCTAGACTGGTATAGAAACTTGAGGATTGTCCTCAAGCATGAAAAGAAATGTCCTCAAAGGAATTGTTCCTAAGGAGACACCAGCTGCAACTACTTCTAGGGCTGACAAAGATGCTTATAAGAAGCATCAGGATAAAGCCTTAGATGTTTTGTTGTCTTATGCTTTCTACCTTGACCCCTGAGTTGCAGAAACATCATGAGAGTCATGAAAGCATGGAGGCGTATGATATGATCATACACCTCAAGCAACTCTATCAAAGGGAAAAGGAAAGGTCATATTGATGGTTCAAGATGGAAAGAGCAAAAGAAGCAAAACAGCAAGTCCAAGGGCAAGGGCAAGGGCAAGATTTTCAATTTAATAAATAAATTGAAAATAAAAACATATATAAATTTGTTTTCATTTGGTAATTATTTTTTGAGCAATCCATATATTTTTTTTATATGTTATAAATCAAGATTTTATATTATAAAATAATGCCTATTATTTATCTATTCTAATTTAGGATTTTTAAGTCTAACAATTTTTGTGATGATTTATATTATTACAGTGTTGGGTTAAGTAATGCCCAAACAGGGTATAAGTAAATTGAAAATAAAAACATATATAAATTTGTTACCATTTGGTTATTTTTTTTGAGGAATCCATATATTTTATTTATATGTTATAATTCAAGATTTTATCTTATAAAGTAATGCCTATTATTATTTATTTCAATTTAGGATTTTTAAGTCTAACAATTTTTGTAATGGTTTTTTATTATTACAGTGTTGGGTTAAGTAATGCCCAAACAAGGTATAAGTAAATTGAAAAAAAACGTGTATAAATTTGTTTTCATTTGGCTATTTTTTTAGCAATCCATATATTCTTTTTATATGTTATAAATCAAGATTTAATCTTATAAAATAATTCCTATTATTTATCTATTCCAATTTAGGAATTTTAAGTCTAACAATTTTTGCAATGGTTTTTTATTATTACAGTGTTGGGTTAAGTAATGCCCAAACAGGGTATAAGTAAATTGAAAATAAAAACATACATAAATTTGTTTTCATTTGGTTATTTTTTTTTAGCAATCCATATATATTTTTTATAGAGTAAACCCCCAAGTTGGTCCCTGACAATTTTCACGGTGGACAAGGTAGTCCCTGACATTGAGAAATTGACAAGTTAGTCCCTGACAATTTCAATTTTCGGACAACCGTTAGTCCCTAAACGGCTTCCGTTAGTTCGAGGGACCAATATGGCTTATTTATTAATTGTTAGGGACTAATAAAAGAAATTTAATAAAAATGAATCATTTAAATTATGATATGAACATTGACTCATATTCATTCTAATTATGTATTAATTCCAAACTACATATAACTACTCCGGTAAATATTAAGTCTCTATTTGGATGTATTATTTTCAATTGAAGAAGTAACAACATTTTATTACTTTGCCGTAGAAAAAAAAATTATTGTATATATGTATTACTCCGATAACTAATTTTATGATATACATATAACATTACTACTCAAAATATTATCGTATATATGTATCAATAATACCCCTCTTCGACTATATATATATATATATATATTGCTAGAATCAAGTAATCAACTGTGATAGTTACCGACAAATAATTGTATGCATGTAATTATTTTCTACAGCAAAGTAATAAAATGTTGTTACTTCTTCAATTGAAAAAGAGTATTGCTAGAGGCACAACAAAAAACTAGCTAAAACAGCCAACAAATAGGATTTTGGCCACAATGACCCAGCTCATTAAAAATATACTCATGATTAAAAGTGCTATTTGGGCCATAAAGTGTTAAATGGGTTTTGTTGGCTATTTTGGCTGATTTTTTGTTGTGCCCCAAACATTTGTGATTGAAAAATTACCCAACATATTTGTTTTTTTGATAGTAATACATCCAAATAGAGACTTAATATTTACCGGAGTAGTTATATGTAGCTTGGAATTAATATATAATTAGAATGAATGAGTCAATGTTCATATCATAATTTAAAGGATTCATTCTTATTAAATTTCTTTTATTAGTCCCTAACAATTAATAAATAAGCCATATTGGTCCCTCGAACTAACGGAAGCCGTTTAGGGACTAACGGTTGTCCGAAAATTGAAATTGTCAGGGACTAACTTGTCAATTTCTCAATGTCAGGGACTACCTTGTCCACCGCGAAAATTGTCAGGGACCAACTTGGGGGTTTACTCTTTTTTATATGTTATAATTCAAGATTTTATCTTATAAAGTAATGCCTATTAGTTATGTATTCCAATTTAGGATTTTTAAGTCTAACAATTTTTGTAATAGTTTTTTATTATTACAGTGTTGGGTTAAGAAATGCCCAAACAGGGTATAAGTAAATTGAAAAAAAAAACATATATAAATTTGTTTTCATTTGGCTATTTTTTAGCAATCCATATTTTTTTTGTATATGTTATAAATCAAGATTTAATCTTATAAAATAATGCCTATTCTTTATCTATTCCTATTTAGGAATTTTAAGTCTAACAATTTTTGTAATGGTTTTTTTTATTATTACAGTGTTGGGTTAAGTAATTCTCAAATAGGGTATAAGTAAATTGAAAATAAAAACATATATAAATTTGTTTTCATTTGGTAATTATTTTTTGAGCAATCCATATATTTTTTTTATATGTTATAAATCAAGATTTTATCTTATAAAATAATATCTATTATCTATCTATTCCAATTTAGGATTTTTAAGTCTAACAAGTTTTGTAATGGTTTTATATTATTACAGTGTTGGGTTAAGTAATGCCCAAACAGGGTATAAGTAAATTGAAAAATAAAAATATATACTATTTTGTAAAGTAATCCTATTATTTTTTTTAGCAATCCATATTTTAAGGCAATTAAATTTACAATTTTTTATTATTATTATATTGGTGGGTACAATATATATTTTAAGGCAATTTGTATGTTTAATTTTTTTTAAGGCTAATTTATAATGTTCTTATATATTTTTTAACTTTATATATATATTTATTTAACTCACGAAGTAATGAAAACACAAAATAATCGTTTATTTTATTTTATTAGCAGCTGCGTACAATATAGATAATCGCCTACAAGACTTTATGCATTGTGTCAGGATAGTAGTATATATAATTGAATATTCAAACTTTGATTTGCGCTACAGTTGTAAAACTTGTGCATCACTCTACAAATAAAATATTGTTTTTTCCTTCTTTTATCAATGGTTGGAGAATGTGTTATCTCTCAAACCTTTTTGTATCTCTTTTACTGATTATCTTCTTCTAATCTTTCCCTGTTAAATGCTTACGCCTTCTGTCACCACCAACTTCATCGGTTCCCAAAAATTGCCATATCCTTCTAATTCGAAAATATTTTTTCATTCTGGAAAGTTAAATCGCTACAGGTTTATTTCTCATAATAGATCAGGTCAGTTACATTATCGATGATGCCGATTATCTGCAAACGGAGAGCCAGCATTCAGCATTCACCGTTCATATCAACTGTAGGGATTGTAGGAACTAGCTCATTAGTTTTGTAATAAAGATCTTATATTTGTGAACTGATTTTTGTTAATAAAATACTTTTATATTTGATATGTTCGAAACTAAATGCTATACTTAGCTCAATATTAGTTCGATTCTAACTCTTTGTAAAAATAGTGGTTTAGTTTGCGGGTTGTGGTGGTCAGAGCTATTAAATGCATACCTATAATTTTCCGGCCAGTTCGGTTGCCTGACATTGTTTCCACCGATGTTTTCGCCAAAACCATGTTTTTATCTAATAAATCATTCTGAGTTATGTTGATTTTTATTTTTTCCCATACCTGAAGTATAAGTATTTTATCATTATACTTAATCTCATTTATCTGTTAACAATAGTTTTGATTGGCGCTCATTTTATAATGCATGTATAATTTGAAATTTGAACTGATTTTTTCTTCTATAAATTGTGTGTTTGTGTTCCTTGATCATTCGCATCAAACACATCCACTTCTAAAATTTCATTCAGTTGTTGTGTGCATTTTCTCTATTCCCTTTCTCATTTGTATCATGGCTCCAAGTGCTGATTGTGTGAGTAAAATTGCGGCTGGTGTGGATGTTTTTAGGCTAAGAGCTAGAGTTATTAGGCTATGATTTGTCCCAATGTTTTCAAGCTCAACAAGTGCAGGGTCCATTGAGATGGTGCTCCTTGATGAAAAGGCATTACTTCATAGTTTTTTTTAAATCAGTTCTATACATTTGAATTTATATTTCTGTTAACTGATATGTTTTTTTTATTGTTGTAGATGGGAAAAATCCAAGCTACTGTAAGGAAACCATTGATTAACAAATTTGTTGGTCAACTGGCAGAAGGAGATACATACTCATTTTCAAACTTAACTGTTGTCCCTAACTTGGGGACTTATAGAGCTACTGATCATCAATTTAAACTGGTGTTTACATTCAAGACAGTTGTGTCTTTGTGTGTGATCCCATCTATACCTAAATATGGTATTTCATGTATTCCATTCAACAAGATACTTGAAAGCAATGAAGAGTTTGATTATCTTATTGGTTAGTGTCTTAGCATATATATGTTCTTTAATATAATATCATATTTTTGTTTACTTGACTAATATTTGTATATATTTAAACCTTGATAGATGTTGTTGGGCTGGTGACTGCTGTGGGTTCTGTTAAGGAGTATGAATGAGAAGGAAAGACTTCCAAAATGGTTGTTTGTGAGCTGACAGCTCAAAAGTAATACTAATACTACTATTAAATTAATTTTAATTACATTGTTTTGTATATATTCAATATATATTTATACATATGTCATTGTCTTATGTAGTTTGAAATTAGAGCTTACCCTCTTTGGAGATTATGTTGAGCAATTAATGAATATGGACTTCAAAAGTGAGCTTCAGCTTCCTATATTGGCAATCCAACTGGCCAAAGTTAGGATTTTCAGAGGTAATAATTATAGTGTTCAATATAAATAAATTTGAAGTTGTTTGATTATATTATTGAGACTCATATTTATAATATTGTGTTTTTTTGTTCAAACACAGGGAAAATAGGTATTCAAAATTTTATGTTTGCTTCTAAACTCTTGCTAAATCCTGATGACCTAGAGGTTAACTGTTTTAGGAATAGGTAATATTTATTATTGTTATATGAATGTATATATCAATTTATATTAATCATTCACAATAACTCTTTCTTTTTTTTATTCATTAGCATATCAACTGCTGGAATAAATCAATCTCAGATTGTAATAAAGTTAAAGGTGTAAGCTCCAGAACCCTTCTGAGAGAATTAGGCACAATTCTCTTAGAGTTATGAAAGTTTTAATGATAACAAGGTAAGCCATAAGTATAAAATTTTACTTAAGGTTTTGCTAATATGTGCGCTAAGTGTCTCAGAAAGCTTTAAATTATTGCAATACCATGAGTAAAGACCAAGACAAAACATCAAGTAGCCTCGAGATCAATTGATAAAATCATAGCGCCGAAGATATCAGAAAGGATGTCTCAGAAGCGCAGAAGGTGAAAACATGTTTCTGAGGAAAGAACACTGTCGCCTCAGAAGGGTCTCAGAAGACCTTGAAACTAGTAGTTCTCAGAAGGGTCTTCCCTCAGAAGGTTCGCCTCAGAAGTCCGTACAACTCTCAGAAAGTTGGACTCAGAGGCAACCAAGTGTTTGGACTCAAGGGAGCGCAAGCAGTCTCAGAAAGCTCGCTACAACTAGCCAAGGAAGTGGGAACACGCGCACTGTGCAGTTCTGAAAAGTTCCTCATTTCGCGCTGACTATAGCAGGGAGCCGTTCTGAAAAGGACACAGCCACATAAGCAAAGTGAAAGCTTCTAATTTCGCGGCTCTTTGATGCCTATATATATGAGTTCAATTCCAGAGCTATGTGACGAAATTCTTGCGCTAAAAACTCTTGATTAAACGTGCAAAAACTCTGCTGAATTGAAAATCATCTGCGAAAACTTAGAACTTTCTCAGAAAGAATATTTTACATAATTGTTCTTTCAACTTTGCGAAAATCTTCTAGTTCTGTATTGGTGTAAATTCTTACAATTGTAAGTTAAATCTAGAAGTCTACTAAGGGTCAAATTAAGTTTGTAACTTAATCTTAGTAGTTGGTTTTCGAAGCAAAAACTACTTTCCGAAAAACACTAAGTCCTTCTTTCTGTGAAGGCAGGTTTAAGTCCTCTGGTGTTTGAGGCAAAGTTCAAAGTCCTTAATTGATTAAGGCAAGGAAGTCCTCGGTTGTGAGGCAAGGAAGTCCTTAAGTGATTAAGGCAAAGAAGTCCTCTAGTGTTGGAGGCAAGGAAGTCCTCTAGTGTGAGGCAAGGAAATCCACTTCGGATTGTGAAGTGGTGGAAGTCCTTTACTTGGTAAAGGCAGTGTTGTCTGGGAAGGCACTTTAAGAAGAATATCCAAGAACTCTCAACTGAAGGTTGAGGACTGGAGTAGGTTGGTTATAACCGAACCAGTATAAAATTCTTTGTGTTAAGTTTTTCTCCCTTACTCTTTACTTGCATAAATCTTTGAGGAAAACTTTGCCACGATTTTAATTAAGAAGTCTCGTGAAAACTTTATTGATTAAAATCAGAAAGCGTTTAAGAAATTCTAACGTAAAGTCATTTTCTTAAAATTGCTCAGAAAAGAACTTTCTCAGAAAGACTAAGTTCTCAGAAACTTAATCTTCTCAGAAAGCAATTTCCGCTGCAAACTCTTAATTCTACCTTCTGAGTAAAAACATCTTTCTAAGTAAAAGTGTTAAGAAGTAATTTTTAAAACTTGCACGATTCAACCCCCCTTCTCGTGCACACATACACTTTCAAAAGGATGGTCCAAATATGAGTGTTGAAGAAGATTTTATGAAACTCACTCCAAGGAGCTGCATTGAGAAACTAATCGAAAATGAAGAGATATAAATTGTTATTAAGAATTATTATCTTATTGTAACTTATATGTTATTTTTATTCATATGATATATAAATTATTTATTTACATTTACCCCATAGGATGACACTTTTGTTATTTTTGGGACTATCAAGGCTATTGTTCAAGATGACCCATTGTGGTATGGTGCATGCAAGTGTGGAAGAACTTGCAAAATTCAACTTGATATGTTTTGTTGTGACTTTTGTGATGCTTATCTGTTTAATACAACCCCAAGGTAATTGATATTGCTTTTTTAAAATAACATATTTATATTTATATTACTAGCAACCATTTATTAAATAGGTTTAGAGTGAAACTAGAAGTTGAAGATGCTTCTGGTGTTGGGATTTTTGTTTTATTTGAAAGAGATTGTACTTATCTCATGTGAAAAAATTGTTATGACTTTTTCATAGAGCATATGAAATCATCCAAGGTATGTTCATTTATAATTTTATTTTAGTTTGGTTAATTATACTAATTGGATAATGACTAACCCCTTTTTTTTTCAAATAATAGAGTATTGAACAATGTGAGTACCATGTGATCTTTAATGAAATTGTTGGCAAGAATATGTTTTTCAAGATTGAGACTAGGAAGATCACAAACACAAAGTATTATGGGACTTTTAGAGTTAAAAGGATATGTAATTATAGTAATATTATTGCTATGTTTGAACTAGAAGGTTCTAATTTGACACCTCTAAAGGTATGTTTTAATTATTATTTTTCACGTAAGTCTTATTTTTTAAATCAAATTTATTCTATTTTATATGAAACAATTATTTAAAGCTACTTTTGTATTTTATGTAATTTATTAAGGTTGATTTTCCTCAGGATACATTTACTCCACCTTTCACTGGCACTGTTGATCTCACTTCTGATTTGGATCCCTTTCCCACAGGCACTGGTGGCACAATGGTGTGTTTTATTTCACTGTTATTAAACATTCTTTACTATTTTAGTTGTGTCTATCCTGATATGTAAACTGTTTTTTTTTTTTAGAAATCTCAAGTCGAGCTTATTCCAGTGGTGGGTCAGCTGACTATGAAATTATAGGAACCTATGATGGGATTGCATTTACTCCTGTTAAGAGGTCTCTAGAGAAAGCATTTGATGAAGCTGATTCTGTTGTGAAAAAGCCCAAGAAAGTTGATGTGTTCGACGAGGTGGATTGATCATGCAACTGTTACTAGAACTGTCCTTTTTTTGTAGTTGTATTAAATACTATGGAATATTTGATGTGTTTTGGTTGATGGACAGTATATTATATATGTTGTTATTAGGTGTTGCAATCGTCATATTATAGTAGTTATCAGGACACTTGGTGCTCTTTTTGGATTGGACACTTTTTGTATTTATCATTTGTGTTGCTTGTGTGATTGCTTCACACTTATGATCAATCTATATATATATAATTTATGTGTACTTTTGAAGAAACGTAAATTCCTCTTAATTAATAACAATGTTAATGTCAAACTGTTGTATAGAAGTTATTATGACTTGATATTAATTTATGAGTTTGCGTCTTACAGTTCTTAATAAATTATATATTATACTTTTGTCTTTTAGCCTTCATTATCAAATTGCATGATTAATATGCATAGCAGAAAATATAATAACATAATATTTAATTGCTCGAAACTTATAATCTAATACCCTTTACATGTTTTTGACTTTGTTATTTTTGATAAAATGTAATCGTATATATTGGTGTTTGTTTGTTATATTATAGAAACTTTCAACCTACTTATACGAAGCATTGTTCAATGTGTTTACCAATATATTAACTAAATTATTTCTATTTTGTATTCAACAATTTATGCTTCAAAACATTTTAATAATAACTTAAAATTTTTGTTATCTAGGTCAACAACACCAATACTTCTTGTGATTCATCAACTGTTGCAAGAATAGCTAGACAAAAGCGAATTTCATACATTAAAGACAAAAAAAAATTGATTCCAGTTAGTAAAGGTAATTGCTCATATTTACACAAAATTATTTTCCTCAAAAACTTAATCAAATATACATTTATGAATTAAATACTAATTTATTTTGTTATTTTATTTATAAAGGTCATTTTCGCCATCCAAGTAGTATTAGAACTACCTCATCTTCTTATTGCAATCCTCATCTTCTTTAGTTAATAGCACCCAAAATATGGAATTAGGTATGGTATTTTCTTATAATTTATAAATTGTTATTGGTTTTTTTTGTTAACATAATACAAATTTACAAATTAATGGTCTTTTTTTATGAAAGTACAGGTTCAACTTCAAGTAATTCCAGTAATATAATGTTGATTCAACAAAATGATCCTATTTATGATATTTGTGAGGCTGGAGGTAAACTTTTTATTATGGAAATCATAATTACTAATATGAAATTAATTATACTAAAAATTATGTTTGTCATTATAATTTTTATTTTGTAGAATATTTTGATCATGGTGACAACTCATTTATTTGTCCACATTGTGGTGCTTCTCTATGGTTTGGGGAACGGTCAATCAAAACCAATACTCATAGTCCTGAGTTTTCAATGTGTTGTTGCAAGGGAAGGGTTCAAATCCCTTTGTTGGGTAGGCCTCCAGAATTATTATATCGATTAATTAATTGTCTTGATGACAGAAGTAAACATTTTATGGATAATATACGTTTGTATAACAATTTGTTCTCATTTACCTCAATTTGAGGTAAAATTGAACGAAGCATGAATGATGGTGGTGGACCTCCACAATTTGTCATAAGGGGACAAAATTATCATCGCATTGGTGCATTATTGACAATTTCTGGAGAAAAGCTATGTTTTGCCCAACTTTATATTTTTGACACAGCAAATGAAATTTCAAATAGACTAGGCCATGTTAGGTATGTTTAATTCTTATTATAATATACATTTGTTTTTAAAAAATGTTCTTCACCTAATATATTTTTTTCATACTTTCATATTTTGTAGTTCATTTGATGGTCGAAAAGCACCTGATCCGTCACTTATACACGACTTGCTGTGTATGATTGATGAACATAACGTTTTAGCAAAATCCTTTCGCAGGGTTCGTGATTTTTGGGAAACCAATGCTAATGAGAAGTTTGCATTGCGTTTATTTCGAAAACGTCATGCTGACTCACGCACATATAATGTTCCATCTACTGATGAAGTTGCAGCCTTAATTGTTGGAGATTTTGATAGTAGTGACCATGGGCGTGATATTATTGTTCAAGGAAGATCAGGTGAGTTAAAAAGACTTCATGAAACTCATATTGCATACCTTCCTTTACAATATCTATTGTTGTTTCCTTATAAGGAAGATGGATATCAAGAGGATATTCCATTTCGAGGTTCTAATTCTCTTTGCCCGTCAAGATCAAGAGTGTCACTTCGAGAATTTGTTGCTTTTCGATTGCAAGATCGTCATGATGAGCTTGGAATGTTATTGTAATCGCGCAAATTATTTCATCAATTTGTGGTTGATTGTTACACAATGATAGAATCTCAAAGGTTGTCTTTCATTCGAAATAATCCAAGCACAATAAGGTCTGAATACTTGCGTGGTCTTGAAGAAGCTATAGAGTGTGATGATACTGACATGAGACATATTGGTTCGCGTATTATCCTTCCATCTTCCTTCACTGGTGGACGTCGATATATGTTCAACAATTGTCAGGATGCAATGGCTATTTGCAAAAAATTTGGTTATCCAGATCTATTTTTAACTGTTATATGCAATCCTAATTGGCCAGAGATTCAACGATTCCTATCTTCCAAGGGTTTAACGGCCAATGATAGACCTGATATTGCGTGTCGGATTTTTAAAATTAAAGTTGATGAAGTCATGGATGACTTCAAAAAAGGGCATTTTTTTGGCAAAATTGTTGCAGGTATTGTTTACTAATTTATTAACCTTATCTTTTTAAATGCTTCTTAATGTTAATTAATTTTTACACACATAGTAATGAAATTTATATATTTCCATAGGTATGTATACTATTGAGTTTCAAAAACGTGGACTTCTGCATGCACATATTCTGTTATGGTTAGAAAATAATGTTTGGAGTCAACCCATAAATGTTATTGATGAGCTCATTAGTGCAGAATTACCTGATCCAACTAAATACCCAAGATTGTTTGATGTAGTTAGAAAGTATATGATACATGGTCCATATGGAGTTCCAAGTTTGAGATTGCCATGTATGAAAGATGAGAAATGTGTTAAATTTTATCCGAAACCTTTTGTTAGGGTAACTCATTTTGACCAAGATGGCTATCCTGTTTATAGACGTCGTGACACAGGTGTCAAGATGATGATTGGAGATATTGAGGTGGATAATAGATTTGTTGTTCCTTACAATCCAAAGTTGTTAATGAAGTACCGTGACCATATGAATTTGGAGTTTTGCAACAAATCAAATTCAATCAAGTATTTGTTCAAATATGTGAATAAAGGGCCAGATCGTGTCACAGCTGTTGTGACTCAAAATAGTTCTGTTGATGTCAATGCAGAAGATGTTGATGAGATTAAACAATACTATGATTGTAGATATCTATCTGCTTCTGAATCTGTTTGGAGGATATTTGCGTTTGACATTCATCATAGGTGGCCGTCTGTTCAAAGATTGACCTTCCACTTGCCACATGAACAAAATGTGTCTTTTAGAGAAACTGATAATTTAAATGATGTTGTGTCTCGAAACCGTCAAAGAGACACAATGTTTACAGCTTGGATGAATGCAAATGTTATCTACCCTGAAGGCCGGATGTTAACATATGGTCAATTCCCATCAAATTTTGTGTATGATGGTAGATCACGAACTTGGCATCCCAGAAAACGTGGTACTTCAATTGGTAGATTGAATTTTATACCACCCGGTACAGGAGAATTATTTTACATGCGTATTTTGCTCAATGTTCAGAAAGGGTGCACAAGTTTTAATGACATCAAAACTGTTGATGGTGTTATTCACAAAACATTTCGTGATGCATGTTTCGCACTTGGGTTATTGTGTGATGATAGAGATTTTATTGATGCAATTCGTGAAGCTGTTGAGTTAGCATCTGGCCAATCTTTACGACGTTTGTTTGTTACAATGTTAGCGTCCAACTCAATTTATCGTCCATGGCATGTATGGGAGCAAACATGGAAACTACTAATTGATGATATTCTATTTGACAAAAGACGGCAAACAAAGCGTCCAGGTATGTTTTGTTTAATTAAAATGTCTTCTTAATATTTGGCATGTTTGAATGCTTTCCAAATATTTCTAATTTTCAAATTACATGTAATACAGATTTGATGCTTTGTGATGATGATTTAAAGAATTTGTGCTAATTACTTGAATTGGAAAAGTTGTTACAATTAAATGGTCGATCCTTGCAAGAGTTTCCTGTAATTAATCTTCCATCTCATGTTCAGGTTAGTCAGCTTGATAATTTGTTATTAATGCATGAACGTAGCTATGATAAAGATGAAATGCTGCGTGAACATGGTCAACTTTTCCCACAGTTGACAAATGAACAACTCAATGTCTATAATGAAATCATAACATCTGTATATGCTGCAAAAGGAGGGTTTTTTTTTTAATGGATATGGTGGAATTGGAAAAACATTTTTGTGGAGAACTATATCAGCTAGGTTACGATCAGAAGGTAAAATTGTGATTAATGTTGCTTCAAGTAGAATTGCTTCTCTTTTACTTAATAGTGGACGAACTTCACATTCTACATTTTCTATCCCTCTTCAATTAAATGAGGATTCAATGTGCGCTATTAAAGCCAACTCCCCAAAGGCTGAATTAATTAAGCAATGCAGTTTAATCATTTGGGATGAAGCTCCTATGATTAACAAGTGGGCATTTGAAGCTTTAGATCGAACTTTTGCTGATATTGTTCCAATAACAACCAAGCGTTCAAGGTCCAAACCATTTGGAGGAAAGGTTGTTGTTTTGGGAGGTGATTTTAGACAAATTCTTCCAGTTATACCTAAAGGAAATCGTGCTGATGTTGTCATGTCCACTATCAATTCTTCTATCTTGTGGAAACACTGTAAAGTCATGTAGTTGACCCTAAATATGCATTTACAAAATTCTCATGAGGATGAAGATGTCAACAAATTTTTATTGTTTTCCAAATGGATATTAGACATTGGTGATGATAAGGTTGGCCAAGTTGTTGATGATGGTTACAAAATCACTGTACCATGTGAATTATTGCTACCAAATGTTGGAGATCTAATTGAGCAGATTGTAAATTCTACATATCCCAACCTTTATGGCAATATTTGTAACTACGCTTTTTTTTTAGGAAAGGGCTATATTAGCACCCACAATTGAAGTTGTTAAAAAGGTCAATAATTATGTTATTAATTTGATTGAAGGTGAGTCCAAAGAATACCTAAGTTCTGACTCTATTTATAAAGTTGATGAAGACATTGGTGTTGATGAGGAATGGGTAACAACAGAGTTTTTAAATGAGATCAAGTGTTCTGGCATGCCAAATCATCGATTGATTTTAAAAGTAGGTGTTCCAGTAATGCTGATAAGGAATATTGATCAATCAATTGGTCTGTGCAATGGTACACGACTTATTGTTACTGATTTAGGTGATAATATTATTGGATGTCAAGTTGCTACAGGGTCTTATGTGGGCCAAAAGGTGTATATTCCTAGAATGAACTTGATTCATACTGACTCTGGATTGCCTATCCGGTTCCAATGACGGTAATTCTCGTTGGTTTTATCATTTGCTATGACCATTAATAAAAGCCAAGGACAAACATTAGCTCATGTTGGTCTTTTTTTGCCACGTCATGTTTTTTCACATGGGCAATTGTATGTTGCTATTTCTCGAGTCAAGCAAATGTCTGGCTTGAAAATATTGATTTGTGATCAAGAAGAATGTGATCAAACGAAAACTTTGAATGTTGTGTATCAGGAGGTTTTCAACAAAATTTAGTCTTTATCTGCTTTTTTAGTGTTGGTTAGAATGTAACTACAACAAAATACAATATGTTGTTATAATGTTCATTGTAATCGTTATCAATTTTTTTATATTCAATATTCATGTTTTGTGTTGTGTTTATAAAAAAACTATTGTATGTACTCTAATAATTAACGAAACCTGTTTATTTTAAAAAAATTAAAAAAATATAAATTTATTTTAATGTGTTACTTATACAATTATACAATATTATATAATAATACTGTACTATTCATGTAGTGCAACATACTTTTTAAAAAAAATCTATTTTGGCAACATATGTTAAATATCAATTGAAAGAAAAAGGAAATTTGTATTTATAAATAACTATCAATTTTGTCAACATATGTTAAAAAATACCCAAGAAACTAATTTATATCATCGAAAATAAAAAACTGTTTTAATAAAAAAAAAATCAAATGAAAATTTGCTCAATTCTTATTTAAATAATGTTGGAATTAAAAAAAAATTCATTACTCAACAGTGATCCCGTATTTATAAATTTTAACAAGTTTAGAAAAATATAATTATATTTTTATTTAATAATTGTATGTTTTATAGTCACGTGTCACCTCCACCTAAGTATTTCTCATTTTTATATAGCTATTTTATTTGACTTATATAACTATAATAAATTTTATTTAGTACATCCAACATATAGAAAGCATGAAAGTTCTCCCAGACAATGTTCGTACATTGTCCTTTTTCGTAGGTTACAAAATTTGGTATAAATGAATTTGTAGGAAAAAATGTGTTGTGCACTTATATCGCTATTAATAGTATCAAAAAAGGTGATATTCATCGTTAAAGGAAGTTATATTAAGTGCTTTTTTTTTCAAAAACATGTTTATTTAATTGTTAAGCAGTTAATGAATAGTAATAAATGTTTTCTCTGGTATATATTAATTTTAGTTTTATGTTACTGTATTATATGAGAAGAAACGTTCGAATTTTAAAAAATAATTTAAATTTATAACTTCTAATTGTATTAATTAAAACAAATTTTTATTTTTTTTCAAGAAAGAAAGGTTGTGTCGTTTCCACTTTGCGGTACAGGTTTTAATTGAAAAGATGTGTGTTTGGTGGGATGCATTTATTCAATGCAGTGTAACTTTTCATTGCATCCTTCCTCTATATAATATCTTTCTTCTTCACTTATTCTTCCATGTTTTCATTCCTTCAAAGAGTTTATACACAACAAACACCATGGCTGACCAGAGCAACCATTGCACTATTTTCGTTGAATCAAATATGGTATGATCTTCTTACGTTTAATATTTTGTTCATTTTTTTTCATTTGATATTTTTTCTAATTTTTTCCATTTTCAAATGTAGACGAGAACCCCTATTCCATTTCCATTCATGAAGAACTTTGGACCAAACATTTGTTATGGTCTTGATGTTGTTGATCCAAGAGGGAATATGTTTAGGTTGTCATATGATTATAGTCACTGTTTTGCTTATATTACTGGAGGTCTTTATGAAATTAGGGAGTTTTATGGGTTGGATGGGAATTTTTGGATGAACGTTGTGTATGAGGGTGGATCGAAATTTAAGTTTACCATAGATAATAAAAATGGTGCTCCAGTATTGTATAGCCGCAATGGAGATATTGACTGGACATAAGTTATTTCTTCATATGGTTCAAGTGATGACTCCGCCTCATTCACCATTTTTTGTCTTCACTAGACTACTGTTCGGATAAGTTGGTAGGTACACTAAGTTTTTTTTCACTTTATTTTCAATTAGTATCAACTCTAATATTTATCTATGTTTCAATATTTGTTATATGTTATTTTTTAGACTGTCACGGGGCCGATGTAACTGTTTCTGAGAGAACATCCAAGTGGAAAATGGATACTTAGGGGTCCCGAAGGAATTGAAGTTGTGTGCAACATAGATTCACACAGAAAGCCATCCAAAAAAATAAAAATATCTGAAGGATGGACTGCTTTCCGCAGATGGCACAACTTGAAGGAGGGTGACTTTTGTGTGTTTCACATTGTAAACTATGATGAAAAAATCATAGAAGTTAATATAAATTAGGTTCCTGCATGGTGTGTTTAAAAAACACTGATATATATCTATGATATGTTTTTATTGTATGTTTGTTAATTTTTATTTATATATATTCCTACTTTTGTTATTCAGTTTTTTAAATTATTTAACTAAATTTATCATTTATATAGTTATGTAATATAGAATCAATATTGCGCACACGCGGTAACTAAATTTTAGTTTAACTATGCGGTACAATTTAAGACAACAAATGATAATTTAAACACCATTGATAATAACCAACTTGTGTATAAAGTTATTTACCTAATGTTATATCATTTATATTTAACTTTTAAATGACACTGTTATTAAGTTTTCATAATCGATTTTTATTTTGATATAATTTTTGGTTTATTTTATAAAAGTTTACTACACATGATAACATCATGTAAATAACTTTATACAGTATTTCATTTTAAATAGAACATTTTAATTTGTTAATTAAAAATAAAGATCAATAAACTATTTAATACAGAGTCACTATGTGTAGTTCTTTTTTAAAATATCAAATCAATTCAAATATAAATATGTAAATATTTATTGCATAGTAGATGCATATCAGGAAATTAAATGTTAGACCATATCTCTCATTCAAAATATCAAATCAATTAATTAAAAAGTGTAATTATGATGCATTTATGTAACACCCCGCTACTTAGGGGTGTTCGTGCGAAGGGCGCTATCCCAACGAACACGCTAAACGTATACGTAAACTCTTAAATAAATTGAATTAACTGAAAATAACTATAAACTGATATCTTTATATAACTATATATAACTGGTATAACTGTATAACTGCTGAGAATACTGAGAATATCTGAAACGTAAATAAAAGATAACCTGCCTCTAAAGTCTGGAGCAACTATTACAACTGGAACTGAAAAGTCTTATAAAAACTAATGACTGAAATTGTTCCGTACCTTTGACCGAGGTATGAACTGTCGCCGGAATCTGACTCCTCGCACAGCAACTCTCCAAGGCGCTTGGGGTGTTTTCCCTGAAAGGACTCCGAAGCTTAAGTCAGTATCAGTATAAGCGTGAGAACTCAACTGAAAGCGTACCTGACACTATGATGGGACACCCTATTTATAGAGGGGGATTGGAGCCATTTCCGTGCCGCTCACGCCGCATGACTCGGGATAACGGCCTTCTCGCTTTCTGTGGCGCGTTGGGCCGTCCCGCGTCGTGTCGATCGTGGCTCCGGATTTCTCGGCGTCGCTATCCGCTCGCTTCTGATCGCCGCCCTAGTCGGGGGCTTAGTCTTATCCGACCTCGGGTCGGGTCTCGGGCCGGTTCCCGGGTCCTGCTCCGGATCCAAGTCCTTTGGGCCTCCAATGGTCATTGGGCCTTGAGGGTTTAATGGGCCTCGATCTGGACTCGCCCATCGTGGGGTCCGAGGTCCGACCTTGGGCCTTCTTTGGGCTTATTACTGAAGTCTTGAATTGGGCCGCCGGATTGGGCCACAATCCGAGGTGTGAACATTGCCCCCAGCTCGGAGGTCGGGCGTAGCCCGAGGTTCGAGTTGAAACACCAAGAGGCGCCTCGAAATTCCCGCCACCCTATCTCTGACGTCTTTCTTTTCACATCCCATCGTGCCGCTTGATGCGTGACACGTGTCGACTGGAGACGAAGCGTTTCCGAGATGAGTTTTGCGACTTCCAAAACTGCCCCTGCTTTTGCCCGCGAAATGTTGGGAATGCCCCTGTCCGGGGCGTAAAATGACACTTTTGCCCCTGTATTTTTGGCGCTATAAATACCTCCTTGGGGGTCACTGTGCTTCTTCTTCCACTTTCAAACTCTCCAGCGATTCTTCTCTTCTTCTCTTTTCTTCTGCGATCCCTCCTCCTGCTCTCCGCCGTGCACCGCCGTTGCTCAGAAGCGTGCCGCCGTCAGAGGCTTCAGAGTTCGCCGTTCTCCCTTGCAATCACCATTGGTCGCTTTCTCTTCTTTCAACTCGGTGAGTTTTCTTTATTTCTGATTTTCTGCACTTTTCCTTTGCTTAAAGCTTTTGGCTATGGCGTTTCTTCGCCTTCCCTGCTGGGTTTTGGGTCTTATCCTGAGCCTGCATAAGTTGCGCAAGGATTCTTTCCTTTTCTTGTTGTCGCTTGTTTTCTGGAATAGGTTACGTTAGGGGCTCTTCGCCCTCTTTCGCCCTTATTTTTCCCATTTTCGCCTTCCATAATATCTGGATATGCAACCTCGGACTTCGGATGCCCCTGGTCGGGGCTTCGTTTCAGTTCCGACCTAGAGAATAGCTCTCCCTTTATCGAGGGTCTTCTGCATATTTTACTTTTTCATTCGGAGCGGTGACGTCGGAGCTCGGTTTCCCTTAATTGGGACCCGATTTGCCCCTTTTTTCCTTTCATTGGAAACCATTTAAAACGTCAAACCCCGGTTTCCGAGGACAGTTTTTTAAACTGTTTTGAATGGTTTCCTTTGTAGGTCATGGGTAAACGTCCGAAGCCACAGCTCCAACGTCCACTACTACTCAACGATCAATATAACTGGGCCGGGGAGGAGGCCCTCGGCATAGCTTCTGTGGTCGACGAGGCTTATGCCACCACCGTCAACTCCCACGAGCAAATTTTTGCCGAAGGAGGCTTTGGCCACTACCTTGTTGAAGCCCCCTCTGCCGATGAAAGGGTCCCTTTTGATAACGGCCAGGAGCCCGTGGATTTCTTTTATATGTACGATATCCTGTTAACCCGGATTGGGGTTCACATCCCCTTTACCGATTTTCAAATACGGGTACTCAGGACCGTCTGGGCCGCCCCTTCTCAGCTACACCCCAACTCCTGGGCAATGGTTCGGGGGTTCGAGAGAGTCTGTGAACACCTCGAGATTCCTCCCTCCCTGAGAGTGTTCTTCAACCTCTTCGTCGTCACCCTTCCTCATGGAACCGAGGGATGGGTTTCCTTCCGAGCTCACTCAGGCCGGAAGGTTTTTACCCTCTTCAAAGATTCCGTTCATAATTTCAATGAGGTGTATTTCCGAGTTCGCGCTGCGGAGAACACCTTCCCTTTCTGGCTTTCTGATAAGGGTGAACCCCGATTTCCCCTTTACTGGAACAAAAATGTCTACATTGTAGACATTAAAGACACTGACTTAACCGAGGCTGATGCGGGTATCATCCAGCTGTTCCTCGAGTCCCATAGGGAGAAAAACCTCTCCCTAAAGAAGTTAATTCGGGGGAGCAATTCCGACTTCGAAAAAGAGCTTGGTAACGATATCTCTCCCTCTCCGTCCCTTTTATCTGTAATATCTGTATAACTGGAACTTTGATTTTGTTACAGAAACCATGTCGGGCGCAGCTAACTTAGACGCTCTCCGAGCTCTATGCCTCTCCCAAAAGAAGAAGAAGACTGCTGCTGGAAGCTCGGGTTCGAAGGTCACTTCTTTTGCCGCCATCCCGGCTACCCCTGCCCCGGGGACCGTCGTGGTGGCGACCTCTGCTCCTCCGCCACCTGGTGCCAAACGCAAGAGCTTGGCGTTCGACGAGGGCGTCGGCCTGGGTACCTCTGGACCTTCTGAGCCCCGGAAGAAGAAAAGGCACGATCATAACAGCTCCTCTGCCCTCTCCCCCTTTGACAAGGATTTCAACTTTTCGGCCTTGATAGACCGGGAGCTGTACAATCCGGCTGCTGTGGGCGAACTGGAGGGCGCGGAGGATATTCGTACCTTCCTCCGATGGAGCCAGAGGACTCTGATGAAGACTGTAACCGTCCTTCGCCACATGGAGCCCCTTGCTGTTCTCGGGCACGGCGTTCAGGAGGAGCTCGACGCCTTTCGCAAGGCTCAAGAGACGAGTGACAAGAAGGTAGAGGTCCTGGAAGCTCGCCTTAAAGAGGCGGAGGAGAAGTTGAAGGCCTCCGAGGAGGAGCTCTCCTTCACCCAGGGTGAGCTGAAGGCCTCGGAGGACGGGCGGAGGACCTTGACTTTGGAACTGAATGAAGGGAAGCGAAAGATCGATGAACTGACAGGCGCGTTGGACGATCTTCGCCTTTCTTCCACTCAGAACATTTCCAAGCTCGAGAACGAGGTGGAGGGGCTGCAGGCTACTCTGGTTGATTCAACGTTGGCTGTGGCCCAATTCATCAAGGATCAGGTCCAGATCATAGCCCCTGACCTCGATCTTGGTCAAGTCGGTATGTACACCAAGATCGAGGACGGGAAGTTGATCGTCGTTGATCCCCATTCTCCTGAGGAAGCACAACCGACCTCTCCTACCGACTCCGAGGTCCCTGCTAATAAGGCTTCTTCCGAAGCCATCATTCCAGAAACTGATGTTGCTGATGCTCCAGATGTCTGATCTATTATTTTGTAGATGAAAACTTCTATTTTGCCTTTACATTTAGATTATATTACCCGGGTTCCCCTTCGCGGGTTCGTGCCGGTTTTGTATTTGTACTTTATAGTTTTCGGGTTCCCCTTCCCGGGGTTCGTGCCGGCTTTCATATATGTAGAAATTTCATTCACGCCCTGGTTTTATTTACTTCGCGCTTGTAGCTTTGTTTAACTTAGCCTCGCACTTGTAATCGTCTTCAATCGCGGTAACCGTCTCGGGTTCTGATCAACTCGGGGTCTTTACCAACTTGGGTTTTCATTATTGATATAACCACCTCAGGTTTTTGACCAACTCGGGGTCTTAACCACTTGGGTTTTTATTAATTTTAAACAATCACTTTAACCATCTCGGGTTTTTTGACCAACTTGGGGTCTTTAACCAACTCGGGTTTTATTAATTTTAAACAATCACTTTAACCATCTCGGGTTTTTTGACCAACTTGGGGTCTTTAACCAACTCGGGTTTTATTAATTTTAAACAATCACTTTAACCATCTCGGGTTTTTTGACCAACTCGGGGTCTTTAACCAACTCGGGTTTTAGCGTTATGTAAATAGATAAAAATAATATAGCAAATATCAATGGGAAAACTTTATTAATGTTTTCTCGAGCTCGCCTCGTTAAAACCTCCCGGGAAAAACCCTCCTTAGGGCAAAATCCCGTGGTAAGAAAGAGTACGATCTGAGGTACCACAAATTACATGAATAATTTAAACATAAAACTTCCTGAGGTTCGTGGCATTCCACGACCTCGGAATCTCTTTTTCATCTAGGGTTTCTAGCTTGTACGCCCCTTTTCCTAGGGTCTCTTTTACTCGATATGGCCCTTCCCAGTTGGCGGCCAGCTTCCCCTCTCCTGGGTTGGGAGCTCCGATATTTGCTCTTCGTAGGACGAAATCGCCCTTCTTGAACCTTCTGGAACCACTCCCTGGTTGTATCTTCTTGCCACCCTTTGTTTGAGGGCCTCTTCCCGGATCAGAGATCGTGTCCTCCTCTTTTCTCGTTTTCACCAGCATGTCATCTATGTACACTTCCATCCTGGTTCCGATTTCTGACTTAAAGACCCTGTTCATGAGTCGCTGATAAGTGGACCCGGCATTCTTCAACCCAAAAGGCATCACCTTATAACAATAGTTCGCCCTTGGTGTGATAAACGCTGTCTTCTCCTCGTCGTTGGGGTTCATCGGGATCTGATTATATCCCGAGTATGCGTCCATGAAAGACAAAAAACGGAATCCCGACGCGTCATCCACTAGGCTATCAATGCTCGGTAGTGGGAAGGGGTCTTTGGGGCAAGCCTTGTTCAGGTTAGTGTAATCTACACACATCCTGAGCTTCCCGTTTGTCTTCGGTACCAACACGACATTGGAAAGCCATGTCGGGTACTGAACCTCCCTGATGAAACCGCCCTTGAGCAGTGCTTCCACTTGCTCGATCACTGCTTGGGCCTTCTCTTCTGACATTCTTCTCTTCTTCTGTTGCACCGGCTTAGTGCTCGGGTACACAGACAGCTGATGACACATCACCTCGGGGCTGATTCCGGGCATGTCCTTTGCTTCCCATGCGAAGAGGTCGGCATTTTTCTTGAGAAACTGGATCAGTGCCCCTTTACCTATAGGACTTAGGTTAGCGCTGATCCGAGTAATCTTCTCGGGGCTTTCCCCGATCTGCACCTCCTCCAGCTGGCCTTCTGGCTCCGGCCTCACTGGGTTCCGAGATCTAACATCGAGTTCAACGTTGTTGACCTCGACTCTTGGCCTTTTTATCTCTTTCTCTTCTTTTTCTGTTTTTTCTTTTTCTTTTTCGTTTTTCTCTCCACCCTCACCCTTGGTCCTTTCCGTGACCTTCAGGCTATTGATGTAGCACTTCCGAGCTGTCACCTGGCACCCCTTCACTGTGACGACCTTGCCATCCTCGGTAGGGAATTTCATGACCAAGTGGGGTACCGACACTACTGCCCCGAGTTTGCACAGCGTGGGCCTCCCCATGATCATATTGTAGGCGGAATTAATCCTCGCCACTATGAAATCCACCTCCACTGTTCTCATTAATGGCTTGGTGCCCATTGTGAGGTATAGGGTGATGTAACCGTCCGGCTTGATTACATCGTACCCCGAGAATCCCACGAGATCTTCGTCATAGGCCTTTAGGTCGGAGTCCTTTAGGCCCATCTCGTCGAACGCTCTCCTTGTTAACAGCTCGGCGGAGCTCCCCGTGTCGATCAAGACCCTTCGGATCTCCATGTTTCTGGCCATGACCGACACCACCAAGGGGTCCGCGTAGTCAGCAACTACCCCGGGGTTATCTTCCTCAGAGAAGGTGATCGGCACCGGGGCTTTTTTCTGCGCCTTCGATGCCGATTCCTTTTTATCTACGCTCAGAATTTCCTTGAGCGCCCTTTTTCTTGCCGCGGCACTAGCTCCACCTCCTGCAAAACCCCCTGCGATGGTGTGAATCGTCTTCACCACCTCGGAGCTATTTTCGGGCTCTGTCTCCTCTTCTTCCGGCTTGTTTCTCTTGTTTCTCGGGTTCCGCCCTTCATCCTCAGGGCTTTTTTCCCTTTTTCTCTTCGGGCCCCTCTGCTCAGCTACGTACTTCGCGAGCTTACCAGCTCGGATCAGCTCCTCAATCGCATCTCAGAGGTCGTAACAGTCCTCCGTCCGATGCCCATGTTGCTCATGGTAGCTGCAGTACAGACCTCGGTTCGTGTTCGCCCTCGTTCTTACCGGTCTGGGTCTGGGCAACCGCTCAATCTGCTGAATCTCCTTGTACACCTCCCCAATCGATCGTGACAGGGGGGTGTAGTTGGAGAAATTTCCCCTTGTCGGGGCCCGATCATGCTTCTCTGACCTCTGCCTTTCCTCCCTAGGCTTCTGAGGTCGGGATCTTTCTGACTTTCTTTCCTCATTCCTGTCTTCCGCTGATTCTCTTTCCATCTTGGCCATCATGGCCTCTTCGGCCCTGATGAACTCGGCCGCTCTGTCCTGGATCTCCTCCATGGTCGTTGGCTCCGACCTGGAGAGGGACTCGGCAAACGGAGACCAGCGGAGTCCGTTGATTAGGAGGGTAATTGCATTGGAGACATGCAAATCCCTTACTAGGAGCGCCTCAGCATTGAACCTTTCAAAATAGGCTCTCAGCGTCTCCCCCTGCTTCTGCTTGATATTCATGAGGCTCACAGCCGACCTCGGCTTTGTTTTCCTGGTCGTGAAATGAGCCAGGAATTGAGCGGCGAGGTCGGCAAAGCAGTTGATGGACCTTGACGGAAGACGGTTATACCACTTCAATGCCGTCTTCAGCAAAGTAATTGGGAACGCTCGGCATCGTTCCTCATCCTCAGCTCCGTCGTAGTCCATCCTGGACTTAAATGCCTCGAGATGCTCCTCGGGGTCGGTGGTCCCATCGTATTTGAGTCCCGGTGGGGTCCGACCTTGGGGCATCTTGTATTTCAGGATGTGTGGGGCCAGCGGCCCTTCAGCCTTGAACGTGAACCCTCCCCCCTTTCCACCGCCCGTACTTCGGTACTCGGTGTAGGTAAAGGAGCGTTCACGATCTTCATTATAATTTTGGGACTGCCTGTCCCTTTCTCTTTCTCGGGATCTCCTCGATCGTTCTTGGCGATCATCGCGTTCCCGAGATCGGCGTTTATCATCGGACCTCGGTCGCTCCTGCTTTCTCTCCCGAGAATGCTCGTCCCAACCCTTTCTAGTCGGGCCTTTCTGCTCTAGTTCGAGCTTTCGGAGGCGGTGGGCTAGGTCCTTGACCTTTTCCCGTTCGTGGAGGAGTTTTTCCTCCACCTTCTGGTTTCGGCGTTCCTCCCTCCGGAGTTGGTCCTCCAAAGGAAGTCGCTTCACCATCTCTTGCTCCAGCAGTCGGAGCCTCTCCTGCTGATCCCGGATGAGCTGCATTGTCTGGCGCACATCGGGGTCAACAGAGGGTCCGACTCCATTATTTCCAGCAGCCGTGTTGGGCTGCTGTTCAGCTTCAGCTTCCCCTGCTCCTCCGAGGTTCAGTTCATTCTGGTTCGGGGGGGCTGAGGTTGAGATTGGTCGGTCTCGTGGATCGTTTCGCAATGCCCGTCCTGCGTGCCTTCCATCGGTTCTCCTATTGCTTTTGGGTGGACGAGGCGAGCGGTGGTCTTTGTTCTAGCCAGCTTCGGGTGTTTGCTTCGGTCCCTTAGAAGGTAAACCGCCCTCGAAAAGTGCTGTGGTGGGTCCCCGGCAACGGCGCCAATGTTCCGTACCTTTGACCGAGGTATGAACTGTCGCCGGAATCTGACTCCTCGCACAGCAACTCTCCAAGGCGCTTGGGGTGTTTTCCCTGAAAGGACTCCGAAGCTTAAGTCAGTATCAGTATAAGCGTGAGAACTCAACTGAAAGCGTACCTGACACTATGATGGGACACCCTATTTATAGAGGGGGATTGGAGCCATTTCCGTGCCGCTCACGCCGCACGACTCGGGATAACGGCCTTCCCGCTTTCTGTGGCGCGTTGGGGCGTCCCGCGTTGTGTCGATCGTGGCTCCGGATTTCTCGGCGTCGCTATCCGCTCGCTTCTGATCGCCGCCCTAGTCGGGGGCTTAGTCTTATCCGACCTCGGGTCGGGTCTCGGGCCGGTTCCCGGGTCCTGCTCCGGATCCAAGTCCTTTGGGCCTCCAATGGTCATTGGGCCTTGAGGGTTTAATGGGCCTCGATCTGGACTCGCCCATCGTGGGGTCCGAGGTCCGACCTTGGGCCTTCTTTGGGCTTATTACTGATGTCCTGAATTGGGCCGTCGGATTGGGCCACAATCCGAGGTGTGAACAGAAATGAATGTAAAACAATAACTAACGGCTCCACGATCGAAGCGGAGCTCACCCAAGATATCAGCTGAACGACCTCTAGTGGATCAACGGCTCCTCGTCGGCTGCGGGATCGTACTCTGAAATATGGTTGATGAGGGGTGAGTCATCGACTCAGTCATGGGGAACATGCATGCAATGCAACATTCATAACACATATATCACAAACTAGCATGTTATCAACCATACAAACAATATCCTGTCTAGCTGTCACACTAAAGCCTGCATACCAAGCCTCTGTACTGTATACTCTATCTGTAGTCTGTCACCCAGCGCTCAGCATGGGAAATATTCAAATCTGACTCAGCGTGCGGCATGAGTTTTACTCATATCTGACCCTCGTGGGGTACATCTGAATCTGTAACCAAGTCGTCCGATATCCGGGATCGGAACGTGCTTGGCGGGCTCGGGCGACTCACCGCTAATTAGTAAACCATACTAAGATACCGGGACTGACCACCGGCCATAGCGTCTGACGTATACTAATCAGGGGCGGCGTAACTACTCTAGACAGTCAGCACATAACTCGCTCAAACAATCATACATGTCATAAATTCTGCTATTAGTCTATTTATCTGTTCTTATATCGCATGTTATATCGTAAAACAATAAACAGCCAACCTATCAGCAAATCACATACATGGCATGGAAACATAAGTCTTTACTATTCTATTCTAACCACCTAACATGTTACTACTTCTACTACTACTCTACTACAAACACATGCATAATAACTATTATTATCTTTCCTAATTATCTAATTATCAAACATAAACATATATGCCATAAATACTAAACTACATGCAAGACCTCCACTCACCTTGATAATCCTGACTCTGAGAAGCACCGTCAGCTCCGGCTCCAGCCAGCGGCACTGCGTTCGCACCTGAAGTGCAAAAAGGACCCATTAGGACCCCTGAAGAAGAGAGAACAAAACTTGAATTGCTGCTGCGGATCACGCCATCGCTAGCGAGGTACTGCCTCTCGCTAGCGAGGGGTGGGTTGCTGGCGAGCTCCTCCTGCTCGCTGGCGACCCTCACGCAGAAAAGGATAAAAACGACTTTTTACTCACCGTCGGGAATTTGCTCTAGCAGAGTATCCCCAAGACGTCGAGACCTCACTCCGACAGAGTTCCTTTACCGAAAAAGGAACGCCCAAAAGCACTGCTCTTAAAAGGTGGGAGAATGAGGTGTGAAGAAAAGGACTCAACTACTACTCATATATATAGGTGAGGGGGACAGGCTGACATCATGCTGCGTCCGATGTGGGACTTCGGACGGTCGCTAGCGACTAGAATACGCTAGCTAGCGACAAGCTCATCGCTAGCGGGCACTGGTTGCTCGCTAGCTAGCACCTTCTGACAGCAACGCTGTGACGTTTGTTATGTACGATGTGGGACTAAGTCCCATCGCTAGCGACTCACGGGTGGTCGCTGGCAACCAACTACTCGCTAGCGGAAGCTGACTGCTCGCTAGCGAGTCCCCTCTGACAGCAACTTGCTGACATGTTTCTGACGCGTCTTAAAGAGAGTCATTCCTAAGGGACACTGTGATACGGGGTATCACAATTTATAGTGTAAAAAAATTAACACTATAATCAAATTATATTAATTGATTTGTGTCACTTTTTAGTACGTTGGTGGGTAAGTTAAAAACTTTTGCTAATATATCAATTTTTTATTGAATGTGTATGTAAAATTACTTCACATTGTGAGTTGATTAAAAATTGAATGTGTATGTAAAATTACTTCAAAGTGTGAGTTGATTAAATGAAAATGATAATATATATTTTTTTATTATATATTAAAATAGTTATATATTTTTATAACTTTAAATTATATCTTAAAAGAGTTATATGTTGTCACATGAAGAATTCACTATGTACCAAAATAAATATTACTATTATTATTTATTAATATATTAATTTTATGTTTTTTCATTTAATTTAATTTTTTTCAAGTTGTCACATCGGTTGTCATGTAAAGTGTTGAAGAAGTAAACTTTTTCTCACTTACCATTATTACTTGCTGCAAATTTCAGAAATTTTGTTGTGTTATTCGAGACATATTCACCCTCATTACAACCCTTTTAGTCTTCTATGTTACTTATTAGGCTTTGTTTAAAGTTATTACTTATTCAGAAGAAATTTGGAGCTGTGTTCGAATTTGCTACAAAGAAAAACAATGGTTAATATTTCTATTACTCTGTGCAACATTTTCTTTTTAGAACCCAAAGGCAAGCCACTCGATGAAAAAAGATTATTTTTCATACTTTTAGGTTAACTTCTACTCTTGCATGTCTATTCTTTTGATCTTATTATTTGTTTATGTTTAAGCAACTACATTCTGACTTAGTTATTTTAATCTATTTTGTCTTTCTCATCATTTTTATGTTGTTTATCTAATTTGTTTTCATAAAATAGTTTTTTTTTTTTCGCTACATTAATCAAACGTTTTTGTTGTTTTTATTATTATTATTTTTAGAATTAATGCGCCTCAGTGATATTTTTTATAACCAATACCCATTTTTTTGATATATTTTCTGTTTCTAACCAAGTATAATATTTGGTTTTTTTTTCTCTGAAATTTTGTTCTTGTGAATCATGAAGGTCTTTATATTTTTGTAGAATTAGTAATGAACTTTTAAAGATACTTATATAATACTGTTAACAAAACAAAAGATCAGTTTATGTCGGTTCAGTCTATTTATTCCACTTTTAAAAAGGCTTACATTTAATTTGTGATTCATCGAGAATAATGGACAATCACTGATAGCAAATTAGTAAAATTTAAAAGAAAGAAAAATCTATCTTCAAGAATCACTGATATCAATTAGTGATCTTTTTTTTTTTATTACTTTATTTTAAAAATAATCACATCCACGGTGTTTTAGAGTCTTCTAAAATTTTTCATTTAATCTAATACATTATTCCACCATTCACGCATCAAATTTTATAAGGGGTTCACAACCACTCAATTTTTCAGTAAATATACAAATAGTTTTGCCCACTCAGTTTAACGCTTATTTCAATCAGGATCAAATGGTGAGTTCATTTTTTATTTTATTTCAATCAGGATCAAATGGTGAGTTCATTTTTCATACTCAACAACTTTATACTTAAATAACTATTCACGTTTCTGTTCTTATTGTATTGTTTATTTAACTATTATGTTAAATGAAATATTTGGATTTTGTTTTTTTGTTTATTAATGAATACATATCATGAAGCTGTTTTATTTCTCATATTTTATAGAACATGCAAATAGTTAAGGGGGCTTAGTACCCTCTGGATCTATTATGTTCAACAAACATTTGTGTTTTCTTTTTATGTAAATTGATTTTTAGATAGCAACATATATTCATAATCTTTCTGTATTTGTTTGTATATAACCCATAATTTTTTGGGGGCTTAGTACCCTCTGGACCTTTTTTTTTTTGTATTCTTTAATAGTTTTAGATCTTATTTGTAGCTACTTCATTTTCATCTCTAAAAATTAATATTTGTTTTTTATATATATTGATTGTAAAAAATGATGGGTTATTTTTAAAAAACACAATCATAATGAGTATGTTATTATGCACAAAAATAGGACTTGAAATGAGATACTAGGTTGTTTTAAATATGTTTATTCCCTTATGCCAAGATAAATAAACTTTGTATGTATTACTATGTGATCTGTTTAATTGTTTTTTTTCTACAAATAATTATTTAGATATTCAATACTTAATTATACCATATGTTTTTATGTATGCTTTATGTAGTCTGATTCAGAAAGTCATTCTATTATTGAACTCTCAGTGTCGAATGAGGAGCTATCTGGTCACCGTTTGTCAGATGGACATGATGGTAATAGGAATGTAGTTTCTCCTGGAAATCAACAAACTCCTGCAGCAAGAACTGTGATAGATATTACAAGTGGGGAGTCTGATTCAAGTAGTTCAAGATCTGACTATAGTCCCAAGTTCACAGATGTAGAGCATAGGTTCAAATTCACTCTAACTCGAGCACAAACCAAACCAAACCAACCTTTGGTAATCTTTTCTGATCTTATCTTTGTATTATTTCCATTCTTAGTTATTTTTACCAAATATAATTTAAATTTTAATGTTTGTTATTATTGTTTTTATTGATGCATTAGTATATTCCTACTCGGATGCGGGATCTCCGATTTGACATTGGTCAACCATATGTTCATGTTTTTTATGAGCAATCATATGATTTGCATAAGTGGGAAATCATTTGGAGCATGAACCGAAATAGGCAGTGTCATTTTGGGAAGGGATGGTATGAATTTTGTAGGAGGCATAACCTGGCTGAGGGTGATAGGGTTATTTTTGAATTTGACATGTATGATGATAAGAAGTGCAATGTTTACTTCTTTAAGAATAGGGTTTGAGCAGGGAATGAACATGCTGATTATACAGTTATGTAAGTTTCATTCAATTACTTACTTTTTGTGTTAAATCCATTATTTTTAAACAACAAAACTGAATGATGCTAATTTTTATCTGTTTTGCTTTAATGAGCAGCTTGAATTCAGGTTGTTTTTGGAGTTACCGATCACAGGGGTTGAATTCAGAACTATATTGCATGTTTTAGTTTTATATATTTCGTGGTGGAAGAATACTTAGTAACTAATTATGTATTGTATTTAAGAACTTTTGCTTTAGTGTGTGATGGACTATTATGTTTACATATAATAGTTGTTGGATTTGAAATGCTGCGAATATTATATATAGTAATGTTAGTTTGGTTTTTATTTTTTTCGTATGAATGAGATAGTTAATAGATGAACAATGAATATCAAATTATTTTTTATAATTCATATTATAATTAGTTGGATAATTTCATAAAAGTTAAACTCAGTATTCTTAATTGCATTGACAATATAGTTAACAATGTTATGATATATAATCAGATAGTTAAATACAATTATACTTTAAATATTTTATTTTGTATTAGCCCGTGCGTTGCACGGGCTGCCAACTAGTTTTTCAACAACTTTGATGTTAAAAATTGTCATCCATTTGAGCAATGAGTGTAACACCCTACGAGATAGCCCTTAACGCTTAAGTCATTTTAGGCCATTTCATAAGGGTTACCTCATGTTATCATGTTTAATCTTTATATTTAAAATACAATACGCGGAAAATAGGCGGGAGTAAATTTTCGTAAATCGTTTGCGGTATAGAAAATAAGGGTCTTGCGCATAAATACAACGATAATAATAAGCGATACAAACATCTACTAGAAATACTTCATCATATAAATAACTCCCATCAAGTAACAAACATGAAATAAATACTAGGTCTCACCCCATAAGCCAAAAACTGTGACCTATGAGATTCCACCATAAATATGAGTAAATAAATAGCTGCCGGCTAACAAAGGTCCGGACTCAGAAGACATAATAAATAAATAAACATAGCGGAAGCATAAAAATCATAACATCTGATAAGGAAATAAAACATGTCTCTGATATCTAAGGAACTATATCATAAACTAAGTATGCACGGGCTCCTCGTGTGCTCCGACATCCTGCTCTGTCTGCTCCTCTAAAAGGTGGGAAAAACATAGGGTGAGCACTGGGAAGTGACTCAGTAGAGGAAGTCGCCCCGGGTTTAATTATAAAATAAGTGAAGCATGAATGAGTTTAATTCGGATATAAGTTGAAATCAATCTTTCCCCGGAACGTCTTACCTAAGTGCATCTTGTTCTTTTTATTAATTCATATAACATATCATAATTAAAGGTCTTTGTGTAGTGCGCTATGTGCTTCTAAACATCAACAGAACATAACAAAACATATATCAGAACTTTCTTTCAGAGCATCTTATCATTAACTTTTACTTTAAATCTGTCAGACATGTCAAAGCCTCCCTCCCATCCTTACTCCTACAATCCGACCCCTAGGCATGAGCTCATCCTAAAACATACGGGGAAGAGGGGGTACAGTTCACCTTCCTCAAGTGAAGGAGTTGCAGCCGAGGATGTCACCCCTCCCTACAACACTCATCACAAGCTGAAGGCTACAGAGTATTTTAATCTTTCAGAGTATCAGAGATCTTTCAGAACGTCTTTTAATTATCACAAATCCTTCAGAATTAATAGAGATCTTTCAGAGCATCAGAGTAGCTTTCATAACATCTTTTAAACTTTACCGGATGACAGAGTTAATTCATTCAGAGCATTTCATCATAATTTATATCGTATAATCACATAAACAATTTAACATATCATAAAAGCAATACATATACTCAGTATAACATATATATCTCATACAATAATTATATATACATCATAACATTTAAACATACATACAACTCATAACATTACATAATGAACATACACGAATCATATATAACATGTATTATCATATAATCGTACTTTTATATTATAATAACATATAAACATATATTACATCTCATCTAATCATATATAAATCATGCATAAATCATATATAACACTTATACAAGTCGTAGAACGCATTAGGGAGCATAAAATGGTCAAAACATGTCATTTTTCGTAAAAGGGGTGAGAGATAGCGCGCGAAAACGCGCAGGGTCCGTCTTCTGCCACTGGGGCGGTAACTGTCACCGCTTGGGCGGTAATGTAATACCTTGGATTATTCGAGTTATGTTTGAGTAAGAGATCACGGTACACCCGGGGAGTTAGAGTCAAGTGGGCCCCACCTCCCCACCCTTTTTCCTTCCTTTTTCCCCTTTCTTTCTTCACTTCTCCCGTATCTCTCTCTCCCTCTCCCTCTCATTTCCTTTCTTCTTCTTCTCCCTCATCTCATCTCTCACTCTCTAATCTTCACCTAAACCCCATCAATCTTCAAGATTCAAGTTACCATTTCTCATGTAGTATATTGTGGGTAAGTGTAGAGTATTTCTTTTTCTCCATTGATGTCTATTTCTCTCTATTTTCAGATTGGGGGTTTAGGGTTTATATTTGGGGTTTTTGATTTTGGTATGAGTTTGAGGTTTTTGATGTGTTCTCTAGGGTCTCAACCAACTAGGGAAGCTCCGGGCAACTCATCCTAGCTCCGGGTGGTGTCTTGGAGTTCATTGGAGTAATTTGTGAGTAATGGGTTATTTATGGTTTATGTATGATTTTGAAAGTTATTGTGAATTTCTTGCTATGATAGTTGATAGGGATTGAGATTGGTTGATATATGATTGATATTGCATGTTGGTTATGTTTGATTTGGATGGGTTGTGGTGAAAATGTGGATTTGGAGATGATTTTCGCACATTTTTCTGCAGAATTTCGCTACTGGTGTTGATTGTAATCGATTACAATGAGTCGTTTTATGAAGAAATCGTATTTTCAGAGGCTGTAACCGATTACACGAATTGGTAAACGATTACTATAATCGATTACCAAGGATGTGTAATTGATTACTGTAATCGATTATCACGAATTGGTAATCGATTACAGGCTGTCAAATTTTTCAAAAATTTCCTTCCAGTGCGAAATTTGATGTCGGTAATCGATTACAGGGGTCTGTAATCGACTAAAACAGCACTAAAACTCTATTTTTAAGGCTTTAACTCAAATCCTCATGTACCTAAGTTACACATTCATATCCATGCGTTCACCACTACCCGAAACTCGATACCTGGACGTTTAGGATGTTGAAATGATAATATCTTGATTGTATGTCGAAATGTGGTTATGATGTGATGAATTGATAGTAAATGAGGTTGGATGCGGGGAAGTTGGAATGTATTTTGTTTATGCATGTTTGATTGTATTAGAACCATTTATTTTATACACCCTAGGAATGATAATATGAGAATGATATGATCATGATGTGATGATGTGATGATCATGATGTGTTGATGGTATAAGTATGAATATGGTAAAGCGTTATGTGAGATAGTTATAACACGAAGAGATTAAAACTCGAAATTAAGTAAAGATTGGTGACACGACCTGAGGAGGGGCAAGGCTCCCGGGGTCGAAGGTTAAGAACCTGAGGAGGGGCGGGGCTCCTGGGGTTCCTTAAAATATAAGTCCGAGGAGGGGCTGGGCTCTCGGGACATAAATAAGGATCTGAGGAGGGGCGGGGCTCCCGGGATCCATAAGTAAAACACATTTAATTAAAGAGGGAACGTGAGACAGGTTGGACGTATAAGTTATTAGGATATTATGATCGTGTATGGTAGGTACTCGTAGGTAATTGTTGGTTGTTGTATCATAAATTATATTTAATCTGTTATTCACTGAGCGTATGACTCACCCATTCATACAAACCATTTTCAGATTCAGGTGCAGATCTAGAGGCGAGTCCTTTCGTTCCTCCAAGCTCTTAGCTTTGGTGAGCCTCAGTGTTTAGAGGCGTCATGTTATTGTCTATTTGTCTCTGTAGTATGCTCCATAAGATTACAAACAGGATTGTCTAAGTTATGTGTATGTGTTGTAGTCTAATTAAGACTTGTTGTATTTATGTTGACTTCTGAGTTAAGCAGGATTTTATGACAGGATTATATGTATTATGAATCTAAGGGTGTTACTTTAAGAACCCTATTATTTGTATGGATTATACGTGATGCGTGTTACTAAAGTAGTTGTGGTTGTTGTTGTTTAGCTTGGTATTGTGTGAAATCCAGGTTAAGGCTGACATGGGACTTGGTGTCCCATGTGCCGGTCACGGATCCGAGTTGGGTCGTGACAGGTAAGTTCCACCGCTGGGGCGGTAACTGTCACCGTTGGGGCGGTAAGTTCTACCGCTGTGGCGGTAACGCGTCATCCTGTTCGCAGAACTTCACAATTTCAACAGTGTTTCTTCCCAAAAAGCCATTTTTAAACATCCAATTGATGAAAAACTTTTCTCAAAACACATTTAACTCATAGAAACACTTTCCTAACACTTTTAATCGGTAAAAACGTTTTCTCTTTGAAATAATTTTACAAAAAGGTAACCATTTCATGAACCTTAATGGGAAAAACAACCATAACATCAGTTTCATAAAATCTTCATCAATATGCACGAAAATAGAATGCCTAAACCCCTACCTCTTGAAGACAATTACGAAATATGCAAAGAGAAACCCTTTCCCGACGTTGCTCTCGTTGGAAACCTCTCTCTCTAGCCCCATGAACGGTCCGGTGACGCCGGAGACTCTTAACGGAGAAACAGAATCGGTAGAAAGCTTCGGCTTGATGAGAGGATTAAGAATATGAGTTTATTTTCTAGAATGGGTAAGGTTTGATGGGTGTTTCGTGGTTTGGAGTATCAATGGCTTAGGGAGCTCTTGAGAGAAGAATGGCTATGGCGGCTCAGAAGAAGGAGAAGAGTGTTTCTATGGAGTGGAGAGGGTTACTAGTGTTTATATAGGGAGTGACTAGGTTAAGAGTCACTGTGGGGCTCACCATCACTTAAAATTTACTAAAACACTCTAAAACATCCCAAATAATACTATAATGCTCATATAACCTTTCTAATATTTAGACATAAATTAAAAATACACATATAGACACATAAATAAAATAAAATAAAATAAATAAATAACATATAGCACTTAATTCACATAACATATAATGAATACACATATTCATACACATAAATCATATAGTACATGATGAACACACATACATACACTTAAATCACATAACACGTAATGGTTTGCTAGAAGAAACTTATCGACCCAAACTTAATTAAATTCCAACCAAGGTCAATTACCCTTAATTTCCCTTGATTAGGACTTAATGAAAATCGGGGTGTTACAATGAGTATAAAAAAAAAATCAGGCTGTGACATATATAATTCATACCTGAAATTTAAATCTTAAAATTAAATTCATATTGCTAAAATTTAGGTTTAAATAATACCAATTTTGTTTTTAATTTGGACAAAATTTGAATCAAAATTTTCATAATAAATATAATGTATTATTGTTTATTGTCCTAAGGTATTAATTATTGTCTGATTTTTAACTTTAGAATAAAAATAAAATTTTGCATTTTGAACATAATTAATTAATCAATTGAATAACAAATCAAAGTTATTATAATTATAACTATTACAACAATCAATCAAATTATTCATTGCAAAATTCTTCTAGTCATTAATTTTAATTTAATCTAATTAATATTCAATCATTACGAAAATTAAATTACATGATTGATTGTCAAATTAAAGGTATTGATTTTTACTTGATTCTCTATTTTAGAATCAAAATACATATCTGAATTTTTCTCCCAAATTTCCACATATTTCACTCATTTTTATATTACAAATATGTTTCCAAATTGATTATAATTGATTTATGATTAAATTATTTTGATCTTAAATTCAAAATGTTGTAATTGATTGATTAACTGATTTCTCTTTTTGGTATAGATTTACTCCTCTCACTCTCATATAACTTTAGTATTCTCACTAGATACCTCTCCTATATATATATATTATTCTTTTTTACTTATTTGCTCTGTAACAAACATTTTTTTAATAATGAAGTTAATTATCTTCAATCAAAATATAATGTAACTGAAGTCTAATGATTAATTAACAAATTTTATAAACCTAATGAGACAATAGAAAAATTCATACATTTTGCACAATAATAAAGATGAAATTTAAATTAAAGTAGCATAAAAGTGAAGGAAAAGTTTGGTCCATTGAAATTCTTTCTTTACTTTTATTAAATTTATAACTCCCTTTTATCCATTGAAATCATTATAATTAATTACACAATTACTCTTATTGTCATGAATAATGTCATCACGTACACTTATCAACAAAATATTTATTTTTCTACTTACTATGTAACCGAAAAATAGTAATGAGTTTATCAATTATTTAAGGTCTATTCATCTAAATAGTGATAGAAATTAAAAAAAATTATGGAAAAAAGATCGATAATATCGTTAATTATATTTAATTCTACTTTCTATTCTTAAAATTTTCAATATACTTTTATTACTAATAAGTATATAATTTTTTTTTATTTCTTATTGTCACGGAACCATCTCACCTAAAAGCTTAAGCTGTTAGGTTGAGGCCAATTAATGGTTTTATATTCTATCACACTCCTTCACGAGAATGCCTCTTTTGGGCTTGAAGCGTGAATAATGCACGACCAATCTACTCTTGTGCTTAGTTTTTCATTATTTTGATTTTTATCGGAGTTGGGATTTGAACTCCTGACCACTTGGTCGCTCTGATACCATGTCAAAATAATGAATCTATTAGTATTATTTTACTATTATCATTTTTTTTTTGGTAAATATTTTACTATTATCATGTTATTGCTAGACTATATTTTAGTTCTCCTACTGAATTCTGATAAGTTCAATTAAATTGTCTTTTAAAATTTATAACTCTCCTTTTATGCATTAAAATCATTTTATTTACTAGTCTTGTACCCGTGCGATACACGAGAACTATATCAAATTTTACGTGTAAGATATTAAATAATTAATGGAAAAAATATTTGTATAAAATGAAGTTAAATGAAAATATGTTATTCATAAATTTATTTTGTAAATATAACAATAAAAATACATAATGAAATTATTATATTAGTGGATGTAAATAAAATTATTCAATCACATAATTGGTTTTCATCTTTTTCAATATCAAATTTGTATTCATAAAATATTTATAATTATTCTCTTTCAACAATCAACAAAAAATAATCATAATTTACAGATTATCAATCACTAAAAACTATCGAAATCATAGAAAATATTTCAAAACTAATAATTATCAATCATTAATAATTACTAATTATTCATATCTATTCTCGTCCAACAATCAATAAAAATATTAATAATTACTAATTCATGTTCATAATTATTCCTAATAAACAAAAACTATTAAAAATATTAATATCAATCACTAAAATTCTCTAAATTATTCACTAATTATCAATCACTAAAAATCATTAAATTACAGGTAAAATATTCAAATATCACTAATTATCAAACATTAATAATTACTAATAATTCGTAATTATTCTCTTTTAAAAAAACAAGTTCATTATTTATGTTTTACATTTCCCGTGAGACAGTTAATCAATTATGTCAAATATTAAATTATGAAGAATAGAAAATGAGAAGAAGAATTAAACAATAAAAAAATATAGAAGAAAGATGAAGAATAGAAAATGAAAGAAATAAATTAAAAAATAGAAAAAAAAATGAAGGATGACTAAGAAGGTAGATGAAAAAAATGAAATAAGAAAGAGAAAAGAAAAAGAAGAGCAAGAAATAGAGATGACAAAATAAGAGAGGAAGAGAAAAAAAAAATGGAGTTGAAAGGGTTGAGAAGGTGGAAAGATATATAGATATATATAGATATAGATGATTTGACCATAATTTATCATCAAATGCTATAAACAAAGAAAAAAGATTCTGAAAGAAGATTTTTTTAGAAAATTTATATAAAGAAAATTTTATCATATATATTTCGAAATAAGATTTTTCAAATTTATATTATGAAATGTGAATAGACATTTCCAAATCAAATATTATCATTTCCTGTAATACCTGGGGTAGTCTGAGTTGTTTTGAGTAAGAGAACACGGTGCACACCAGGGAGTTAGGGCCAGGTGGGCCCCACCCCTCCTTTCCTTTCCCTTTCCCCTTCCTTTTCTCTTTTTCTTTCTTTCTCTTCTCTCTCACGCAGACTGTGATACCCCGTATCATAGTACCCCTTAGAAAGTGCTTTAATATGGTCTAAGTATATCTAAGAAGGGTTAGAAATGATGTTAAAACGTGTAAAATGAAGAAAGCATTGATGCTGTCAACAGGTGGCGGCTAGCGAGCAGATGATGGCGGCTAGCAAGCAGGTGCGCGCTAGCGAGCAGATTATGGCCGCTAGCCAGTAGGTGCCCGCTAACGAGCAGATTTTGGCTGCTAGCGAGCAGTCAAGTCCCACATTGCTCAAAACAGCATTTCAGCTTCCCCCATCCCCTTATATATATGAGTGGTTAGTATAGTTTTTCCCTCACACCTCATACTCCCGCCTTATCAAAGCAGTGCTTTGAGCGTCCTTTATATTAAGAGGAACTCTGATGGAGTGTGAGTCTGACACCTTGGGGATATCTCGGTCAGAGCAAATTCCCGACGGTGAGTGAAAAGACATTTTTGCCCCTGTCAGCGCGCTGGTCGCCAGCGAGCTGTGAGTGCTCGCTGGCGAGTGTGCCATCGCTAGCGAGAAGGTATTACTCGCTAGCGGAGGTTCAGTGCGCAGCCTAGTTCAATTTTGGTTTTCTTTTGTGCGGTCCTGATGGGTCTTTTGCACGCCAGGTGCAAACGCGGTGCCGATAGCTGGAGCCGGAGCTAGCGGTGCCTTCCAGTCTCAGGACTTTCCAGGTGAGTGGAGGTTTTAGGGTGGATGTGTCGTGGCTGCCACATAGTAGCATTTGTATATGTTTATATGTTTATATGTTTATATGTTTATGTTTATATGTTTATATTTATGTTTATGTTTATAGTTATATTTATTTTTTTATGTTTATGTTTATATTTATGTTTAGGTAAATAATATGATAGATAGATAACATGCTTAGGTAGTTAATATGATAGGTCTATAACGTGCTTAGGTAGATGATATGATTAGGAAAATAACTTGCTTAAATAGATCACATGCATCACCTAGTAAGATAATATAATATAGTAAGATAATATAACATAGTAACATAACATAACCTAGCAAGATAACCTCACGTGATAAGATAACATGACATGGTAAGATAACATGATAAGATAATATAATCTAGTAATTAATATGATCTAGAAATTAATATCAAGTAATTAATATCACTTAGTGAGTTAATTATAACCTAATAATTAATACAACCTAGTGAGACAATGTAACCTAGTAAAACACCATAACATATTAGGATAATATAACGTAATAAGATAACCTAACTCATTAAGATAATATAACTTAGTAGAATAACGTGACCTAGTAAGATAGTAAGCCCCAGTAAGATAACACGTCTCAGACAGATAATATACCTTAGACAGATAATATACCTTAGACAGATAATAAACCTTAGTAAGATAACGTACCTTAGTAGAAATGTTCCCTAAAGGATAACAGGTAGATAACATAACAGGAAAGAGTGAATGGCTTCTAGGTCCCTTTGTATTGACGTTACAGCATTATGATGTTATGCGTTATGACTATATTTATTATATGCGTTATGATTATTCCTATAAGCTTGAATGATTTATGCTATGCTATGCTATGATATGAAACATATTAGAACCCTATGATTTATTATCAGAATCATCACATGCAGTGTATGAGTAGAATGATTGTAGAATTGTGTGATGACTGTTTACGTAGTTTGCGAACCGTCGTAGTATGTATATCAACGCTATAGCCCGGATGCAGCTCCCGGTCGAGTTTAGCCGTGACATACTACCACGAAGCGCCTCGAGTCCCACCCCAGATACAGATACAGTCTGACTGGTCTCACCTCCGTGGTTGTAGAGGTCCAGATCACAGGGCGGCTCGTGTTCCGTCACATGACCGCACCCTCGTGGTAGCGAGTCACAGTTATAAGTTACAGAAGGGCGGTTCGTGTTCCGTCATATGACCGCACCCTCGTGGTAGCGAGTCACAGTTATAAGTTACAGCAGAGCGGCTCGTGTTCCGTCATTTATCAGTTATCAGTTTAGCATGGGGGCTCGAGTGCGGATATCTCCGGCGGTACGCGTCCGTCATCAGAGAGGTGCAGCTACGTAGATAGGACAAGTATATGTGATTGATAACATGACAGTATGTGTTGCATGACATGCATGATACCCCATCACTGAGCTTGCGACTCACTCCCCGCATTTTGTTTCAGTGTTCGATCAGGAGGCAGACGAGGGACCGTTGATCCAGTAGAGGTTGGTTGCAGTTGCTTTCCTTGGTGAGCTCCGCATCTTCCGTGGAGTCTTAGCAGTCTATGTTTAGTTTATGCTTAGTTTATATTTTTACAGTCAGATCAATCATGTATAGTTTTGCTCCAGACTTTAGAGGTAGGATTCCTTTATCAGTTAAGTTATGCCTCAGTATACAGAACTAGTATGTATGTTTCATATTGATACAGTTATATACGATTATCAGTTAAACAGTTATTTCAGTTATTTTCGGTTATTCAGTTTAATTAATAGTTTATGGCTGTTGTTTAGCCCTTATGTTATGCCCTAGTAGCGTGTTCGTTGGGATAGAGCACTTCGCACGGACACCCCTAAGTAGCGGGGTGTTACAGTTGGTATCAGAGCCCATAGGTGTCCCCCTAGAGTCTGGAGCTAGGAATCTTAAGTGTCACAGCAACCATGCTAATGGAAGCGCGCCCATCGCCATGGAATGTAGTGCCACGAGAGGTTCATAGAAAGTGTAACATCCTAAATCTACATACCGAAAATACTGGATTTTTTTTTTTTGAATGTGCTTGCCAAATAAAATTGCGGAATTAAAATACGCGCATTCGTTGAAAGGGATAATAAAACTAAAATAACATTAGAAATAATCCTGAGGTCTCAATAACTCAAAATGGATCTCAGCAAAGTACCGAACGGAATTACAATGGAAATAACATCAATAGTCATAATGACTTCAAAAAGATACAACCGAAATGTCTGAAAGGAAACAACATGGAAATAACTAGAATAAATCTCCTAACTACTAATCGTCGATCACAGGCTACTATCTTCCTCCTCTGGGTCCCAATCCGGATCCTCCTCCTCCTCCACGTCATCAATAGACTGGTATGTCACGACTGACTCTGGGATGCTCTCATCGTCAGATCCAGCCTCGCCGGGCACAAAATTAGGAGCGTCGCCGTCGTCGGGGTCAATCCATAGGAATGGGTTTCCCATGATATCATCCTCAGGAAACTCCAACTCATCCGGGGCCGGCTCGGGCTCTGGGACGAGGATAGGCGGAGGTGGAGCGTGAAATCTGTGATGCAATGCTGGGTGAAATCCACCATGTGGCGGTGGGTGGTGTGGCATATGATGAGGTATATGATGGTGCATAGGGTGAGGTGGTGGCGGCACGTTCCACTGGAGATCTGGCACACAGAATCCGAAGGTAGCAGGAACAGTAGTTGTGACAGTGACGAGTCCGGTAGCCGGAGCGAATTTGACCTTGATAAGGTCATGGTCGGGGGGTGGTGGCGGCTGCTCCATCACCTAGAATTGGGGCATAAGAAGAGAAAAGGATGAGAAAAGAATTCTCAGTGAATCATCGTACGATACTCGGGCTTGGTACCGCTTATGCCAATTCTAGCTATTCAAACCAACGTCCTCTTTTTCTGAAATAATCTTTGTTTATAAAAAGGCGAGTCACGTTGCTTTGAATAGACAATCAACCTAGTTGCCCGAACTAAGGGAACCTATGAGTTCTTCTAAGTTGTCGCGTATCTAGCAACCTACGTCAGTTCTATCAAGCGTCGCGTCCTCAGAGCCCTCCTTAGGCCGTACTAACGAAGTTCTCCGAGACACTTCGCAAGCTTAGAACTCTTCGTCTTCATGGAACTAGGGATTAGCCGTTTTCCACTTTCATGAGCGTACGCAAATCAAATCATCATCGGGAACACCCCGGAACAAATCATAATCATTTCATCATAATCAACATAATAATAAATACTCCCCTTCATAAGTAGGACTATATGTCCCATGCATGAAAACCACATCTCACCTCATGGGCCACCCCATCTCGTGAGTATGTGCAATGCACCACCGTTCGCCCTGCCGAACGGCTGGATCTAGGCTAATCAAAAGTTCCACTCGACGGTTATATTCAAACAAAACACTTCTATATCCCATATTCCTCCCTTATAACTTCCCACACAACTCCAACGCATCACAGCAGTAATGCAACACATGAGAAAATCATATCACTGTCAAACCTTACAGTCATCACATCATTTACATAATCATCAATCAATCATCATTCTAGATCATTCTCAAACATCAATCATGTGTCAATAATAGCATTCACCATTCATAATGCATATACACACTTAGAACGTGGTTACACACCTCCCTCTCAGGCTCTACGTGTTTATGAAATAATCTATCTTTTATTAGTTTCTTTAAAGTCTTATGACGAGATAAAATTTCTAATATTTTCTTATGATTACTAATTATTTATAAATATTATTTATGTCATAATTAATTAGGTATTTAATTGTTTATCCTTCTCTGCGTCTATACTCTAATTAAACTAATTACTAAGTAATTATGATTAATAAATCTTTATTTAAGTTAAATATAATTATTTAAAATATTTACATCTTATTTTCATTCCAGAATTATTTTTAACTCATCGTTATATTTTTCTCCTATTTTCTTTATTTTCTAAAAGCTTACTCAGTATTACCCGAATACGTAAAAACTAAGTTATTTTATACACAGTTCTAACTTTTAATCACTTTATTATTACTAATAATTATTTTTACCTTACTGATATTGCTCTAGACCATTCGGCCAGGTCTTATAAATTTTAAGAAATTTACTCAAAATTTCTATAATAATTACTATTTATTTTAGACTAGTTTTATTGTTAGAAAATAGGTTCTAAATTATTTTTAAGTCACTTTTTTAATTCTGGACAGAACCTAAATAAATATTAAATATTAATTTTTAACCATATAAAAATATTCTAATTATTTAAAATCACATTTTATTATATTAAAATACTTACTAGTGCCTATTTTCACAAAACTATGTACTTTTAAAGCTTTTTCTTGTCAAATAAATAATAAATATATTTAAATCAGAACCTAAACTTTTTATTTTATTAAAAACTTATTTATTTCAGTAAGCCTTATTTTATTATATATTTTTCTCATAAAAACCATTTTTATTTTGAACAAAGGTGACTTTTGCTATTATACTTTCTAGATATAATTTCTTTTGAGTAAAATAAATATTTCAGCAACACTTTTCATCACAACCTCATACTTTTATTCTGAATATTATGAAATAAAATGCATGTTTATTCATTACTTCATTAGGACATATTATTTTATCATCTTTCTTCAAGTTTTGAATCTTTAAACCACAATAGTCATTTTTAACACATGAAACAACAACACCATATTTTCTTCCTCTCAAGGCCGCGAGCAATATGCCCCCAAGAGTGACAAAAATAAACAACACATTAGTCTCAATACTTTCAAGCAACATATATTCAAAATACACTTCAATATGCAAGCTTTTTCATCATACAAACACATAACCAATGCTAATACGCTTTTTAATCGGTAAATATTTTAGAAAATATCAAATGTGCTTCAAAATATTATTTTGAGTAAAACAAAATATTTCCACCGATTGTTTTTGCTCAAAAACACTTTTATTCAAGAAATAGAGATTTTTAAGGAAGATGACTCACTTAATATAGACTCAAGGATGTTGATATTTGAAGTTGAAGTGGTGAGAGCTTGCTTTCCTCCCTCTTGGCCGAATGCTTCACAAGAAATGGGGTGGTGTTTTCTTGTTTGAGAGTTGATGGTGTTTGTGAAGGTTATTGGTGTTTGATGTGGAAAATGAGAACAATAAAATAAAATGGTGGAGGTTGAAGGTGGTGGTATGGTGGCCGAATATGAGAGGGAAAATGAGAGGTTTCTATGAGAAAATTTCTAGAGAAAATTTGCTAGAGTATTGACACAACCTTGAGGTAGCTTGAAATGTCAAATTATGAACCAAGAAGCTCACATTTAAAGGAAATGGAGGGAGCATGCCCGTGACATCCAAGGGGAAGGGAGGGAAATGTTTGTGGCCATTGGATGAGGATAAATGATGATTAAGATTGGCCAATGAGTGATTAGGAGGCTTAATATTGAGTTTTGAGTTAATTTAGGAACCTTATTAATGTCTTTGTTCCCTAAGAATTTTGTCATGTGTTTAATGTGGTGGCTAAGACCACCCCTTGGTTTCCAAGCCTTGTAATTGGCCATGTGGCTATTTAGGTTAGGAAAAATTCAAATTTTGATACTAGGTTGTGTAGTTTAGGTCTCGGTTTGAGTAGGGGTATTTTGGTAATTTTACGTACAAAATTTTCTCGGCTCTAAATTAAGTATTTGGTCCCGAAGATTAAAATATGGTGAGTCAAAATATTTCATTCTTGAATAAAAATATTTTTGATTCTATATTATTAAAGATTGCATGGTTGTTGTATGGTTTTTGCATGAAAGTTGCATATGATGATTTCATGTGATATTTATGCATGCATGAAATATTATAATTTTGCATGGGGTTGAATTCATCATATTGAACATGCATGTACACATATATATATATGTATATCTATATAGGGGTAATCTCGTCATTATTAAATTATCGGAGCACTAATTCGTCAAACAGAATAATAAATTAAATTTCGAATTATTCTAATGTACGTTATATTTAAATTAGGATTTTCAGGGGTGTTACATCATCTGTAACACCCCTTTGACAACTTGAAGGCATTGACGACTGTCCTCTGACCAACACGAGACTTTCCAATGTGCTTTGTCCTCACTCGCACACTTTCTGAGAAAACTTCCCAGAAGGTCACCCATCCCAGAATTGCTCCAGGTCAAGCACGCTTAACCTTGGAGTTCTTAAGGGATAGGCTACTGAAAAGTAGATGCATCTTGTTGGTATGAGTAGTGCAAATCAATTCCTTTAAGATATCCTAAACTGTATAGTCCCATACCTATACAGCCTTCGGATCCCTCTCATTCCGGTGTAAGTTCGATTCGTTCATGTGCCCCTCCCACTTAGAAGCCTGCCAGGAGCCGCTCCTTGTCCGTGCCTTGTGCACCGGCGATCACTCCTCGCCCTCGTCAGTGCCCGGGATCCCTCCACTTAGAAGCCTGCCAGGAGCCGCTCCCTGTTCATGCCTCGTGCACCGGCGATCACTCCCCGCCCTCGTCAGCGCTAGGGATGTCACATGCCCGCCAGCTTCCGCTTGGTTCGTCCTAGAACCACATCGTACTGGGAGAGGTCAGGCTTTGATACCATCTGTAACACCCCTTTGACAACTTGAAGGCATTGACGACTGTCCTCTGACCAACACGAGACTTTCCAGTGTGCTTTGTCCTCACTCGCACACTTTCTGAGAAAACTTCCCAGAAGGTCACCCATCCCAGAATTGCTCCAGGTCAAGCACGCTTAACCTTGGAGTTCTTAAGGGATAGACTACCGAAAAGTAGATGCATCTTGTTGGTATGAGTAGTGCAAATCAATTCCTTTAAGATATCCTCAACTGTATAGTCCCATACCTATACAGCCTTCGGATCCCTCTCATTCCGGTGTAAGTTCGATTCGTTCATGTGCCCCTCCCACTTAGAAGCCTTCCAGGAGCCGCTCCTTGTCCGTGCCTTGTGCACCGGCGATCACTCCCCGCCCTCGTCAGTGCCCGGGATCCCTCCACTTAGAAGCATGCCAGGAGCCGCTCCCTGTTCATGCCTCGTGCACCGGCGATCACTCCCCGCCCTCGTCAGCGCTAGGGATGTCACATGCCCGCCAGCTTCCGCTTGGTTCGTCCTCGAACCACATCGTACTGGGAGAGGTCAGGCTCTGATACCATCTGTAACACCCCTTTGACAACTTGAAGGCATTGACGACTGTCCTCTGACCAACACGAGACTTTCCAGTGTGCTTTGTCCTCACTCGCACACTTTCTGAGAAAACTTCCCAGAAGGTCACCCATCCCATAATTGCTCCAGGTCAAGCACGCTTTACCTTGGAGTTCTTAAGGGATAGGCTACCGAAAAGTAGATGCATCTTGTTGGTATGAGTAGTGCAAATCAATTCCTTTAAGATATCCTCAACTGTATAGTCCCATACCTATACAGCCTTTGGATCCCTCTCATTCCGGTGTAAGTTCGATTCGTTCATGTGCCCCTCCCACTTAGAAGCCTTCCAGGAGCCGCTCCTTGTCCGTGCCTTGTGCACCGGCGATCACTCCCCGCCCTCGTCAGTGCCCGGGATCCCTCCACTTAGAAGCCTGCCAGGAGCCGCTCCATGTTCATGCCTCGTGCACCGGCGATCACTCCCCGCCCTCGTCAGCGCTAGGGATGTCACAGAAAGTAAAATCAGATAGGTTCAGTAGTAGTCAGATTCTTCTTTGAAATCCTTTTTCCTGATATGTCTTATGGTTTGACCTCGCCAGGATCATAATTCCTCGTCATCGCTCTTCTCCTTCTTCCGGCTCCCGTTGTGGAGATAGGTGTATGCGAGACGCCATCTCCGATCTAGCAGATATAGTAGCTCTCCAGGCACAGCAGACCGTGTTGGCACAGCAAGCTACTTTGGCGCACCAGGATGTATTGGCTCAGCAGGTCACACAGACGCAGCAGACCGTTCAGGCCCAGCATGAGGTCCCACGGCGGACGTTGGAGGAGTTTGCTCGTGAGTCCAGGGAGAGGTTCGTCCCCACAAGCCTTCAAGACAAAGCATTGCAGACTTTCTTGAGCTTAAGGTTGACTAGAGCCACGACAGTTTCCGAGTACGAGGTGGAGTTCACTCGACTCGCCGGGGTCACTCAGTTCCCTATGACCCCGAACGAGAGGGTGAGACGTTTCATCCAGGGTCTTCCAAGCCAGTAGTACAGATTCGCTCTGAGGAGTTACCAGACATCCGAGAGGTATGCGGAGGTTCTGAATGCTGCCATTTCATGTGAGACGGTGAGTATGTATGCTCAGGCTAGAGGATAGAAGAAAGCTAGGCACACAGGTTCATTCTCGGGCGGAGTAGCCCTAGCTCGCAGTCAGCATCAGCAACAGCCTCAGGGGTTTCGGCCACTTAGGGCCACCTCATCAGCGCCCGCCCCAGTTCTCCCCGCAGCTTCACAAAGTCAGAGATAGAGTGAGATCAGTCAGCCCACAACGTCACGTCAGCAAGGAGGGTCAGTCCCCTCCCACCCGCAGTGCCAGACATGCAGTAAGTTTCACGTTGGGGTTTGCCGCAAGGGGATCAGCGGATGCTACAGTTGTGATCAAGAGGGCCATGGGTTCAGAGACTGCCCAGTCAGACAGCCAGCACCTAGCAAGGCCTCAGTGCAGATGACTGCCCCAGTGGTTCGGCGAGCTCAGGTTCAGACTCGTTCCTTGGCACCAGTCGGCAGAGGTGGTAGCGATGGAAGAACAAATAGCAGGGGACACGACACTAGAAGTCCCAGAAGTACAGGCCCCGGTGCAAGAGGACGACCCCGTCACTTTGTGCTTACACGTCAAGAAGCTCCAGCAGTCAACTCCAATCTCTTAGGTAATGTTTTGATTAAAGATTGCGAAGCCCTAGCCTGGGTAATCCATGGCAGCAGTTATGCGTATGTCAGCTTTATGTTAAGATGGAATTTGGGGACCAAATTCTTAAAAGGAAGGGAGATTGTGATACCCCGTATCATAGTACCCCTTAGAAAGTGCTTTAATATGGTCTAAGTATGTCTATGAAGGGTTAGAAATGATGTTAAAACGTGTAAAATGAAGAAAGCACTGATGCTGTCAACAGGTGGCGGCTAGCAAGCAGATGATGGCGGCTAGCGAGCAGGTGCGCGCTAGCGAGCAGATTATGGCCGCTAGCGAGCAGTCAAGTCCCACATTGCTCAAAACAGCATTTCAGCTTCCCTCATCCCCCTATATATATGAGTGGTTAGTATAGCTTTTCCCTCACACCTCATACTCCCGCCTTATCAAAGCAGTGCTTTGGGCGTCCTTTATATTAAGAGGAACTCTGATGGAGTGTGAGTCTGACACCTTGGGGATATCTCGGTCAGAGCAAATTCCCGAGTGAAAAGACGTTTTTGCCCCTGTCAGCGTGATGGTCGCTAGCAAGCTGTGAGTGCTCGCTGGCGAGTGTGCCATCGCTAGCGAGAAGGTATTACTCGCTAGCGGAGGTTCAGTGCGCAGCCTAGTTCGAGTTTTGGTTTTCTTTTGTGCGGTTCTGATGGGTCTTTTGCACGCCAGGTGCAAACGCGGTGCCGATAGCTGGAGCCGGAGCTAGCGGTGCCTTCCAGTCTCAGGACTTTCCAGGTGAGTGGAGGTTTTAGGGTGGCTGCCACATAGTAGCATTTGTATATGTTTATATGTTTATATGTTTATGTTTATAGTTATATTTATTTTTTTATGTTTATGTTTATATTTATGTTTAGGTAAATAATATGATAGATAGATAACATGCTTAGGTAGTTAATATGATAGGTCTATAACGTGCTTAGGTAGATGATATGATTAGGAAAATAACCTGCTTAGATAGATCACATGCATCACCTAGTAAGATAATATAATATAGTAAGATAATATAACATAGTAACATAACATAACCTAGCAAGATAACCTCACGTGATAAGATAACATGACATTGTAAGATAACATGATAAGATAATATAATCTAGTAATTAATATGATCTAGAAATTAATATCAAGTAATTAATATCACTTAGTGAGTTAATTATAACCTAATAATTAATACAACCTAGTGAGACAATGTAACCTAGTAAAACACCATAACCTATTAGGATAATATAACATAATAAGATAACGTAACTCATTAAGATAATATAACTTAGTAGAATAACGTGACCTAGTGAGATAGTAAGCCCCAGTAAGATAACACGTCTGAGACAGATAATATACCTTAGACAGATAATATACCTTAGACAGATAATAAACCTTAGTAAGATAATGTACCTTAGTATAAATGTTCCCTAAAGGATAACAGGTCTTAATAGAGGATATGCTCAGATAGATAAGTTCTCTAATAGATAAAATAACAGGAAAGAGTGAATGGCTTCTAGGTCCCTTTGTATTGACGTTACAACATTATGATGTTATGCGTTATGACTATATTTATTATATGTGTTATGATTATTCCTATAAGCTTGAATGATGTATGCTATGCTATGCTATGATATGAAACATATTAGAACCCTATGATTTATGATCAGAATCATAACATGCAGTGTATGAGTAGAATGATTGTAGAATTGTGTGATGACTGTTTACGTAGTTTGCGAACCGTCGTAGTATGTATATCAACGCTATAGCTCGGATGCAGCTCCCGGTCGAGTTTAGCCGTGACATACTACCACGAAGCGCCTCGAGTCCCACCCCAGATACAGATACAGTATGACTGGCCTCACCTGCGTGGTTGTAGAGGTCCAGATCACAGGGCGGCTCGTGTTCCGTCACATGACCGCACCCTCGTGGTAGCGAGTCACAGTTATAAGTTACAGCAGGGCGGCTCGTGTTCCGTCATATTACCGCACCCTCGTGGTAGCGAGTCACAGTTATAAGTTACAGCAGAGCGGCTCGTGTTCCGTCATTTATCAGTTATCAGTTTAGCATGGGGGCTCGAGTGCGGATATCTCCGGCGGTACGCGTCCGTCATCAGAGAGATGCAGCTACGTAGATAGGACAAGTATATGTGATTGATAACATGACAGTATGTGTTGCATGACATGCATGATACCCCATCACTGAGCTTGCGACTCACTCCCCGCATTTTGTTTCAATGTTCGATCAGGAGGCAGACGAGGGACCGTTGATCCAGTAGAGGTTGGTTGCAGTTGCTTTCCTTGGTGAGCTCCGCATCTTCCGTGGAGTCTTAGCAGTCTATGTTTAGTTTATGCTTAGTTTATATTTTTACAGTCAGATCAATCATGTATAGTTTTGCTCCAGACTTTAGAGGTAGGATTCCTTTATCAGTTAAGTTATGCCTCAGTATACAGAACTAGTATGTATGTTTCATATTGATACAGTTATATACGATTATCAGTTAAACAGTTATTTCAGTTATTTTCGGTTATTCAGTTTAATTAATAGTTTATGCATGTTGTTTAGCCCTTATGTTATGCCCTAGTAGCGTGTTCGTTGGGATAGAGCCCTTCGCACGGACACCCCTAAGTAGCGGGGTGTTACATAGAGGCATTATGTATTTCATATCTAGTGTATGCTCCTTATGTTACAGACAGGATTCCTTGAACTAGGGTAGAGGATGAACGTTGTATAAGTCTATGTAAGACTTATTGTTATTGTGTTGATGTTGTTAGGCTTTATTATGGGTATGTATGATGACATGTATGACATATATATTTAGATGTAGGGATTGTGTATGATGGTTTATGGATTAAGCTGAATGTTATGACCAGACTATATGTATGGATCTTATGTATGTGTGTATGTTATTGTAGTTGTGATTGTTGTTGTTTAGCTGGATTGTCGTATGGATTACAGGTTAAGGCTGACATGGGATTCGGTGTCCCATGTGCCGATCACGATCCGAGTTGGGTCGTAACATTTTCAAATATTTTATGCATAAAATTAATTATTCTAAATAAAATAAAAGATACATATTGAATATTAATATTTAAAAGATACATTAAAGATTTGTAAATATCTTGAAAGAATAAAAATAAAGGATACCTAAAATTGCATATGTGTCACATTTATAGAGACTCAATTAATGGGCAAATTGGTAATCAACCATAACCTGTCTTTTACAATATTATATAGATTTGCACCACTACTCTTATTGTCTTGAATAATGTCATGATATTTTTAATATATTTAAGGTCAATTTTTCTACTTATTGTGAGAATGAATGTGATTATGACATCTTATATGTGCATAATTGGATGCATATGAAAGGTCAAAAATTAGAATGTTTTAATAAATATTATATGTTTCATATTTTATAGTGATTATAATATTAGAACAAAAAATAAAATTTAACACATATATAAAAATCACTCCCACAATATCATATACACATATTTTAACACCAAGTTTGGATTGTTATCCATCAACACCACTTTCACCACCTTCATTCATTATCAACTGCCTTAATTCATTATTATCATCATCAACATCAATTTTACCACCAATCTACAAAAATATCAAAATCAGAACAAAATAAAAAAATAAAATAAAATTAAAGAAGAATAGAGAGATGACTCATTATCACCATTAAACAGAATAAAAAAAAAAGGCAGAGCATAGATGCAAAAGTATTACCCTCATCTTCAACATCCGTCATTCATCATCATCAACACCACCTTTACCACCAATTTAATAAAATCTCTGAATCAAAACAAAACAAAAAAAATAATAAAATAAAAACAAAGAAGAATATAGAGAACTCACCATCATCATTAAATCGAACAAAACAAAAATAGAGCAGAAAAGCAAATGTATCACCTTCAACTTCAATCATCTTTGTTCATCATTATCAACATCAAGCCACTTTCACCAAAAATCAGAATCAAACAAACAAAACAAAAAACTAAAATAAACATAGACAAAAATAAAAACAAAAATAGAGAAGAACATAGAGATGACTCATCATCACCATTGAACATAACAAATAAAAAAATGAGTCAAGAAGTAAGAGTATTACCCTCATCAAAACCTCATTCATTCATCATCGTCAACATTACTTTCACCCCAATCTACAAAAAAAAATCAGAAGTAGAACAAAAGAAAAAATTGAACAAAAATAAAAAAATATAGAGGAATAGAGAGAGGACTCACCATCACCATTAAACAGAATAAAAAAAAGATCAATCATGTTATACGTATAACGAAAGTAAGCCAACGAGACTGCCAACAATTAAATGATATGCATATAAAAGAGTGTGTAATTAATATGATAGTAATTAATTAGTATCAAAAAATTGATCACACAATATTTTAATTTATTGCACAATTAATGGTGATTACAATTTATTTTGATACATTACTGATATGATATTATAAAGATTTTTTTACACATTTAATGATTTCATCTATCTAAAAAAGGATTTTTTATTAAAAATAAAATAAATTATTTTACCTCGAAATCGCCTTAATATATAAAATAAGGGGAATTACACATACTAATAAAGGAAATTATAGTATCAAACATAAAACGTTACACATATCGTATAAAGGGTGTTACACATACCATAGAAAGTGAATTATACAAACCTCATAATAGGTATTACACATATAGTAAGTATGTAGGGTATTACACGTGCCAAATAGAGGGTATTACACATACACTATAAAAGATATTACACATACTCTATAAAGAGTAATACACATACCAAACTAAGTGTATTACACATATCTCATTAAGGGTATTACACATATCAAATAAAGGATATTACATATACTACGTAATTGATATTACATATATACAACATAATTAGTATTACCAATATCACATGAAAAATGTTATACATACCGATATAAAAGCAAAGATTAAACATACATCAGTGTATTGAATATTGATATCGAAATTATTATTAATAAATTGTTCACTAGATTCTTCTATTGACTAGTATTCTTGATCACACTATGCTCAATAAAACAAAAAACTGTGACATAAATGGGATAAAAAAAAGTTGTGACATAAATTAAAAAAGTTGTCCAAATAAAACATGATGAATGGAAAAAAAAAAAAAAGAACAAACAAAGGAACACTTAGTTAAAAAGAAACAAAAAGAAATGCTCTGTTACCTACTCAATATTGATGAATGATGTCGGGAGAAATTATAATTGCACGAAACAAAATAAAAAGTGGGGCGGCGATGGGTTGGGCATATGCATGTTTTTATATAATAAATTAGCTCAATAATTTTCTGATTGCATGAGATCTTCAATATATTTTGTTGCTAATTAATTCTTATATCTTACTATTACATTTCCATAATTACATAAATTTAATTTAGGAATAACATGAGATGCATTTAATCATTGGCTAGTCGTTGGCTAATTCTTGACGTACGATCAGACTTTTTGAAAAAAGATAGAATAGAGAAGCAAGAGTATCACTTTCATGTTCAACCTCCTTCATTCATCATCATCAACACCACTTTCACTATCAACCAACAAAAATATCAGAATAAGATAAAAATAAATAAATAAAAACAAAAATAGATAAGAACATATAAAGAGCTCACTATCACCATTAAAAAGAATGAAAAAATAGAGCAGAGCAAAAATATCACCATTATCTTCAACCTCCTTCATTCATCATCATCAACACCATTTTCACTACCTATCTACAAAAAAATCATAATTAAAAAAAAACAAAGAAGAATAGAGAGGACTCATCATCACTTTAAAAAGAAAAAAGAAATAGCAAGGAAGCAATATTATCAATCTCATCTTCAATATCCTTCATTCATCATCATTAACACCACTTTCACCACCAACCTGCAAAAAAACATAATAAGAACAATATATATAAACAAAAATAAATGAAGATGAAGATGAAGAGTTAAACCAAAGTATAACAATAATGCAATAATCAGAAATTATGAAGATGCCCACCAAAGGAGTAATTATGTAATGTTCCTTTGCATATTTATGGTGTATTTTGATAGTTATGCAAAGAGGAAGATAAAAAGTTAACATAAAGATATAGTGCTTGTTTGGATGTCATTATTTATTTAAAATAAGATTTTTTTTAATTAAAAAAAATCTTATTAAATTTTTTGGATATGTTTGGGTGCTAATTTCAAGTAAAAGTATAATCTCTAGAAAAAGTAAAAAAAATATCTTTTTTCAGAAGCTGTAATTTCCATTTTCTGAAAAAAGACATTTTATATAACATAAAAAAGATGTTTACGATTAAATATAGATCTTTCTATATTACATCCAAACACAAATTAATTTTGTATCCAAATATAAAATTACTTCTATTTTTTTAAAAGATCTTAATTTAAAAGATAAATTAAAAAAAAATCTTTTACTAGAATGATATCCAAACAAGCCCATAATATAACTAATATACATAAAATGGATTATAATATAATTAACATGCATAAAATGAATTTTATAAGAAAAAAATCTCATAATGCCACATTACCAAGTATAAGGTGAGAATGAATATGAGTGTGCCACCTCATAGATATAAAACCCAACTTTAGTATTATATATAAAATATAAGATATATGATATATGATATATGATATGTTTCCAAATTGATTATAATTGATTTATGATTAAATTATTTTGATCTTAAATTCAAAATGTTATAATTGATTGATTAACCGATTTCTCGATAACTAATTTCAATCACTTACACAAAATGTTATAGAAATTAATTGACTACATAATTTTGATGACTAAATAATTTTGATTAATCACACAATTAATGACTAATATTGATTAAATGAATTAATTGATGATTTATTGTAAAAAAAAGAATTTTAAAAATAAAATTTTTGATAAAACATCATGTGGCAATGAATTTAATGCAGAAAATTTATAAATATTATATGTATAAATAGTCAACATAATGCATCATACTCCCATTGTTTGTGCAATTTAGCAAACCTCTTTTATGACATACAAATCAAATTAAAAAAATTAAAATAATAAATTTCTACTCCTTCCATTCTAAAATATTAGTCATTTAAGTTTTTTTTTCATGTAAATTAAGAAATTCAATAAATATTCTTAATTTTATAAAAAGATATATTAAAATGACTAAACTATCTAAAATATTAATGAGAAAGAAAGATGACTAGTGGTCATTGGAGTAATAGTCAAGAAAGAAAGAGAAATAATATCAAGGATATAATAGGTATAAAAAAGTTAAGTTGACATTGAAAGCTGAAAATAACTATAATTATAAAAAAAATTTCTTCCTAAAACGTCAATTATTTTGAAATGGAGAGAGTAATTAATTTTATTAAAAGAGTTTGACTCTTCAGATTTAACATTTTTTCTCTTTATTTCTGGTTCTTTTCTCCTTTACCTTTTTTTTTTCTTAAAAAACAGAAAACAAAACAAAATAACTTGAAAGCAGGGCATTCTCAGAAGTGTAAAACCTCTCTTCCAATGGCAGTGGAGAATTCTCGAAGGCTAAAGGCTCAAAGAAAGACCATCAAACATAAACTTGATGTCAATGAAAGTGTCGAGGTGAATACAATTCTTCTAAGCTTTTTATTCTTTTCAAGTAAAGATATAATTTTTCCCTTTCTTTAGTTATGGGAATTTCAAGGGTCTTTTGGCTCTTGATTTTTTTTTTCTTTCTTTTTATTCATAACATTCCTTTATCGTCTTTTCAATTTTGTGTGTGCATGTGTTTGTGCTTTTAAACTGAAACCACAGTGTCATCAATGGCAATGCATAACTCGATGTCAATGAAAGGTTGTAGAGGGTGAAGCCAATGTTTTTCAACTAAGATTTTTTTATTTTTTTTTTGGTTTATGAGAATTTCTGGGGTTAGATTTTTCCCTTAAAAATGTTTTCTTTTTGCCTTCTATTTTTCCCTTATGAGAATTATTGCACTCTTTTTGTGTTCATTGCCTTTGCTTCTGTTGGTTTGTCTATTTTTTGTGAAGGCATGTGTTCCTGTTTGAGTAATTTTGATAGATTCTGTTAATGTTTGGTTTTGATGACTTTTGAGAATTGCTGTCACTGCGGTTTGAATGTTTTCAGCTACATTCCCAATCCTATTGCTGCTTTGATGATCAAACTCTCATTCTTTGTCGTTCTTGCAAAGTGTTTCTGATTTGTGGCAACTTAATAGAGAATGCATTATTCTTTTCTCTAAGTTCCAATATCTTTATTGAAATTTGATGGAAAAGTTACAACATTTTTCAGGTGAGGAATATGGAGGAGGGCTTTCTGGGATCATGGCACCTGGGGACAGTTATCAAATGTGGGAAGTTGAAGCGCTCCGTCAGATATGAGAACTTATTAGATGATGATGAAGTAGATCATCTTGTAGTTGAGGTGATTGTCCCAAAGGCATTGGATGGGGATGTTAGCGATTCTTCGAACAGCTACATTCGGGGGTCAATTAGGCCTATACCTCCTCTTATTGAATTTGATGAACAAGAACTTAAGTTTGGTATGTGTGTTGATGTGGACCACCAGGATGCTTGGTGGGAAGGTGTTATATTCGATCACTCTGACGGAATGCAGGAGAGGAGTGTGTTTTTCCCGGATTTGGGCGATGAGATGAAGATCGATTTTCATAATATGCGGATTACTCAGGATTGGGACGGTGTAACAGGGGAGTGGCGGCGAAGAGGGAAATGGGTTTTTCTTGAATTGATTGAAGAGTGTGAGAGGACAACATATGTTGCAGTTTCAGCAAAACAAATATGGTACGATGTAAGGACGAAAAAGGATTTTGTTAGGATTAAGGAGTGGACTTATAATGTTAAGGAGTTATGGAAAGACATGGTAATGGAGGTTGTTAATTTCTACTTAACACTTACATTACGAGAAATTTCATCATCCTTAGACCTTCCAACGATTTTATCAAAAGAAACACAGGAACCAGATTCTGTTGAACCTAAGGTATTGTCCACTTCAATCAGGAATGGTTCTTTTCCTTACAATTTTTGTTTTAATTGTATATACTATACTATACTAATCCAATTCAATGACATTATCTTTTAAATGAAACAGGGGATTTCAAGTCAACATTCAACTAGTGAAACTCCACTTAATGCAACTCATGTGTGTACTTTTTTTAGCTTCTGTTTATCACTGTGTTGGATGATATACTATGATCTGAACTTTTTTTGAAAAAAAAATTCCATAGCAGGTAAATGCTGGTATGAGGATTCCTAAACTTCCAATTAGGGTACCGAGCAACAGGGTTGCTTTCGGGCCACCACCAATAAGGCCCCCGTGTCCTAGTTCAACTACAGTAAGGCCAACATTTGTTAGACCTACTGCTGCCACATCAACGCCGAATCTACATGCACCTGTTGTGCTGCCACCATATACTGCACCAACATCAACTCGTGTTCAAACTCGGAGTACAATTGTGAGATCGTGTCAGCCACCAAGTGAGGCTATTTCATCACCAACCTTAACTTTTGTTCAACCACCGAGTACAAGTGAGGGATCGTCTCCGCCACCAAGTGAGGCTATTCCATCAGAAACAACTAAGACAAGTCCAACTGCAGCATCAAAGTTCTTGGGGCCCATGAGATTCATGCCAACTCCTGGCCTCAAAGCTTCAAGGAAGAAAAACTGAAGTTTTAGATAGATTTTAGAAATTGTATAGAGCTTATAAACATGTAAATCCTGATAGAGTTTAGCTCTTATGTCCACATAAGATTAATAGATGATTAGTAATGGTCTTTTTGGTATACAATGACATGCTTGGATTACTTCTTTGGATCCTGCAAATTAGCTTTTGCTGTAATAGTCATTTTGATACATTAAGGCATTCTCAAATATCAACTCCATAAACTTGATCCAGTTGTTCTTATTTTGGTAATGCAGATGTATGTTGTTCTTATTTTTGCTCTTGTTTCTTTTATCATTTTATTAGTTTCTGATTTTTTATCAGCTAGTTGATGGGGCATGATGTGGAACTGTACTAGAATTTTTCATGACTTCTGCATCAGTTATTGAGTTGGAATAGCTGTTAAACTATCTCTTAATTGCCTTAGAATTATTCTGTTCTGTTCAAGTTGCAGCAAATAGATGCAACCAACTAGTCTTTGAAAAAATTTGGCTGTATTTAGAATGGATCACATGAAAAATTTGATTAGATAAAAATGTAAAACTTTTTTAAATTGCTGATACATACTGTTAGAGTGTATATTAGTCATTAGAGTTTAGAATTTGTTTACTCTAATTAGCCTATGTATAAAATTCTACAAATCAAATTCTTAAAATTTATTTAATAGCAATATCTTGGGAAACAACATCACTAATACAATTTTGCAGTTCTTCATACCATAGTTTCGACGTTTTAAATTTAGCAAAATGTGTTGGTGAATCTAGTATCAAATTGGAGTACAAGGATAATTTCTATTATAACACTAATCCCCAGATTGAAGGCCAAATTCACTCGAAGCTCAATCAATCAAACCCTCTTCCCTCATAGTAACCACCTCATCCCATATCGCCACATCAATGTTAATCTTATGCATCCATTTTGAGAGCATAACTCTGTTTAGCCCTTTTGATGCTTTTTAGCTGATCAAGATGTGTAGTTTGATTTGGTTGATATAAATAAAGAATAGGTTATGATTTAAGTGTAAAAAGTTTCACATAATTTAAAAATAATTTGATACTACCAATTTTACTTTATTTTCTTTACCAAAAAAAATTACTTTATTTTGATGTATAATATTGTTTTAAAAATTTAATCAAATATAAATCACCAAAAAAATATAATTCGGTACCCAATATTTTTGTTGGGTACTTGTACCCAATTATGTGTTTAACCTGCTAGTACATGTTAAGGTAAATATAATTCAGTACCAGCAGATTAAGGTGGTTGCGATCGCAGCCTTTCCAGTCGAGCCCCATTCACGATCACTCTTTCTCTCCGTCTCTCCCTCGCGAGATGCTCTCTCTCTAACGGCAAGTTATGAATTAGGTTTTTTCATAAATTGATAAAATTATAGTGTATCATTATAAATTAAATTAACTTTTGAAGATTACATGTTTTATAGGTTACTAGATATTTAAATTTTAAATTAATTTTATCTATAAATCAATTACTACTTGACATGTTCATCAATTGAATATTGGCATCCTATATTTTTCTTAGGTACCAAATAAAAATTCAAATTGTTAGTTAAATTATATTTGGTGATTTAAAAATCTTTCAAAACCTAGGTTTTGTTTGGTTAAGATGTAAATAAAAAGTGAAGATAAATTTTATATGAATAAGTTCAATGTGTAAAATAGCACATAATTCATTTGTATAATTCTTACCCTGTTTTCCCCATAAAATAAAGTAATATACTTCAATAGTTAAATTTATGAATATCAATGTTTGTTAGGAAAAAAAACTATCAAGTGAAATAAATATAACAGAGAAAGCATGATGTGCTAAATTATTTTTTTAGTGACTTATTTTAAAATTAAATTTGATAGATCCAGTAAAATTTTGAAATATATTTAGAATTGATTTCGTAATCTTCCTGTTAATAATGAGTTGAGTGTGTTTGGAATAACAGATTTATAAAATTAAATTAATTTGTAATTAAATTCTTATATTTGAAATTTTTATAAATAAAAAATAAAATAAATTATAATTTTGAGAATCCTAATTTTATATTTTAAATTTTCTATTTTTTATAGGATTTAGATAAAAATAATTTGTAATCCTATTTAATTCATTTTATTTCTTACTTTTAGTAGCTCCCAGACAAACCAATAGGGATTTTAATTTCCTCCTTACTTCGATCGCAAGTAAGAAAACCAAACTTTTGAATTTGTGCAGCTTAAGCAGAATCGGGAGGCGCGAAAGTGAGTATGATCGTGTGACAATGACACCTTCAAGTGCCACGCAGGATAATGATGTAAACCAATTGAATTAACCAATATTCATTTATTCAATTTGATTATGTATTCAAAATATATACATGTATATATCCACATACATAAAATATAAAGTTTGATTATTATCACTTTTTTTAATTTTATCTTTTGCTATTTTTTTATTTTTCTCTCTTTACTCCTCACGACTTTTTCGAACTAAATTCATAGTCGATTAAAAAACTTTTAAACATGCAACAAATACTTTTAAATTAATTATTTTAAAAACTTTGAAAATCAAATACGATTTTAGAAATCAATTCTACAAAATCATAATTCATACTCATAATTTCAAAATCAAAGAGATAATACAATTCAAAAAAGTAGCAGAGTAAAATATTTGCACAATATGAAAAAAATTATATATGTACATTATTAAAAAAATGTGTGTATAATATCAAAATGTTGTATATAAATATGTATATTTTGTATATGAAGTATAAAATAAATATACATACATCATCAATAAAATGTAATTATATATATTTTTATTAATAAGTGTGTAAGGTACGTAGAATATATATAAATGTGTATAATATGTACATAAAAATATGAGTTATTCCTATATTACGTATGTACGCAGGTTGTGTACAAATATGTATAGATTATACATAAATGTGTGTCATCTGCATATAAATATGCATATGTAACCTATGAGTAAATTTGTGTAGCATGTGATTAAAAATGTGTTTAGCATGAGTACGAATAATACGTGTAATTGACACATAAATGAGTGTATCTATGAAATGGAAAATGTGTGTAGATAATTTAACACGTATGTAAAAAAATATGTATTATTTACTATGCAATTGAATAATACAAAAAATCTAAATTTATAAAATCTTATTCATGTCCCCATTAATCTCGTATACACCGATTGTTTCATTATAGTCAATGTCTTTTATCTGATGAGCACCAATGAGTAATATATATGAGAAAATGTTTAAAAAAATTATATTGAGCTACAATATAAAATAACAACATATTATAGACAAATTTGCAAAATTCATGAAGGAATCAGTTGAATGCCTATCCCATTAAAGAATTTAAAAAAACTCAGAAATGATACAGATTAACCTCTTTGCAATACATAGTAAAACACATGAATTAACAAATGAAAAAAGAGTGAGATATGAAAAAAAATGTAACAAATTGTGAAAAAAAAAGTGAGAGCAAGAAGAATAATGCTGATTTATTGGGGGTAATTCATAAAAAAAAATTACGGGAATCATGGAAAAAATTGATCCCAATTTTTTAAGCAAATTGTTAGTTATTGTATGAGAGAAAGATTGGAAAAAGGAAAAAAAATAGAGAAAAATTAGGGAAAAAAAAAGATAATATCTAACCTTATCTTTTTATATAAGTGGATACAATAATACTACATGTACACTATTTTTCAGCCACTTTCAGCCACCAACAACTTTTTAAAGTGGGATCCACAAAAATATTAATGACAAACCATATGCATTTATTATGGGTGGCTGACGGTGTACAAGTAACTTTTCTCATCTAATATTAACGCCTTTTGGAACATTTTGGGTCGTTAAGTTACATTTTTTTTTCATTTTTTATTTAATTTTAGTTTCACATTTTTATTATTTTTTATTTAATTTTAGTTTAATTTAATCATTATAAAATTAAAATTAAATAAATAGTTAGTAGAATTAAGACTATGGGAAAGTATGTATTATTTGTTATTTATTTTATTATGTTAATTTTTTTTAGGATTTAATTTTCATCCACTGACAGTGTAAAATTTTTTTACACAGTCATCTAATCATGTACTGCCACGTCAACCATAATTGTGTTTTCTCTCTCCCACTACTTGAAAAGTCATACAAACAAAATATTTTGATTGGGCGGCAGTGTAAAATATTTTTACACTGTCAGTGTATTAAAATTAAACTTTTTTTTATATTTATTTGTAAAAAGATAAGTACCCTAATGAGTGTAGACATAAAAAATTAGTTATTTTAGAGAATCTCTTTTATATAATAGTATAGAGAGTTTAATTATGATACACCGACCGTATAAAAAATTTTACTCTGCCAGTCAATCACATGCATTGATTTGTGTGACTTTTCCGCTAGTGAGTGGTTGAGTTAAAGACGTTTACTGATATGTCAATCTATGATTGGATGTCTGTATAAAATTACTTTACACTGACAGTGAATTGAAATTTAACTTATAGTATAAATAACCTTTCATTTATATGATAACTAGTCTTATACACGTGCGATGCACGAGATTATATCGAATTTTAAGTTTAAGATATTAAATAATTAATAAAATAAATATTTGCATAAAATATAGTTAAATGAAAATATGTTATTTATAAATTTATTTTGAAAATATAACAATAAAAATACACAATGAAATTATTATTATATTAGTGGATGCAAATAAAATTATTCAATCGCGTAATTAGTTTTTATCTTTTAATTTTCAATATTGAATTCGTATCCATAAAATATTTACAATTATTCTCTTTCAACGGTCAACAAAAAATAATCATAATTTACAGATTATCAATCACTAAAAATTACCAAAATCATAGAAAATATTCAAAAACTAATAATTATCAATCATGAATAATTACTAATTATTCATATCTATTCTCGTCCAACAATCAATAAAAATATTAAAAATTTACTAATTCATGTTCATAATTATTCATAATTAATAAAAAATATTAAAATATATAATATCAATCACTAAATTAAAATTCTCTAAAATACAGCTAAAATATTCAAATATCAGTAATTATCAAATATCAATAATTACTAATAATTCATAATTCTTCTCTCTTAGAAAAACATGTTCATTATTTATGTTTTTCATTTCCCGTGAGACAGTTAATCAATCATATAATTTCGGTAATCAATAACGACAAAAATAAAAAAGAATATTCTAAAATTGCATACATGTCACATTTAAAAAAGAATATTCTAAAATTGCATATGTGTCACATTTATAGAGACTTAATTAATGAGCAAATTGATAATCAACCATAATCTCTCTTTTATAATATTATATAGATTTGACCATTATTTAACATTAAATCAAATGTTGTAAATAAAGAAAAGAATTCGAAAGAAGATTTTTTATAATGTGAATGTGAATAAAAAATTTATATAAAGAAGATTTATCATATATAATTCGAAATAAGATTTTCCAATAAATTTATATTATGAAATATGAATAGATATTTCCAAATTAAATATTATCATTTCCAAATATTTTATGCATAAAATCAATTATTCTAAATAAAATAAAAGATATATATTAGCTATTAATTTTTAAAAGATACATTAAAGATTTATAAATATCTTGAAAGAATAAAAATAAAGGATACCTAAAATTATATAGTATCACACTTATAAAAACTCAATTAATGGACAAATTGGTAATCAACCATAATCTCTCTTTTACAATATTATATAGATATAGATATAAATATAAATTTACTCTTTTATCGGATATGAATACAACACAACAGAAAAAATTGAATAGGTCCTTGTACATCATAAATACAATCCATTGTACATCCATTGTAGCTCATCAACTGATTCGTTCGACTCCCGTTTTTACTATCTCACTCTCCGCTTTTTTCACAGTTCATCCATCTCAACACCACACTCTCTTCAAAATTTAAAAAGCTATTATGGAATTTATTTTTTAAAATTGTGATTAAAATCATCTTTTTTAAATTCGTATTTCTATTTTTCAGTGTCTTTTCTTTTCTTATTTTATTGTCATTGCATCTCAAAATCCAATTGTTTATTTTGAATCAATTTTTTAAAAACTACTTTTTAGTGAGGTGAGTTTTACACTTCATTTTTCATACGATTTTCTAATTAGCAAAACAAATTCAGTCATTTATAAATACTTCAAATAATTTGCACATCAAAAATTATTCTTTGTATATATCAAATTTACAGTCCTGGACACACCACATATAATATACAGTTCTACACACACCAAACATAAAAAATTGCATACATCCAAATATATAGTTGTACACACATTATACATAATTTATTACACACACCAAACATATCATTAAATTTTATTTCAAAATGGATGTTTTCTTTTTAATCAAAGAAATATTTCATTATTTACCTTCCAAACCATTTTTTTCTTTTAATTTTGAAGTATTTAATATCACAAATAAAGAATATATTGAAAAATATATAATAAAGTACCATTAAATTTATAAAAGAAAAAAAGAAAAAATGATGGATTATGTTAAACAATTTATAAATTAGAATGAAAGATAATATATTTAAATTTTTAACTTGGATGACCCAATTGCACACACCAAACATAAAAAGTGCACGTACAAAACCAAACATATTGTTTATGATCATGCTATATATATATATATATATATATATATGAATTATTGCACACAACCATGTTGGTATGTGCCCTAGAGGGCCAATCATAATTGCATTTTTATTATGATATTGTGACATTTTATTTTATATATTTATATATATATGAGACATTGTTTTCATTAATTGTTTATTTATTTTAATAAACATTATGATGTCCTTAGAATGGAATAAAGATTAGGTACATAATCTAATAGTGAAACTCCATTCTTAAATGTCCCTAGTCAAGTATTACTGTAAACAAGAGGACAACTAATACGTTGAGACTAGTATGTGTATGGACTGATAACCTTTTCTCACAGGTTATGGATATGTGATATCAAGTCTGCACATAGGTATATATGGTGATATATATTGGACTGACCCGCCTTGAGAACACTACATGGATTGTAATGTGAATGTCATAAGTGATTCTCATAGTGATGATGGTACATGTAGTCCTTTGACTTGAAGTTACTACGATCCGTTGCATGAGGAGTTATGTGCTTTAATTCCGTCAAACGTTATCCGTAACAGAGTAATTATAAAGGCGGTCATTAGGCATATAACGAGTCATGTGGGTGATGCGAGTAACGTAGATAGAATTTGTCCCTCTCACATTACGAGAGATATATCTGTGGGCCCCTTGATGAGTAGGACTGGGTAAATGCATGGCTGTGCTGAAATGAATTAATGTGTGACATTAATCTCATTTAGTTTTATCAGTCTACTCGGTAATCAAGAAACTAACGATTTAACTATACAAGATGACTAATTCCATGCTTGTGTTAAATCTAGATATTTGGACAAAGGGATTGAATTGTACAATAACATCGATCACGTAAAGATTAAGTCAAACCGTTGACTTTCTTATAACTTGGGTAACAATGATGTGTTGCTAGATATCGCTCACTGTTTATATTATTAATTGATATTTAATGATATTGCCAACGTTATAAGAACATATAGGGTCACACACTAAAGCAGTTTTAATTGATGCTTAACTAGATTAAATTAGTGTGACTAATTTAATTGCATTGGGCTTACATCAGATGAGCCCAATAAGGCACAAACTAGGTTTAAGTTTTCTATGAGATGAGAGTGGTGTGTTGGCTATAAATAGCAACACATATGAGCCTAGTCTCACACACAAGAATTTTGAATTCACACTCTCTCACTCAGAGAAAGCTAATCCTTGTTTTCTCTGAAATTCACTACTAGCATAGAGAGTCTCAGAGGAGCATCAAGGTGGACGTGTGACGGCCACAGCTGCTGTGTGGACTTCTAAAGGCCGCCGCTGCTACTGCGTTGGAAGGATTGACATAACTCATTTCGTGTAGCTGTCACGCTTCAACATGTATATCAAATATGATCTATGATATTTCACAAGGGTCTATGGGAGGGAATCGCATGTAAAATTTTTGTTTCCCGCTGCTTCTATATGCATGATTTCCCAACACAAACATCAATTATTGTAAGGGAAGAAGATGGAGTGAAATACATGAGCTTAATATGTGTAGTGAACAATGTTAATTTCGCGTTAAAAAGTATGTGCATTAATTACCATGCATGTCAACCTTTTATACGGTGGATATAGTGACAAATGTATTTTTGATGTAAGGGAAGCGGTGCCATAGAAAAAATAATAATGATGGTCGTATGACAGAAATACGTCTAACTAGTATCAAACGTGTGTTATACATAACATGAAATTGAATGTGTGCAATACGTACGTGTGTTATACATATATCACACATTCCATATTATGAATAACACACGTTGGATAGTAATTGGACGTATTTATGTTTACGACAAGCATTATTGTAGAAAAAATACGCACTCTTATGAAAGGAGATATCATATCTTATATGAGAGTGAGAGAAGTAAATACGAACCGTATAACCATATATGGATGATCAAGATTAAAATTTTTTAAAATATCACATGACCACTTTAAAATGCATGTATATAACTTTATGAGTTAATTTTCACCATTAATATCAGATCCAACAATCCAGATTTTTTCAGTCCACTCTCTTATATAATATATATATATATAAATAAATAAGTGTGTGTGAAAAAATAGTGGTGGTACTCACTTTTTTTAGTGGACTCACTAAAAAGATAGAGTTCTTAAACAAAAATGTAAAATATATTTGAAATATACTTCATCATTTTATTTTTATTTTTTATTTGAGTCGAAAGATAATTAGTTCCAACATATGAATATAAATATTAAGTATTTTAACAACTTGTATAAAACTAAATTATGTGAGTCGTAAGAAATAATGATATTCTTCTAAAAAAATATTATCATAAAAAATAACAAATTACTCATTTCAGCCTCGTAGAATTTTATGTTGGTCAAACTAGTTTATGCAAAAATAGCAATCTCAAATTTGTCCCTATTAAATTGAATCGTTGACTAAGTTAGTCCCTTTGTCAGGTTGGGTTAACAGAGCGGGTCAACATTGCTGTTAACTTACTGAGATGACAGTTATTTACTATTGACATATCACTGTTGGTATGCTCTCACCAATTTTAGACGTTGCGGAATTTTGTTTCAACCAAATTAGTCCTTATAAAAAATGATAAACTCCTAAATTAGTCCACTTATTTCTTAACAATGAAGCATCAACAGCACTATCACTGTTCCATCGTCATCTTTTTTTGTTGTCACCAATAACCTCACAACAATGTTCTTCCTCTTTTTTCTAAGGATTGCGCTTATGCAAGGAGGGGTGGGAAATGTCATCCCCACTCCAAACCCATAACCCCAAACCTCTCCTGTCCCCATCCTCGATCCCTACTGTGAAGGATTTTTAACTCGCCCTTGTTCCCTATTCCTTACATGTCCTTGTGGGGATTCCCCACCGTATCAAAAATCCTTAAAAAATCTTAAATAGAAGCATAACAATCACAATTCACAAAGCAATGATTCAATTTCCTCCATTAGCAAATTTTGGGTTTACTTGGCTCTGTCGAAAAGAAAGAAAGAAGGGACGATCATTATTACCTTCAACAGAACTGGTGGTGGTTGATTTGGTATTTTGGTTTCAATGTCTGAAGTAATCGGCAAACAACATCAATCTATGATAGTGTCACTTAATAAAGAGCATCTCTATCCTTTATGAATTAGTTATTTTTGTTCTTATCTTTTTGTTATTGCTAGCTGTCAGCTCCCTCTTAGCTTCCCCTTTCCTTCTTTGTATATATATATTCATGTATTCTCCTCTGTTTTAGGATGCAGAGAAAGTGTATAATCTGAACTTCATAATACATTACTTCTTTCAAGCTCTTTCTTCTTCTCTTGCTTTTCTTGTTTTTACTCATAAGGCAGCACCATTTCATATGGTATCAGACCTTCCATAGGAAGGGCTGCTTTTTTTTCCATCCTCTCATGGCTTCCTCTGACACAGATTCGGTGGATCATTCATCTCCACCAACCGTAGATGCCAATTCCCTTGCAACTCTTCTTCATCAATTGTCCACTCTGCAAGCACACATTGCCAAGAACAATGTTAATCCCATGAGCGACCCAACTAGCCCTTTTTTCTTACATCCAAGTGAAAACCAGGAATCCCTCTCATCCCCACCATCTTAACTACACAAAATTATCACTCCTGGTCTCGTGCTATGTGGCTGGCCTTGAAAGGAAAAAATAAACTGCAGTTCATAGATGGATCTCTTTCAAAACCAGAACCCCAAGACCCTCTCTTTGATGCATGGAATCGCTGTAATACTTACATTGTTTCTTGGATAGAGACACAACTATGAAATAAAGCTGCAAGTCCACAATGCAACGCTAACACCTAGGCAGAAGCATGACTCCATGACGTAGAAAAAAACATAAGCACCTAGGAGAGTGGTGACAAAGTGCACCAGGAGAGTGACGACAACATGGGGCTTTGGAGGAGAGTGTGAGTGACCGAGTGTTTAGTGTAAATTATATTTTTATTTTTAAAATTTTAATTAAAGGTAAAATAACTTAAAAGTTTAATTACTATAATACTAAAAATATTACATTTAAGGGTAATTTAATAAATGTATTATCGTGAGGTCCCTGTATGGTGGGGGAGTGATCCCCCGTCATGTCCTGAATATCCTACGTGGGAATTTTCACAAATGCTTGGGACATAATAAAAAATTAGTCAAAACAGCCAATAAAACACATTTAACATTTTATGGTCCAAATAACACTTTTAATCATGAGTATAGTTTTAATACGTTAGGTGATTGTGACCCAAATTCTTATTTGTTAGCTATTTTTGTTGATTTTTTGTTGTGTCTCTAATATCGGGAATTTTTACCCTTATTCCCACCCCCATTGAGAAAAATTCCCCATCCCATGAGACTCAAGTCGGGTATCCCCACGAGGATCCCTATTGTCTGGGAAAATTGTCATGCTTACTTTTCTCTGGTCAAACCTCTATACAATCTCACTTTCAAACTCTATTCTTCAACCACATTCCAAACACACTAATACCCTTCCTTCGTTGTAGGCACCAACCTTTATTCATGATCATTAATTTCTTTCATAAATCCCCTAGGCGAAATCAATCGGGTAAAAGTGTATATTTTAGTTTAATTAAGCTACATTTTTTTGGATATTTTGTTCTTCTAAATTTCAAATAATTATCCATTAAGATATAAAGATGAGCTACAATGATGGTGGGTGTTAGTAATTTATAGTGAAAAATTATTATGATAGTTAATGTGTAGGTAGTTCTATGATGAAAAGAATGACGATGGACCAATGGTGTTGTGGTGGTGACATAATGTTGGTTGTGAAGAGAGGAGAATGTGTCATGGTGAGAGTGGTAAAAGAAGAAAAAAATGAGACTAACTTGGCAGTTTTTTTTTTCGCTAGCACTAATTTGAATACAAAAACCTTCATGTTTTGATTTGACCGATCGAAATCTTGTAAGAATTGAAATTGGTGTAGAACATAGTAACAATGACGCATATACAAGTTAATGCTCACGTTAATTCACTTTGATACCCCAATTTAATGGAAGGTCTAACTTGTTTGAAAATTTAATTTGACAAGGATGAATTTGATTTATTTAATTTTTTTTGTAGAGATTAAAAGACTATTCATATATTTTCTCAATTAAAGACTATTATTTTAAAATGGAAGGGGTATAAGGATGAGTTTGGTATTGTTGTTGCTTTTTAAAAGTTGTATAAAAATTTTATCTTTTCAAAAGTTGTAAATATTATATAAAATGAAGTAAAATTTTATTTCAATAAATACAAGCTACAATAATAATATTTGGTAAAATTGCTTCTAAAATATTAAATAGCTATAATAGACATAAATAATTATATTTTCATCAATAGATAAAGTTATATTAGATTTTTTACTTTTGAAAAGTACAAACTAACTTTAAAAAGTATCTCCATATATATTTTTAAAATCACTCATAGCTTTTAAAAATAAAAAACATAAGCACATAAATTTTTTGATTTATCAAATACTAAATATTAATTTATACTTTTAAAAAAGCACAAACACCTCTCCAATAATTAATATCAAACCCACTTTAAGGCTGTGTTTGTTTTTTCTAACTGTGGGGTCAGAGTCACAAAGTCACAGAAAAAGTTACTCTGTATACTATTTGATTTTGGGGTCACAATTAGAGAGATATGGAGTCACTCGTGAATAAATTTTCCCAATTTTTATCCACTCTAGAAGTGAGTCACAGAGTCACTTGATGGTGGACAGATAGTTAAACGATGGTTTAATGAATTTTCATTCCAATTATATCGTTATTTATTTTTCAAAATTTCAATTTTATCATTTGTCTTATCAAAATAAATATGATACAAGACACTAATAATTCTAATTCTATTTACTAAATAAAAAATGGAGTTAGTATAACAATGCATTAATAACTCCAATGACACTAATCCTAATAACTCTATTGACTCTGCCAATATAACCAATAAAAACAAATGCATTCTAAGTGAGTCAGCCAGATGTATGCAATAAAATCAGTCACTATCAGTAATCATGTGTAATAATCTAACATTTTAAAACAAGTAATCTAACTTTTAAAAATGTTAGATTATATATAATAATAAAAGTTGAACTACTTGTTTTAAAATATTGAATTATTACATATAATAGTTGATAGTAATAGATTTTATGGTGCACATCTACGTTTTTTTTTTGTTTCCCACGGTATCTCCCAGTCCGAAAGGTCAAGGACTAATCCGTCGCGGATCTGAGCTCTATTTAAGGGTTTGCCGCTACTCAATGAGTTACTGCATACACAAGGCGGGAATCGAACCTCCGACCCTTATTTAAAAAGAGTGAGAGAATCAAATAGACCGCGAAAAAAATTAAAAATTAAAAATAAAGAAAAATTGGGACTTTTCGTATAACATTCTTGGCTTTTGATTTTCTAATCGTTACACAAACACACCATCTTTCTTTGTTTTATTTTTATTAGCGTAATAATTGGGGTTAAATTAGCGAAACAAAACAAAAGAAAACATCGTAGAAGAATAGACGAAGTGTTAGTGGTCTAAAATCGTTAGACCTTCACGATTTCTAGGCATAATCATCATGAAATCGTGTTACCTTAACAATTTCAAAGAATAGAAAGGAAATTGAGTGAAATTGCGAGGGCCAAAATTAGAATAAATGTGAAAAATATATTTATGGACATAATGCAAGAAACCCTATTATAAGTTAAAAAAAACCTTCAAATTATGCTCTATTTTATTTTTAAATATTCACATTCCTTTTATGATTGAATAGAAAAAGAAGGACCAAGAAAAGGAGGAAAAAGAAAATAAGGAATTTTCAAAATTTTCTTCTACTTTGATGTGGAAACAAAATAAAGAAGAAAGAGAAAAATTAGCACAACTTGGTTTACTGTTTTTTCATTTTCATAGAAAAGAAAAACACACTAAACATGTGTTTGTTTTAAACTATATCATTTTCAGCTTTTGAAAATAGTTTCCAAACTTTCAAGATTTCTAAAACCATTAAAATGTTATTTTTTCCGTTCTCAAAATATTGCTTGAGTATGATAATAATTTCCTTATATTATCTGTTTATAATGGTATAGAAGTAATTTCAAAGGAAAATAAGGATGAGGCCTAATATTGTCACTAATTAATCGAGTTCTTAAAAAAAATTTTATTTCTAGTCATAAGTATGAAGAGGATCCTGTGAATCAAAGTTATCTCTATTTTAAAATAATGATTGTTTAAAGTTTAAAAATTTACTAGTCTTATACCCGTGCGATGCACGTGATTATATCAAATTTTATGTTTAAAATATTAAACAATTAATAAAAAAATAATTTATATAAAAAGAAGTTAAATGAAAATATATTATTCATAATTTTATTTTGTAAATATAACAATAAAAATACATGATGAAATTATTATTATATTAGTGGATGCAAATAAAATTAAAATAGGATCTTGGAGGATTGTCTAAAGAACTACTTATCACATAATATGAATATGTAATTTTTAAATTGTTTTTGTAAATAGATTATGTATATTGAACCATCACATATAAAACATATGGTGTCATACCATTTTAGCTATATTGTCATACATATTTAATGAATTTCTATCTAATTATCCTAAAATATGATTTTCCTTCTATTTTATTATTACTAATATTGTTAAATAAATCTAAAATTTTTTAAAATATTTAATCTCTAATAAATCACTAAAAATCAGAAAATATCCACAAATTATCAAACACTAAAAATTGCTAAAATCACATAAAACATTAAAAAATTACTAATTATCATTGAATCTGATTTATATTCATATTATTCAATCCATATTTATATTTATAATATTCAATCACGTAATTAGTTTTCATCTTTTTCAATATCGAATTCATATTCATAAAATATTTATAATTATTCTCTTTCAACAACCAACCAAAAATAATTAGTCATAATTTACATATTATCAATCACTAAAAACCACTGAAATCATACAAAATATTCAAAAACTACTAATTATCAATCATGAATAATTACTAATTATTCATATCTATCCTCGTGCAACAATCAACAAAAATATTAAAAATTTACTGATTCATATTCATAATTATTCCTAATTAACAAAAAGTATTAAAAATATCTAATATCAATCACTAAAATTCTCTAAAATATTCACTAATTATCAATCACTACAATTCACTAAATTACAGGTAAAATATTCAAATATCACTAATTATCAAACATTAATAATTACTAATAATTCGTAATTATTCTCTTTAAAAAAAATATATGTCCATTATTTATGTTTTAAATTTTTCGTGAGACAATTAATCAATCATGTCAAATATTAAATTATAACAATTAGTTGTAGTAATTGAATTCGGTTAATTAACAAAATCAACCTTATCTAAAATAAATTATAAATAAAAATAATTTTTTATGTAGGATTATATTGAATATAGTGAATAATAAAACAATTATGTAAAAGTTATTTTAATTTAGATATATTATATTCAAGTTAACATTATTAACATTATTATGTAATATAGAAACCTTTGTTCTATTAATAATTAGATATATTAATAATTTAAGCTAATATTATAATATTATCTAAAATATTATAATTTAAGATATATTATGTAATATTAAGACAGTAATATGAATATTTTCCATATTCACTTTGTAACATTAAATAAAATAAATCTTAGGAGGGTTCTGATATTATCATATGTGCCGTTGTACAAATTATGAGGGTCAATATAGGGGTCAATTGGTAAACAATCATTACATGTCTTTTAATATACTAATAGAGATGTAGTATATCTTAAACAAATATTTTTCCTTTTTAAAATATAAATTATTAATTATTTATCCAAAATTTGTAAATCATAAATAAAAATAAAATTGAAATCAAACTCAATCAATCAAGATACACGTAAAAAACTAACAATAATAATAATAAATTTATGAAACACAATCTTTTATACAAGAATATATAGTTTTTCGTGATATGATATCAAATTGGATTTAAAATCACTATCTTAAATGATTTTTTGTTTAAAGATTTGAATATTTCAATTAATATGTGTCTCTAATTACATTAACTTTCAAAAAAAGGAGTCATTCAAGTTAGAATATAAAAAAAATTATTTTATTTTAAAAATACATAGAGTATTAAAATAAATTTTTTTATTTAATAATATAAAAACAAAAATGCATATCCATAGAAAAAATGGTTGATTTTTCTCATTCCTTATAGCAAAATAAAATATTAAAAATAAAAAAATTATTTGATTAAAAAACATAATAAAAATAGTAGAGAAAGAAAAATATCAAAAGACTCCTCCGCAGCCTTAGACCCAAGTTGCCGTCACCACCTACTTGAACAAAGAAAGAAAAATTAAATCTTTAAAAAAAATAAGAGAAATAAAAAGAATTATGAATAAAAGTCGATTGTAAAATTAAATAGTAATACAAAAGATGAGGAGCTCAAAAATATTAAAAAAGTAAAAGACACACAAAAAAGGAGGAAAAAAATAGTAAAAGAAAAATAGACATAAGAAGAAAAAATGCGTAAAAGATGGATGAAGAAAAAATATGGAAAATGAAGAAGAAGGAAAAAAAGAAAAAATAGAATAAACAAAAAGAGAAGAGAGAAAAAAATAGAGGAGGAGGAAGAAGACACAAGGAGGTGAGAAAAAAATTAAAAAATGGAAAAAAAAAGAGATGGAGGAAAAGATGAGGAGAAAAAGAAAATAATAAAAAATATATAGAAGAAAGATGAAGAATAGAAAATGAAAGAAGAAGAATAGAAAATAAAAAATAGAAAAAAATGAAGGAGGAATAAGAAGGTATATGAAAAAAAATAAAAAAAATGTAGAGAAAAAAATGATAAGGAATAAATAGAGATGACAAAATAAGAGAGGAAGAAAAAAATGAAGTTGAAAGGGTCGAGGAGGTGGAGAGAAAAAATGAATTTGCATGAATGAAAAAATACTTTACAACAAAATATTTATATATATAAGTATTTGATAGAGAAATTTTTTTCAATATATTCAGTTAAAAATAGAATAATATTTTTAATTAAAAAATATATTGTTCAATATTGTATCAATTTATGAATTTCTTACTTTATTATTTAAGAAATTGAATTTCACGCAATTCTATTTATTAAAATAGAAATATGTTGAGAATATGAAAGGTAATTAATTAATCTATATCATACATAATTATTTTAAATAGTATAAATAAATTATTTTAAATAAAATAAAAGATATATATTAAATAATAATATTTAAAAAATATTTATTAAAGATTTGTAAATATTCTAGAAGAAAAAATAAAGGATACCTAAATTAGCATACGTGTCACATTTACAAAGATTCAATTAATAAGTGAATTGGTAATTAACCATAAACTCTCTTATACTATATTATATAGATTTCATATTAATTATTATTTTTAGTTTTCCAATACATATTTAATGATGAAATACCAATTTTATCCCAAATGTAATTTGTTTGAAAAATGTGTTAGTGAAATTGTGAAGAATAATGTAGTCATTTTAATATGGCTTTTACACAAATCAAGATTATTCATATATTTTCTCAATATATGTGCATAAAATTTAAAAGACTATTATTTTAAAATGGAGGAAGTATAAAGATGAGTTTGGTATTGTTTTTGCTTTTTAAAAGTTGTTTAATCTTTTTATCTTTTCAAAAGTTGTAAATATTATATAAAATGAACAAAAATTTTATTTCAATAAGTACAAGCTACAATAATAATGTTTGGTAAAATTGCTTCTAAAATATTAAGTAGCTATAATAGACATAAATAATTATATTTTTATCAATAGATAAAGTTATATTAGATTTTTTACTTTTAAAAAGCATAAGCTAGTTTTAAAAAGTATCTCCATATATGTTTTTAAAAGCACTCATAGCTTTTAAAAACCAAAAACATAAGCGGATAAATTTTTTGATTTATCAAATATTAAATATTAATATATACTTTTAAAAAATCACAAACACCTCTCTAATAATCAATATCAAACCCACCCTAAGCTTGTGTTTGTTTTCTCTTAGTGTGGGGTCAGAGTCATAAAGTTAGAGAAAAAGTGACTCCTTAAACTGTTTGATTTCGGGGTTACAATCAAAGAGACACGTAGTCACTCGTGAACAAATTTTCCCAATTTTTGTCCACTCCAAAAGTGAGTCATAGAGTCACTGAATGATGGACACATAGTTAAGTGATGGTTTAATGAATTTTCATTCCAATTATGTTGTTATTCATTTTTCAAAATTCCAATTTTATCATTTGTCTTATCAAAATAAATATGATACAAGACACTAATAATTCTAATTCTGCATATTTACTAAATAAAAAATGGAGTTAGTATAACACTGCGTCAATAACTCCAATGACACTAATCCTAATAACTCTATTGACTCTGCCACTGGAACCAATAAAAGCAAATGCATCCTAAGTGGGTCACCCACTATCAGTAATCATGTGTATGTTGGATGTATGCAATAAAATAAGCCACTATCAGTAATCATGTGTAATAATATAATATTTTAAAATTAGTAATATAATTTTTAAAAATGTTAGATTATATATAATAATAAAAGTTGAACTACTTGTTTTAAAATATTGAATTATTGCATATAATAGCGAGTAATAACAGATTTTATGGTGCATATCTATGTTTTTTTTGTTTCCCACGGTATCTCCCAGTCCGAAAGGCCAAAGACTAATCCGTTACGGATCTGAGCTCCATTGAAGGGTTTAGCGCTGATCAATGAGTTGCTGCATACATAAGATAATGATCGAATCTCCGACCCTTATTTAAACGGATAAGTGAGCTAACCACTTAACCAACCGTACTTAGATGTACTTCTAAGTTACTCCCCCTTAGTATTTTCCGTTACATCATCTCGCAAACAGTGTTGAAGTTTCACTCTATTGTGACACACCGCAATTTACTAACTCGTTTACTTGGGCACAAAGAAATGAAAGAATATCCAACAAATAGACTTCTACAATAAAAAGAGTGAGAGAATCACATAGACCGCGAAAAAAATAAAAATAAAAAAGGAAGAAAAAATTGGGACTTTTCGTATAACATTCTTTGGCTTTTGATTTTCTAATCGTTACTCAAACACTCCCTCTTTCTTTGTTTTATCTTTATTAGCGTAATAATTGGGTTAAATTAGCGAAACAAAACCAAAAAAAAAACATAGTAGAAGAATAAACTGAAGCGGCATTCTCAGCCATTGTGAAAAAAAGTTGAAAACTCTCTCCAATGGCAGTGGAGAGTGTTCGATGCATAAAGCGTAGACGAGGAGAAGGAGGAGGAAGCTTCACTATGAACCGGAAAAAACTTGACCGTAATGAAAGAGTCGAGGTGAAACGCGATTTTCCTAGTCTCTGTAATCTTTTCAAAATAAAGATACAATTTTTATTAATCTTTTTTTGTTTTTTTACTTAAAAACCGATTGTTTTTTATTCAATCATGGTCTTGCTGTAATCGTAGGGGTTCATGCTTTTATTTTCAAAATTTTGTGTATGCATGTGTTCGTAAACTGAAATCACTGTGTTATCTCGTAAGTCATAACCTCTATCCGATGTCATTGGAGAAGAAAGCATAAAGGAGTTTACATGAAAAGAAAACTTGTTGTCAATGAAAGTGTTGAGGTGAAGTCAATCTTTTTTTCTTCAAAGATTTGTTTTTTCTTTTTTCTTTTGAGGCCGATAACAGCTTGCCGGAATGGAGGACGGCGCCGCCGTGGCCATTACGGAGGAAGCTACTGCTTTTGCCGGCGGCGGTGATTGAGTGAGCGTCGTTGTTGGTGATCATGTGAGTGATTGGACGTGAGCATGAGGATTTGGAGTTGAAATTACTGAAATGCCCTTTCCGTATGATCCTCGCTGTTCTCTCGCTTTGTCTTGGGATATTTTATGGACCCTAGTGTAGACTCGATGAGGGGTGAGTCAGTATAATTTCAATGCGAGTTATGATCACATAACATAATTGGAAAAGGAAGGGAAGAATCTATACATGAATATCTTGTGAAGAGAGCTTTAGGTATTTTTTTTAAGATGTTCTTTTGTTTTGTCAGGGGAATATTCTGGGGTTGGTTTTATCTTTTTCCTTTTAATAGTTGTTTTTTCTTTATTGGGTTGGCATATTTAAAGGTTGTGTTAATTGATCGGCTTTGCTTTTATTAGTTTTCTGTTTTAGTGTGCTCCTGTTTACTTTCCACAATTGCTGTCACTGTGGTTTGAATGATTTTAAGTTATATTCCCTATCTGATCATATTAACATGTCAACTTGCTCTTTTAAGTTACTAGGTAAATGGTGATGAGCATGACTGTTGTGATGTCTGCATTTGAAAATTTTCATTTCTTGAGATTGAAAAGTTTCACCAATTTTTCAGGTGAGGAGTATGGAGGAAGGCTTTCTGGGCTCATGGCACCCGGGGACAGTTATCTATTGTGGGAAGCGGATGCGCCATGTCAGATATGAAAACATATTAGATGATGATGGGGTTTATTATCTTGTGGATGAGGTGACTGTTTCAAAGGCATTGGATGGTTTTGATGATTCTTCAAATCGCTACAGGCGTGGGACAATTAGGCCTTCGCCTCCTTTGATTGAATTTGAGAGAAGCGAACTTAAATTCGGTATGTGTGTGGATGTGGATTATCAGGAAGGTTGGTGGGAAGGTGTAATATTTGATCGCAATGTTGGAATGGAGGAGAGGAATGTATTTTTTCCAGACTTGGGGGATGAGATGAAGATTGGACTTCATCAAATGCGAATTACTCATGATTGGGGTGAAGTTACCGGGAAGTGGCGGCGGAGAGGGATCTGGGCTTTTCTTGAATTGTTTGAGGAGTGTGAGAGGACTTTATTTGTTGCGGTTTCAGCAAAGCAAGTTTGGTATGATGTAAGGGTCAAAAAGGAGTTTGACCAGATTAGGGAATGGACTTATAATGTGAAAGAGTTGTGGAAAGACCTGGTAATGGATGTAGTTAATGAATACTTAGCTATTACAGTTAGAGAAATTTCCACATTCCTAGACCTTCCTCGGAGTTTATTGCAAGAAATACCCGAGCTGGAGTCACTTGATCCTACGGCTAATGTTGATGTTGTTCAGGAAGTCGGCATGGCTAACTCTCTTGCTGTGAATTCTGGCTACCAATTAAGTAGCGGTGGCAACACAAATGCTCATTGTGAAGGTACTACAAACAATGCAATTGGTTCTGAAGAAATCCCTGTGGAGAAAAAAGATGAGTCATCAAATTTGTTGGATACTGTCCAAAACTATCAAATTGTTATTCAGGATCAAGAGAGAAATGAAATGCGTCCTTTGTTAGACGGAGACAGACCATCAGATATGCATATTATGGCAGACATGAATGTGACCGTTCCTCAGAAGGAAACCTCGGTTCAGGAGGAACCTGTTTCTCCTGTTCAGGAGGCCTTAACTCAGTACCAAAGAGAAATTTCTGGTCATGGTGCTGGTGAGGTAATTCCTGATGCCCACTGTTTTGAAAAAGATAGAAAAGTTGGATGCTCATCAAGTCATTGGATGCCTCTGATACTATCTGAAGTTGAATTTTGTCCCGCTGCTGTTGAGCAATATTTACATTATTCCAGGGACAAGAAAATTTCAAAACTTTGGAAGAAAGAAGCATTGAGACATATTGCATATCTTGGATGGCAAATTGAGTGGATCCAAGGTAAATGCGGTCGTTGTGATCTCTACCGGTACAAGTCTCCTGATAAACAAAATACTTACCGCAGTCTCAGTCAAGTTTGTAGAATTGTGTTAGAGAACTCGAAAAATTTGATGCTGCAAAATGATCAGAGGATGACGCAACCTACAGCTGACAGTCATCTTCCCCAAGCGCCTCTTGATCAATCAGAAAAGATTCAGGATCTGGATATTTTTCCTCCAACTGTACCGCATCCTCTAGTTGAAGTTGAAGCTAAGCCTGAGTTTTGTCCTCAAGCTATAATGGAATATTACAAGAATGCATCTACCAAGGGGTGGGATGGAAGAAGAAAGTGCATACTCAAAGCAAAGGGCCATCTGTTAGCAGAAGGATGGAGTTATCACTATCCAGATCCAAATAATAGAAGAAGGGGGTTGCTGTACATATCTCCAGAAAATAGGAGATTCTTCACACTGCATGCAGCATGCCATTTTTGTATTCAACAAAGTATTCCTAAATGGACCGATTCTTCTGGAATGCAACCTTCAAACATCAAAAAAGAAATTGCTGACCGGACTTTGAGTGGTGATTTATTGGATAGACTATCCCAGTTGCTTCCAAAGGAACCAGAGTTACATGCTACACAAGGCGTAGCTGTGAAAAGATCAACTCAAAATTGGAAGCGGAAACACTTGGTAGATTCGAAGGCTGGCCTAGATAAGCACCAAAGCAATGGATTACCTCTTCGGGTGCTACGATCTAGTAAAAGGGTGCAACAAGTGCCCATCCCTGATCTGTCACACCAAAAACCTCTAAATGTGCTGTCTTGGTTGATAGACAGCAACGTCGTGTTGCCAAGGTCTAAGGTTTATTACCAGTCAAAAGGCAGGCACCACACTTCGGCTCAGGGGAGAATAACTCGTGATGGAATCAAGTGTAACTGTTGTCTGAAAGTATATAGTCTTTCTGGCTTTGAAAACCATGCTAGTGGCAGTTGTAGCCGCAGATCTGCTGCTAGTATCTTTTTGGAAGATGGTAGGTCACTCTTAGACTGCCAGAGACAAATAATGGAAGATCGTATGACAAGGGAAACTATGGGAAAACCAACAATTGATTTATCTCAAGGCCAGAATGACTATATCTGCTCTATTTGCCACTATGGCGGTGACCTAATTTTATGCGATAAATGCCCGTCTTCATTTCATAGCATGTGTCTTGGTTTGAAGGTAGATTAACCATTTTCCTTCTCAATAATGCCATAGTTAGTGCTATGCCATTATTATTATTAGTTTACTTCAATTTACTACGTTTGTACTAATAACTGGTGTTGCCATGTTGGATCTGAGTTGTTTCCTTGGGCTGCTTTCATTTTTTCCTATATAGGACATCCCTGATGGTGAATGGTTTTGTCCATCATGCCGTTGTACGATTTGTGGCGAATGTAAAATCAATGGAGTGGAGGATGAAGATTTCCTTACTTGCATTCAATGTGAACATAAATGTAAGCTAATATATGTATCAAATTCAATATTTCATCCATGCCTGAACTTATTTTTTGGTATGTGTGCTTATGCAAATCAAATCTGCAATGCTTATGGTGTCAACTTTTTCAACCTTATGTAGATCATGCTAGGTGCCTGAAAAAAAGTGATGTAGCTAAAGCGAGAAGATATCCTGAAAACTGGTTATGCGGAAAGGATTGTGATAGGGTACATCACTCCACCTCCCACTTTTCTTCTAGTTTTCGAAATTTAAGTCATATTTTGAATGAACAAAGTGTTATTCTCCTTTACTTACCTTGTGAAGTTTTTCCTCCTTTTTTTGTTAATTTATTCTGCATTTACTTTCACTCAAAGCATTACTTTACTGATTTCTTTCAAACAATATCATTTATTGTCAGTACTTCTACCATAGATTTTTTCCAATCATGCCTGCTTTTATTTATGCTTCATATAATAGTTAGACTTCGCAAGCAGAATAAATCTAAGTGTATGTAATGAGTAAAATAGACTTAGGGATGGCAACGGTGCAGGACGGAGGCGGGGAGTATAGTCCCCATCCCCATCCCCGCTCTATGAAAAAATCCCCATCCCCATCCCCATCCTCACTCCCAGCCTCGGGGGGAATTTCTTCCCCATCCCCGCTCCCCATGGGGATCGGGGATCCCCGTGGGCCCCAAATGGGGGCAAAAGTTAAAAAGAAAACTTGTTTTTACAGAAAATAAAAAATCTAATTTTGAACAAACTAATACAATAATCATCAATCCCAAATGTGTGTGTTATGGTTTGAGAAATATGAATGGAGAAAATGAGGGAGGGGCGCCAAGAGAAGAATTTGGTTAAGACGTTAAGTTATTTTAGGATTTCTCAATTTTGCAAAAGTAGAATTATATACATACATATGAAATTAAAAATTTACCCTCGGGGCAGGGATCCCCGCGGGGCGGGGAGCATAGTCCCCGTCCCCATCCCTGAACTACCCCTTGGGGAGATTTTCCTCCCCGTCCCCATCCCCGCGGGGGAAAAATCCCCAACTTCGGGGCCCCAAATTCGGGGTTCTTTGCGGAGATCCTCGCCTCCCCATCCCCATTGCCATCATAGACTCATGACCCAATTAGGATAATATGATATCATTAGTTATAGTAGTATTTTACTATAAATAGGTAGATGGTACAAGTGCAAATCATGCATAATCATAATTGTGATATCATTTTCCTCTTTTGGCCCTTAATTGAGATTCTCTCTACTCTCTTTTCTCTCTAATTTGCCCTAATTGGGATTTCTTCCTTATTTCTCTCTATTTCTAATTTCTTACTCATTACAGTGTATTGCCAGAGAAACATTAAAGACTGCATATCTTCAATATATGGTGCTGGAATGGTTGTTTAGGACACTGTTTCTTCTACTTAAAACTCTTGTGTCTACGCTTTGCAGATATATGCTGGCCTCCATAAGCTATTAGGAGAGCCAGTTTCAGTGGGCATGGGCAATCTAACTTGGACATTGGTGAGGTATATAAACTCTGAGATTTATAATCTTGGCGGTACTAAATGTCACTCATTGCCAGAAAGTTATGGCAAACTCAATAATGCCCTTTCGGTGATGCATGAATGTTTTAAGCCCCTAAAGGAATCCTCCTCTACTAGAGATCTTGTGGAAGATGTTATATTCAGTAGACGGTTAGAAACTATTATCCTTCAACATCTGCAGTGTTTTATAATTATTTACTAATGGATTTGTTTTACGTCAACAATACTGTGTCCATGATATAGTATTTGGGGTAAATAACAGTCACACCCCTTGAGGTTTGTTTGAAATGCACATAACCCAAATCATTCAAACATTTGACACTCCGCCCCACTATCACAACTCAAAGTCCTTGATAAGTAACTCTTTTAACTATGCTTATTATATTTTTTTAAAAGTAAAAAAATAATGTCCTTGTTAATTTGCCTATTCACTATTATCTTCTTTTTCTTTAAGCACATCCAACCCCAAACTCTCATGGTCCCTTTGCTATTCTACGTTATGATCCCAACTCCCATTGAATAGAATCATAACCCCTACTCTTCTCTATTACTCCATGACTCAAATCCCCTATTAAATCTAACCTTAAACCACCCCTAATAATAAGGAAAATGATAATATAGACTCGAGTTTATGGTGAATCCTACACGTGGCAACATATCAATCAAGAGTTTCATAATATTATTATAGTTATAACTTTTAATTATGTCTTAAATGATTAATATATTGCACGTGTAGGTTCACCATGAATCCAAGTCTATATTAACACTACTCTAATAATAAACCCAAATTTCAAAAAGTAAACAAGCAACATTATATATATTGTTTACTTTTAGAAATTTCTAATATGCACTGCTTTCTGGCATTTCCAATACTTTGCTTGTTTAATCATAAGGGAGATTATGATCCCCCGAAGGACATTATGATCTCCAAGGACATTATAATATATATATTATGATAATTTCCAATCTCTATATACTTAGCAAGGACATATAATAGTGAATAGGTAAATAACAAGGACATTATTTTTTATTTTAAAAAATATATAATAACCATAGTTAAAAGAGTTACTTATCAAGGACTTTAAGCTGTGATATGGGGCGGAGTGTCAAATGTTTAAATGATTGGGGTTATGTGCATTTCAAACAAACCTCAAGGGGTGTGACTGTTATTTACCCTAGTATTTGCCTCTGAATTGTGTTACATTACTATAGTTCTGGGCCAATAGCTGATAACCATACTTTGTTACTTTGTAGGTCCGTGCTTAATCGAATAAATTTCCAGGGTTTCTATATCATACTTCTGGAGAAAAATGAAGAACTTATTAGTGTAGCAACTATTAGGTGAGTATAGTTTCTGTTTCCATTAAGTTCTAGTTCAGTGATGATTGCCTGTTTTATTTGAACTGCTGTTTCCTACCTCTTGACATGTTATCTTCATCTGGTTTACTTTATGACTTTTTAGGGTTTATGGAAAGAAGGTAGCGGAAATACCTCTTGTTGGTACAAGATTACAGTATCGTCGACATGGAATGTGTCGTATTTTAATGAATGAACTTGAAAAGGTAATGCAGGAAGCACACGATTTCCTCTTTTCCCTTTATTTTTTTTTTATGAAATGCTTTCTGTTTTCCCCAAGTTAAAAATTGGAGAGTAACAACTAACAGTACTGTGTTGTTTTCTGGAGGCACTCAAGCTAAGACATCTGTAGTTTTTATTCAATTCTTATCCCATCATTAAGTTGATTTTGAAAGGCTGTTCAGTCTATTCTCATGTTGAATCTATGTATAGCAGAAATGATGAGGGTTGATAAAAATTTGAAATAATTACAATCTCCGTTTAAAGTCCCGCAGTTAAAAGTTATTTTTGAAGTTGTCACTGACTAGAATTTCTATTCATCAGAATCTCATGCATTTAGGAGTGGAGAGGCTTGTTTTGCCTGCAGCTCCTAGTGTGCTAGAAACATGGACCGGTTCGTTTGGGTTTGCAAAGATGACAGATTTTGAGAGATTGCAATTTCTGGACAATACTTTTCTAGATTTTCAGGATACCATCATGTGCCAAAAACTGTTGATGAAGAGTCCATCTCCAGATTCAGTTTTGTCAATAGGTTGGAAACTTTTTATGCTTTTGGTTTAAGCAAAGGGAACAAGTAATAAGTTTTTGTGCCGATGCTAATTGGATTACAATTTTCATGTTTTATGCTGCAGAGTCCCAACAAAAACCATGTGATGTTTTGGCGGCAGGTTATATAAACTCTGATAGTTCCAGCCCAGTATCTGAAGTAAACCAAGCAGAAGATATTGACAAAAGTGGGATGGTGGATCTACAAATGCGAGAGTATGTCTCATAGTTCTTTACCAAGTCAAAACAAGATTATAATGGTATTAATTGCAATCAAATATGGTTGAAAGATAAACAAAATTTGTGTTTGGAAAGTTGCATGTCAATCAATTCTTGGCGTAAAATAACTCTATGTGACCAAAATCTATTATTGGAAATCTAGAATTTCAATTGCTATCAACTTTCTATATCCGGTATTAATGTTCTGGTGATATATTTTGAGGTTTTTTCTCATGTACAATGCACAAACTATTGAAATTGGGGATATATGACTATAGTTTTCCCATATTCTATGTATACTAACACATGACAAATCATTTAGCTACTTATGTGCTCCCTCAAAATTTGTTTTGAAAACTATTTCTGGGTTTCATCAAGGATTTCAGCAAATGTAAGTAAAGGGTAGTGTCTTTTTCAGATAAATAGAGGCACTAGAAAGCTCTTATGAGTATTATTTTCTTCTCCTGGATATCTTTTTAAATTTCATAAGGCATGTCTGTAGCTATATATTCTTTCAGAGGTTCCAAACCTTTACACTAGCAATCTGTTAGCAAAGTTATTCATATATACAGAATTAAAAGCTTCAGTATAACATCTAACACTTTCTCATTTCTGAAGTAAATATGAATAAGGGATTTTATGCAACACCTATTTCTATTGCTTTTCTTTCTGTATATATGTCTTTCTCTAATCTCAAATCATACGCGAACTTGTGTGTTACATGGTGTGCCAACATGAACCTTTATCAATCAATCTTGTTGAATAATTATTTTTTCTTTTCATTTTTAGCTTCTAGTTGTCGCCACAAATTTGTTGCAAGGAGATGATTCTATGTTGGGAAATGATGGTGTTACTTCTAAGTTCTAACAAATGTGATATTTTTCCAGTGCTTGTGCTGGCAACAATGATAATTGCAGTGATGGTTCTGTTGTCCTTTTCACTGCGGTACGGTCATCTCTCTCCCCTCAAATTGTTTGAATGATTCACACTTGGTTCTCTCTTGTTTCTTTTGTGATCTCTTTTTCTTATTTTTTTATTTTTTTGTTCTTTCTTAGGTGAATCAACCAAGTCCTGAGGATCAACAGTGCCAGAATGGCACCACTACACAAAACCCTATTGTTAAAAAAGCTGAAGGTTATAATAATGGCTCATACAAGTGCTACATAAGGAGGAAGTTCACAACAAAAGCATGAGTAGTATTAAGAAGTTCATGATAAAATAGTGAGCATGGAGTAATTTTTTTAAGAGGGTTGAAGTGTTCATTCAACAATTGACAATAACCTCAAAATGTCTATTTTCTTTGTGTTCAAAGTAAGAGTATATGTGTATAAGTGAGAGATCAATATGATGGTTTTTAAGAACCTTTCATAACTGGATGGACTATTGCCTTAATCTGAGTTTTTATAGAAAATAAATAATGTACATTTAAGTTTGGTCATTTGTTCTCTGATGGAGCAACATGTGCAGTTGATGGGTGAGCGTCGCAACTCCCATAAATTTAATCAATATATATATATAAAAGAGAGTTTTTCCAAAAAAGAAAAAATGCTTACGTGTCAATTCCTCATTTTTCTATATTTTTTATCTAAAATTTCATTCATTTTTATAAAATATGTAATATTGCTTTTCTATTATATTTTAAGTAATATTAATAATTAATATAATTATATTTCAATCAATCATTTCCCACATCTATATTCTCATCATATATATTTCAATCAAATCAATTTAAATAAAATATATATCACATATATGATATGATATATATGCTATAATTTTTATTCTAATGTAATTTTAATAAACAGTGAGATTTCTTGAGAAAATAACTTTATCAAATCATACTTATATATACATATTTTATTCTAACGTATTTCTTCATTCTCTCACATTCATTTTTTCTCTCCGACTCATCATCCCTCTTACTCTATTTTTTTTTCTTCCTTCATTGTTCTTATTCCGGTGTTTCTCTTTTTTTTTCTTCATCTATTTTCTTTTTTTTTTATCATTTTTTCATTTACCTTCTTCTTCCTCCTTCATATTTTTTCTTTTTTGATTATCCTTTTTTTTCTCTTCCTTTTTTTTTCTTCATCATTCTTTATACATTTTTTGTTTTTTAGTTTTCATGTTTTTTGTTCTTCTACCTCATTTTTTTATTTTTTATTTATTTTTCTCACCTCATTAAACCTTATTTTTTCTCCTCAATTTTTCCTTTTTCTTTTATTTTCTTTTTTATATTTCTCTTTTATTATCTTATTTTCTTCATTTTTTATGTGTCATTTAATTTAATATTTTTGTCTTTCTTATCTTTTATATTTTTATTTATTTTATAATATGTTTCTTCCTCTTCTTTGTTCTGGTGGGTGATGACAACGACTTAGACCCATGGCTACGAAGAGGTCTCTTGATATTTTACTTTCTTTTTTTTCACTATTTTTATTATTTTTTTAATCAAATATATTTTTTCATTATGACATGAATGACTCTCTTTACTTTTTTAATGTTTTATTTGTTGAAAGGAATGGAAAAATTCAATCAAATTTTTTATGGATATTCATTTTTATTTGTTTATTATTAAAGATAAAAAGTTTCTGTTTTTTACCATTTTATTTATTAAATAAAATAATCGTTTTAGATTCCAACTTGAATACTCATTTTTTTATTTTTAATTATGTTGCAGAAGAGAAAATTTTGTCAACTTTCTTATAGGTATATATTTTGTATTTTTATTAAAGATAAAAAACTTTTTATTTGTTAATAACTATTACATATGTGAATTAACATTTTTTATTTTGAGTAAATTTTAATTTTTTACTTTGTTTTTAAATAATCTATTTTATTTTTCTAAGCAACATGTTTATATTGGAAACTATACATATTTTTTCGTGAATATTTTTAATTTATTCTATTAATAAAAATGAGATAAGTATCTACCTATTTAAAAGATTACAATTATCTTTTTAAATTTTATTAAGGAAAGATTGTCCTATTCTCTCCCAAGATTTTTAATTAATTTTTTTTAACTATCTCTCGATTTTTTTTAATTTATATTTGTTTCCTATGTTTATTCAATAAAATCAATTTTTTGATTGTAGTTTTGTTAGTTTTTAGTTTGTAGTATTCATATTAGAATATTATTTCAAATATTTAAATAAATATAATAATTTATATTTGAATTAAATCTTTTTATAATGATTATTTTAGAAATACATGTTAGTTTTCTATTTTTTGAAAAGTTAATGTAATTAGAAACACATATCAATTCAAATATTAAAATCTTTAAGTAAATATTTATTTAAGAGTATAGTTTTCCATGAAACTGAATACCATATCAAGATATACAGTGATGTGATGAAACTGGAAAAAATATAAAATATGTTGTCTATTTTCCTTCATAATAAATAAAAATACACCGTCTATATACCAGTAATAGAAATAGAATAAATATTTTTATAGAAAGTCAAGTATATTAAGGGCATACCTTTACGAATGATATAAATATTTAAAATATGTAAGTGTAGATTTACATAAGATTAATATACATATTCACGATGTTGCACAATATTAGATAATTAAGGGCATACCCTTAATTAGATACACCCAATATTAGTACATTATTATATTCATATAAGATTTTAATTCATACATTATACCCTATGCTACATATTCCTAAATTATAAAAAGATAAATCCTCTTATTAATAAATAAATGAATATAATATTCAATAGCATGTAAATGAAAAAATTAGAATAAAGTGATAAAAAATATTAGAGATAAAATAAAATTATGAAATTAAAATTTGGGTTTGAACAGGATAGATGGATCATATGTATCCTTTAGTAATTTGTATAAAAATATTCGTGTGTTCCCAAATTTTATTTTTTAAATATTAAATAATTAATGAAAAAAATATTTTGATATAAAAAGAAGTTAAATGAAAGTATGTTATTCATAAATTTATTTTGTAAATATAACAATAAAAATACTTAATGAAATTATTATCATATTAGTGGATGCAAAAAAAAAAAATTATTCAATCACGTAATTAGTTTTTATCTTTTTCAATATTAAATTCGAATTCATAAAGTATTTATAATTATTCTCTTTCAGAAATCAACAAAAAATAATCACAATTTACAGATTATCAATCGCTAAAAAGCTAATGAAATTATAGAAAATATTCACTAGATATCCTATCTGATCACAAATGGTGAAAATATAGTTCTTTAAACATTTTTATACCTATAATCATACTTATCCTAATCTTTATAGGTATTAACTAAGGTATGCCTATTCATAAGGGTATACAATATTGTACGTATATGATTAGGGTAGATTTTTATAGGTATGTACAATCTTATAAGTATGATTAATACTAACCCTACAATCTAGATTTTTATTTGTTAATTACGGTATGCATAATTAATCAATTAATATATAGATATATATACCGGCCCTATTATTCTAGATTCTATAGGGTAAATCTAGAATTATATATAGATAATAATTAGATATACAATATTATTATATACCCTAATTAACAAATCAACGACTGTGATTTAATATAAATTACAATGCTTATAAAAGAGAGTTTTTTAAAAAAATGCTTACGGTTAATTCCTCCTTTCTCAATATTTTTCACCTAAAATTTCAATCACTTCTATAAAATATGTAATATTGCTTTCCTATTATATTTTAAATAATATTAATAATTAATATAATTATCTTTCACTCATATATATTCTAACATGTATATTCTCATCATATGTATTTCAACCAAATCAATTTAAATAAAATATATATCACATATATGATATGATATATATGATATAATTTCTATTCTAATTTAATTTTAACAAATAGTGAGATTTCTTGAAAAAAAAAACTCTATCAAATCATACTTTTATATATATATATATATATATATATATATATATATATATATATATATATATATATAAATATACTTATATATACATATTCTATTCTAATCTTTTCATAATGATTATTATTTTAGAGATACATATTAGTTTTCTATTTTTTGAAAAGTTAATGTAATTAGAGACACATATCAATTCAAATATTAAAAGCTGTAAGCAAACATTTATTTAAGATTTTATTTTTCAATGAAATTGGATATCATATCAAGAAAAAATATTATGCTTAAAAAATTGTGTTTCATAAGTTTCTTACTATTATTGTTCGTTTTCTACTTTCAATAATCATATATGTTTAATCTACTTTAAAACTATTCATGAATTTGATGTAATAATTTGATTTTTTTTTCTACAAATCAAATTGATGAGTACTTTAAAAATTAAATTAAAACAAATTTTATTGAGATTATTTGTTAAAGTAATACATTATTTGTAATAAATTTCATATTTATAATCAATTAAAATTATTAGAATCATGACTCAAAATTAGGTTAAATAAATTTATTAGAGAGTATATAATATTTTTACTTTTTTAGATTCATTTTAAAATTTTTTAATTTTAAATCTAATATCAAATCATTGATATTAGTAAATAAAATTGATTGATTAAGTTTGATTTGAATTTTATATTTACTCATGATTTATAAATTTTGGATACATATTTGATAATTTATATTTTTTAAAAAGAATAATATTCCTTTAATATGTACTAAATTTCATTTAAAATAGAAATATTTAAAATTTAATTGAATAATAACGAATTAACTAACTAAGAATATTGTAATCTAAGTTCATGTATTATATAAATTACAATACTTATAAACAAGGAAATATTAAATTATGTTTTTTGGGATATAGCTTCTTATATACGAATTTTTCTTTAAAAGTTGATTTGCGAACTTAATGTTTGTCTAATTAATTAATTATATTTGACTGTTATTTTATTATTAATCATGATTTTAAATTTATAGTTAAATTATATATAAATATATATAGTGAGTTGTAATTGAACTTTTTAAAAATTGTATCAAAATATATTCTCACGTATATATACTGAAATCAAAATGTATTCTCATATATATATTTTTATCATATATTTCTCAATCAAATCAATTTTGATCAAATAAATTTAAAAACTCATCATACAATTTTGAGATGAATTAAAGTTATGTAAACTAATACATAATTTCTTTTAGATGAAATAAAGTTATGTGATAACTATTACTTTATTATATATAATTTATTTTAATTCAAATGTTAGTTTTAAAACTAGGTATCAATTCGTATATGAAATGAAAGTTTTTATTTTAATATATAAATTGATTTGAACTACTAATATATGAATTTTTATTTACTACTTCTTAAATATGTATTTATTTTAATCGTATAAAATCGCTACTTATATGAATATATGATTTCTAGAATAATATTTACAATCATTTTCGTTTAATAACTTTATATTATTTAACAACAACTCGAGATCAAATTTTAACATATGATGTGTAGTTAATAATTACTAATAGAATAGTTTTTCTCATGATTATAAAGACTATAAGAAGAAAAATAGTGATCTTTGATATGTAATAATGTCATTACTTGAATAACTTTAATAATAGTCTTTATGGGTGGCAAGCAGGGCGACACAAGCGGGTTGAAAAAATACGCGGTCAGACGGGCTGATCTGTTTTTCTAGCTATTTGAGTTGGAAATATCAATCAATTATTTTCATATGGGGTTGGCGGGTTGACCCGTTTTATTTTTTAGATTAATATTAAATCAGTTAAATACAAAAAAATATTATTTTTGAGAAAAAAATTTAAAAAATTATTAAAATTTAAGAATTATAATCTCTACTCTAAAATTTTAATAATAGTCTTCACAACAACTACATTAAATTAAAACAATTATTAAATTGAAAAAATATTAAATTATATCATCTTATTAAAATTATTCATATGAATAAAATTAATTGCACAATAAATTTATGGAATTAACATATTATAATTCAATTCATTTTTTATATATTTAATTACTTACTTTGTTAATATTTTAATAAATCCTGTGCGATGCACGAGTTATTAAACTAGTTATTTATAAAATCAAGTTCCCCTAATATAGTTTAGTGGAAATAAGGGTCGTCTCTCACAAGGAATGGCTAAGAGAGCAATACACAAGACTAGTTGTATGAGGGTTGTCACAAGTTGGGGGTTTTTGTTTTGGATGAAAAGAAGTAAATTGGAATAATAAAAAGTAGTGATTTATGAGGTAGAACATTCATCAGGGCATTCATCATTGGCTACAAAAGAATGCATGAGTTGATTAATTACGACAGAGTTAGATTTAACCCTATTGTTGTGATTCTAAGAGTTGATTGCCTAGAACAAGATTAATCAGTGAGATTTCACCTTTAGTTTCGTTTTCAACAATCTTAAAAGCCAATCACATTAATCTAATTAAAGAGACTAATTCGCCAATTAATTAATCATTACCAAATCCTGATATGCCATGCATCAATTAATCAATTAACACAAACACATGCCAATGAATTAGCCTAACTCAATCGAGTAAGCTAAGACAAAGGTTTAACACATAATTTAAGATCTCAAATTATATGCCATGGGTTTGATAATGAAAACTTATGCAAGATTAAGAGCAAAGCCTCAATTTACCCCAATGATGTTCACACCCTCATAAACCACCAAGAGACTTAGTTACTCATGGAGGAAATAAAAGGGCAGAAAATAAATTGGAATTAAAAGCAAAGATGGAATGGAGAAATTAAACAACTTGAACAATAAAGAGTAAAGTAAAGATAAATAAATGCAATTGGGAAGATGGAAAAACGAATAACTGAATTAATTAAAAGAAGTAACTTACAAAACCCAAAGGGCTTGACGAATAACGTTGGAAATACAGTGAAGAAGCTAGAGCTAGACTAGGAAAGAAGATGGAATCCTTACGGAGAAAAATAACTCTAACTAAAAGCCTAGGGTTGAAAGTAAGTAAACTAGCAAAAGAAAAGATATGAAAGTAATAGTAAGTATGTAGAGGTGTTTTGTTTCTGATGCATTAGCCTTCTTTAAATAGAGTGAGCAGCCTCCAAACCCTAGCTAATTGGGCCCCCAGCTTGGCCTTGCAGATAGATCTCTGTTGTAACAGAATTGCGGCGCGGCGCTGGGGCGCATATAGCTCGCGAGGACGCCAGTGCTGTGCACGTGATGGATTCAAGTGGGTTTCGCGCGCTGGAGCGCGCTGAGGGCGCTGGGGCGCTCAATGCCAGTTCTGAATTCCACTGCTCCGCTTCTTTCTCAGTTCCTGATGTCTACTGCTCCAATAATTCCTATGACCTGCACCAAAAATGCAGAATACCCAAGATCAAGTGCAAAGGTCATTCTTGAATTGCAAAAACATCATAAAACTTATTACTTTAGCCTTTATTTCCATTAAGTCCAAATTAATTCCAAACTGTATTAATTACAATAAAAGGCTAAAATAGAGCAAAGAAATGCATACAATCATCCAAATTAAGGGCATAAAATATTGGCAAAAACCACATTATCAGTCGTAAATGCATAATTGAGTCTTGGGTGAATCGAATTTTTCTAATCAATTTTGTTAATTTGTGCATACTTTCTAGCTTTATCTTAATTTTAAATGTGAAAAATTAAATAAATCGCTCAACTCATCCATGCATAACAATTTTCTTCTTTCTCTTGTATGTTGGATAGGTATAAATCACATCTTATTTTATCTCTTACTTCTTATAAAGAAGAATATATAAAAAAAGTTATTTTTTATTTCTACACATTAATCTATAATAATAACCATTTTTTGGTGTCTCCCTCATTTTAGTTACACACCAAACATATCATACAGTTTTTTTGTTTCAATTCTACATAAGGAGGAAGTTCACAACAAAAGCATGAGTATTAAGAAGTTCATGATAAAATAGTGAGCATGGAGTAATTTTTTTGAAGAGGGTTGAAGTGTTCAATCAACAATTGACAATAACCTCAAAATGTCTATTTTCTTTTTGTACAAAGTAAGCGTATATGAGTATAAGTGAGGGATCAATATGATGGTTTTTAAAAACCTTTCATAATTGGATGGACTATTGCCTTAATCTGAGTTTTTATAGAAAATAAATAATGTGCATTTAAGTTTGTCATTTGTTCTCTGATGGAGCAACATGTACAATAAATGCATAATTGAGTCTTAAAGGGTGAATCGAATTTTTCTAATCAATTTTGCTAATTTGTGCATACTTTCTAGCTTTATCTTAATTTTAAATGTCAAAATTAAATAAATCGCTCAACTCCTCCATGTATAAGAATTTTCTTCTTTCTCTTGTATGTTGGATAGGTATAAGTCACATCATTTTATCTCTTACTTCTTATAAAGAAGAATATAAAAAAAAAGTTAATTTTTATTTCTACATATTAATCTATAATAACCATTTTTTGGTGTCTCCCTCATTGCAGTTACACACCAAATATATCATACGGTTTTTTTGTTTCAATTCTACATAAGGAGGAAGTTGAAAGTAATGTTTTGCACGAGAATGGGGGGTTGAATCGTGCTTCTTTACCTATTTAAAATTTTCTCTGAAATGTAAAAATAGTCTTTTCAAGCTTTGAAAGGCTTGTTGACTCTTTAGATGGCAGCAGAATTATTTCAGAGGATAAGTGATCGCGAGAAATACCGGAGCGTCGTTTAGCTCTCCGGCACCCCGCTCAATTTAGAATGAGTTGAAATGTACCAAAACCGAATTGACTAATCACAAGCTAAGTAGCTAGTGGAAGTCAACACGAGTCGTCTCTCGAGGAAGCAATTTCTATTGATCACTATGTGCTAAAAATAAAGACAATGGGGGGTTTTGGTTTTGATAATAAAGAGAACAATTAAACAAGTGAATTTAATTAATAAAGAGACTTGGCATCAAGGAATTCACACCTAGCTAAGTTATTCAATCATTGACTTTGACACGTGCAATTCAACAAACACAAGGTGTGCATAAGTTAATACTTAGATTACTTGAATTTACCCACTTCTAATCCGAAATGACTAAGCCCAAGATAAATTCTATGTATCAACTAATATTAAATTCCTAATCCGGAATTAAAACCATGTTCATAAACTCAATCAAACAATAAAACAATCAATCTATTGCTCAACCACATCACTTGAAACACATATAAGACTTTCTTAATCTAGAAAATCCAACATATATTTCTGATAAATAAAAACCTACACACACATTAATCCACATACATGTAGGAGTTCAGATTAAACCAAGAACATGATCAAACACACTAGAATAGCAATCACAAGTATCAAAAACCTCATAAATAACCACACTAGGGTGAACACCAAAAATGCCAAGACAAGAGAAAACTACTCAGCCATTAAATGCAAGAAAATAAAAAACATTAATGAAATAAACAAGAGTTAACAAGAGTTTTAAGAATCAAACCAGAATTTAGAAACAAAATGGAGAAGAGAACTAAAATCCTAGAGAGAAGTTGGAGCTTCTCTCTCTAGAACTCTAACAAAATGTAAAAGTGGCTAATTAGGGTTGAAAAACGTGCCAAGGACCTCTGACAAGAGGTTTAAATACATGTCCCAAAATAGCAAATTCTAGGAATCTAAAAGGTACTAAATTGCAATTAAAAATTCTTGTCAGCACGACGTGGGCTCGCATGCGAGCTTGGAGTGCTTCGCATGCGAGAAACAGGGGGACTCGCCGGCGAGCTCAGGGATGCTCGCATGCGAGCTGCTGCAATTGGCTTCGGCTCTGGAATGCCTCCCCTTCGCATGCGAATCAGGATGGCTGGCCCGCGAAATCTGCAGTTCTGCACTAGCTTTTTGCTCCCTTCCTTGTGCTCCAATCCAATTCCTAATCATATAAACACACTAAATGAATGCTCATGAAGTGAATGACCAGAAATAAGTGACATTTAAGCAAAGTTAGCAACAATTTATGAATTTCCTGATGATTGACATGAAGAAGCAATTAATACATAACAAAGAGCATCAAGACAATTATAGCCACTAAAATTCACAAACAAAGGGATCAAAAAGCATGTGATTATGATTTATCAAACACCCCCACACTTAACTTTTTGTGTGTCCCCACACAAAATGAAATCAGCAACACAAACACAGAAAGTAATGCAAACGCACCATTACAAATCAAGGGATGAAAAACCTAGCTAAAACTAAAAGTTAGTCTACATTACCTAATGAGCAAGTAAATCTAAACCTACTAATGAGAAAACACAACAACCTAGAACTAAGGGTGCTTAATTTTCATACAAAAAAAAATGATACTACTGAAGAGTATGATGTACACAAAAGAAGACTCCATTGGATCAAAAAAAAGTGGAATGGCAATGCAATGTGAAAACACCAAGGATAAGAATTGTGCCCAAGGATCTCTCGGGGCATGTGTTTCACTCAACTTTCCTAAGTGTATGGTTATACACTCATAATCCATGATAGCAGTGCATTACCATATGCTTGCAAGTAGTCTCATTCTCCACAAGTTTGTACCCGAATGCAAGGATCAAGAGGGCTTTTATGGGTTGTAACGGGGCCAAGGTCAGGGCATGATATGCAAGGATAGCAGAGGTAAAAACCTAGACCGAGGAAAGCAAAAGCATATGCACACAAGCATGAAATGCAACATGTACATACAATCTAAATGAACTCAACCAATCCAAGTCTTATCTTCTAAATCCAAAATTCCCCACATTCATTTATATTTACAACCTTGGAATTAAACATAAATATGTACAGACGATAACTTTGCAAATTTTCTCTTTTTTTTTCTTTTCATTCTTTTCTCTCTTTTTTTTCTTTTTTTTTATGATTTTAATGAAAAGAAAGAAAATACAATAAAACCAGAAACTTTATTTACAAGTAACCAATTACAAAAACCTTTCCCCCCCCCCACACTTAATCCAACGCAAGTCCCATTGCGTTCCCCAATGCATGCTCATGCACATATGTAGGATGAACAGATGCTCTGCTAAGCCTAAAAGTTTGGGTAGTCATTGTTTTACACCAAGGCTTGTAATTTGCTGAATCAAATAAAGGGAAATAAGGCTCAACGGGGCTCACAAAGGGGATGATGCAAGGGTTGGCCATATGGCAGTAGGTACAAAGAAGAAAAATTGCCTCAATCATATCCAAATACCAAGGTACACCCAAAAATTCAAACAAGACTACATGCAAGTTCTAGAATGCACCTAATGACAATAGCACACAAGAAAGAAGAGTGGCTTGATGTATCCACCCGTTGGAGGCTCAAAAGCTCACAGGGGACATATCCAAGTGCAAAATTTCAGTCCTAGGCTAATTCACACTTGATGCATGCAACAAAGATAAATTAATCATGATCCAAGGAAAAGTTATGCACAATCAATCTCAACAAAACAAACAAATGAACACCTCTAATTAAAAGGAAAGTTGTATTCTCTACTCCTAAGGTATGTACAAGGTTGGGGAACTACTTATGCTTAAAAAAAAATAAAGTAAAATAAAAAGGGATCTAGAAAAAGAAATTAAAAAAAATACTAAGTTGACTAAACAAACTAAGTGAAGATAATTCAAACCAAGTATACCATAACCATCGAATTAAAATCAAAACAAGCAAAGAGTAGCAACTTAAAGGGCCAAGTACAATCAAAATAACTAGAATGAAATCAAAGTACGTAAATGCAAAAATAACAATAAGTAAAAGAAAAGAAGAGAATTGCTCAGATGTGTGCTTCACTCGTTGTCCTCCTCCTCCTCGGAGCTTGCCGGTCTCTTTTCCTTCCCTTTTGCCTTGCCTTTTGCCTTGCTCTTGCTGGGTGCTTTGAAGCAAGCTAAGATTCGATCAAGCTTATTCATGACTCGCCCCTCCGACTCCCTCACCATCTTGGTGGTATGGCTCTTTAGCTCCCTCTTCATGGCGATTTGATTTTCTTCCAGCTCATCAAGACGCTGTAAGATGCTCCTCGGAGGGGGTTGGTTGGAGCCACCGGCACCGGCAGAAATGTTGATCTCATCAGGAATTATTTGCTCGGGCTTTTTCTTTTGGGCCCTCTTGTTTGCCTTCTCTAGAAGCTCAGGATGAGTGCGAATGTCATATTTTGAGAGAGAGGAGAAGTCAATGACAATCGCTTTTTGGTTGATCTCATTCTGAGGGGCAAAGGGGGCCTCCGCCCTTCGGGCAATCTCCGTGATCAGCTGCGGGAAAGGGAGTGCTGTCCTAGTATCCTTGTTTCGAGCATCCCACATGATTGAGCGGATGGTGGAGGATAGGCACATGCGCTTCCCGGTGTGGAGACAGAACAGACCGAGCGCAGGCTCCAAGCGGATGTTAGAGAGGTGTCCTGTAGGGTCAATGTAGCAGTTGCTCAGCCTCTGCGAAGCCCGGCCTGGTAATGTCAAGTGGAGGGACTGGACACGGAGAGACATATTCGGATTGGTTGCAGACATTACCCATTCTGCTCCTGGGTATGTCAGTGCCTGCAAGGCTGCTGGTGCCTCTCTGTATCCCACATTCACAAGGTTGTTTTCAGTTTCATCCGGCCATCCTAGGAAGGGGACCCCAAGGACATTAGCTATGGCTTGAGGCGTGATCAATATCTACCTCCCACGGAGTTGGACGTAAGGGGTGTCCATCGGCCCTAAGTTAGCATAGAATTCCCGAACCAATGTGACATTTGATGGTCCGGGCTCTCTATCCAACATAAATTGCCACCCCCTCTCTTCCACTCCCGCCACCACATTGTCCAAAACTCCATTCAGGGAATTTCGGAATTGCAAGCGGCATTCCGGAACAATCGGCCTTCTCCTTGTATTCGAGTTGAAGTACACTTCGGCCTCCAAATTACCGAAGGTGAATGCATCGTTGGGAGTTTCATTCATAGGCTCAGCATCTTGACGGTCAGCCTGAGGGCGGGAAGCACGACGAGGCATCTGCAAAGCACAACCAGAAAAAAAAATAAAAACAAAAAGAAAAAAGAAAAGCCAGCCAATACAAAAGAGAATCAAAAGTTAGAATATGTTAGTGCAAAAGATTTAAAGAGAAGCTAAGAAGAATGTACAAGTGATCAGGATTATTTAAAACAGACAGTAAAAGAAAAATAAATAATGAAAACAGAAAGAGAAAGAAGCAGGATGAGGGAATCTGTGAAATAGCAGGGGCCACTCGCATGCGAGTTCGAGGGTGCTCGCATGTGAGCACTGTCGCAGAATATTGAGTTGCAGAGGAGACCACTCGCATGCGAGTTCGAGGGTGCTCGCATGCGAGCACTGCCCGACCTGCCATTGCAGCGAGCTTCTACGACAATCATCCATGAGAAAAACCTAAGAACCCTAAATGCAATCTAACCCTAATCAATCTCTAGCAAGTAAATAGATAGATGCATGAACATTGTACAAATACCCTAACCCTAGCATTCACTTCCTAATAAGTAAAGAAAATGAAAGAAAAGACACTAACCCTTGAATGAAATGGTGAGATGCAAAGATAGAAATAGGAGGATGGTGGCGGCGCGGCGGCACGGAGGCGCGGCGGCGGCACGGAGGCGCGGCGGCGGCACAAAGAGATAGTGGAGTGTGTGCTTGTGTGAGTAGTGTGTGTTTGAGGGAGTTTGAGGGTTTGGGGGGGGGTGTTTTCTCGTTTAAAAAAACAATTTTCCCCCGTTCAGTTTCAATTCGGGTCGGGCTCGCATGCGAGTTCGAATATGCTCGCATGCGAGTTGGGGCAGAACAAACTCGCATGCGATTCGGAGGATCTCGCATGCGAGAAGGTGCTGTTGCAGAACCAAAATTGCCCAGAAATTGCTGAAATCAGATTTTAGGCACTCCCACAACTTCAAATATAATGCGAGCCACTACAAAATTTATTGTCTACACTACCCTAAAGTATGGAAAATATGAAATGGAAACTTACCGGTGGGTTGTCTCCCACCAAGCACTTTGGTTTAACGTCCCTAAGTTGGACGGGTGAACCGCTTATGGCGGGTAGATCGGCTCTTGAAGGTAGACATCTACAGAGGCTCCGGAATCAGCCTCTTGTGGTTGGAACAACTTTAACCGGTGCCCATTCACCTTAAATTTCTGTTTTTGCTCATTGTCCAATTCAACCGCACCATGCGGGAAGACGGAGACTATGGTGAACGGTCCATCCCATCTTGACTAAGTTTTCCCGCCATCCATTTCAACCTTGAATTGTATAGGAGGACTTTGTCACCCGCCTTGAATTCCTTCCTCAAGATGTTCCGATCGTGGAACGCTTTTGTTTTCTCCTTGTAAATCCGCGCACTTTCGTACGCCTCAAGCCTCAGCTCCTCCAATTCCTGCAATTTCAACTTTCTTTCCATTCAGGAGGCCTCAAGATCCATGTTGCATTGTTTCACCGCCCAATAAGCGCGGTGCTCCAACTCAATAGGCAAATGACACGCCTTGCCAAAAACAATCCGAAAGGGGCTCATCCCTATCGGAGTTTTGTAGGTGGTCCGATACGCCCATAAAGCATCATGCAACCTAGCACTCCAATCCTTTCTAGAGGGTCCAACTACCTTTTCCAAAATAGATTTGATTTCCCGGTTGGACACCTCGGCTTGCCCATTAGTTTGGGGATGATAGGGTGTGGACACCGTATGTGAAACCCCATACTTACGGAGCAGCGCCTCAAAACTACGATTGCAAAAATGAGTGCCTTGGTCGCTAATGATGGCTCTTGGGGTGCCGAAACGACAAAAGATATTTGAACGGACAAAAGCACAAACACAGAAGAGTCATTCGTGAGAGTGGGGATTGCCTCAACCCACTTCGACACGTAATCAACAACCAACAATATATATGCAAAACCAGAGGAAACGGGAAAAGGACCCATGAAGTCGATTCCCCACACATAAAAAATTTCACAAAACAAAACGGGTTGTTGGGGCATTTCGTTCTTCCTGGATATTTTCCCCGTCCTTTGACAACTCTCACATCTCTTACAAAATTCAAATGAGTCTTTAAAGAGTGATGGCCAATAGAGACCGCACTCTAAAATCTTTCGAGAGGTGTGTTGCGGTCTGAAGTGGCCACCACATGCTTGAGAGTGACAAAACTTGAGAACGGACTCCATTTCATGGTTTGGCACACACCGCCTCACTACTTGGTCCCCGCAAATTTTCCATAAATAAGGATCATCACACTTGAGTTTGGCCACTTGGGCTTTTGAAAAGTGTGTGGGGGCCACCTTGGCGGCCAAATAGTTTGCGATGTCCGCAAACCAAGGAGAAGTGATAGTGATGCTCAAAAGCTTCTCGTCGGGGAAGCGATCATTGAGAGGAAATGAGTCATCCTTAAGATTCTCAATTCGACTCAAATGATCGGCAACCAAGTTTTGATTGCCGCTTCGATCCCGAATCTCTAAATTAAACTCTTGAAGCAAAAACATCCACCTAATTAGGCGGGGCTTTGCATCCGGCTTTTTCAACAAAAACTTGAGAGCGGAATGGTCCGTGTACACTATCACGTGCGAGCCAAGTAAGTAAGAACGTAACTTTTCCAAAGCAAAGACAATGGCAAGCAATTCTTTTTCCGTGACAGTGTAATTGGACTGTGCCGGATCCAAAGCTCGCGAAGCATAAGAAATGACAAGTGGTAGCTTACCCACCCGTTGTGCCAATGCGGCGCCCACCGCATAGTTGGAAGCATCACACATGATCTCGAACGGAAGCTCCCAATTGGGGGGTTGCACCACCGGAGCGGAGGTGAGGCTCCTCTTCAAACTATCAAATGCAATCTTCCATTCCTCACCAAAGCAGAACTCCGCATCTTTCTGGAGGAGATCGGTCAGCGGTTTGGCGATCTTACTAAAGTCCTTGATGAAGCGCCGATAAAACCTGCATGACCCAAAAAGGAACGAATTTCCCGCACGCATGCGGGGTAAGGTAGAGAAGAAATGACCTCAACTTTTTCCGGATCTACTGCAATACCCTCCTTAGAAATAATGTGCCCTAAAACAACACCTTGGTTCACCATGAAGTGACATTTTTCAAAATTCAACACAAGGTTTGTTTTAATGCACTTTTCCAAAACTTGGGAGAGGCTTTGCAAGAAATCCTCAAAGGAGGTCCCATACACTGTGGAATCATCCATAAACACTTCCAAACATTTGCCCAACAATTCCGAAAAAATACTCATCATGCATCTTTGAAAGGTGCCAGGAGCGTAACATAGTCTAAATGGAATCCTACGGTAGGCATAGGGTCCAAAGGGACAAGTAAAAGTAGTTTTCTCCTGGTCTTCAGGGGCAATATGAATTTGGAAGTATCCGGAAACCCCATCCAAAAAACAATAGTGCGATTGTCCCGGAAGTCTTTCCAGCATTTGATCAATAGAAGGTAAAGGAAAATGGTCCTTGCGGGTCACACTGTTTAGGCGGCGGTAATCAATACACACCCGCCATGAGTTTTGGACTCTAGTAGTAAGCAACTCATCCCTCTCATTTTTAACCACAGTAATTCCGGACTTCTTAGGTACTACTTGCACCGGACTCACCCATTCACTGTCAGAAATAGGATAGATGATTCCCGCTTGTAGTAACTTAGAAATCTCCTTTTTGACCACGTCAAAAATTAGGGGGTTCACTCTCCTCTGAGGTTGCCTAATCGGTCTAGCCCCTTCTTCCAAAAAGATACGGTGAGTACAAATTGAAGGGCTAATACCGACAAGGTCCGAGAGATTCCAACCAATGGCTTGCTTGTGCGTTTTCAAAACATCCAAAAGTTTGATTTCATCCTCTTTAGGCAAACCATTGGCTATAATCACCGGAAAAGACTCAGAGTCCCCCAAAAAAGCATATTTTAAATGAGAGGGGAGAGTTTTTAGTTCCAGAGTTGGTTCTTTTTCAGAAGGGGAAGGATTTTTCAAAGGAAGGGGGGAAAGGGATGAGACAAGCCCAGGTTGTGAAGAAATCGGAAGAAAATCTGGTGCAGGATGGGCTAGCTCGCTGGCGAGCTCAGCATGGCTCGCACGCGAGGGACCTAAATTTCGGTTTTGTTTCTGAGTTGGGTCCCCCTCGCATGCGACTCCAGGGGAGTTCGCGGGCGAGCCCTGCTGTAGAATTTTTACTGCTGCATTTTGTTGTATTGTGCAGAGGTTGTTGGATGAGTTTTTATCTTCTAAAACAGGGGTAAAGACTTAAAAATCATCCCCAAACACCTTAATAAATTCATCCTCACAATCCTTGCATAATTTTGAGCTTTCATGACAATTTTCACAACTTGTACTCATTTTTGAATCAAATTCCAACAAGGTTAGGTCTTTGTCCAATTCTTGAAACCATACCTCCGCTTCAACATTTACCAAATCTTCAATTATATCAGCGGAGAAAACCGAATGAGTTTCGGAGGGATGTTTAATATCCATTTTGAGACAAAACCTAGCCTTCAAGTCTCCACACTCTATGTCCAAAGTACCAGCAAACACATCGACCTTGGCTCTTGCGGTTTTCAAGAAGGGTCGCCCAAGGATGAGAGTTTGCTGGTCTAGTGGAGCAGAGTCCTCAGTATTTAAAACATAGAAATCCACAGGGAAGATAAGGTCATTTACCTTTACCAAAACATCTTCAAGGAGTCCTTCGGCCTTTGCACACTCCGGTTTGCAAATTGAAGGAGCAAACCGGTATGCTTCAACTCTCCAAAGTTGAGTGCTTGATAGATGGCTTTAGGCATGACATTGATGGCAGCCCCCAAATCAGCCAGAGCATCCTTCACCGCCAAACCTCCAATAACGCAAGGTATGGAAAAAGATCCCGGATCCTGAAATTTTTGTGGAAGTGGTGGGGTAAGTCAGGTTGAGTTTACTTGTGCCTTCTCCCCTTTGATTTTCCTCTTGTGAGTACACAAGTCCTTGAGAACCTTGGCATACTTGGGCACTTGTTTGATAGCGTCCAAGAGAGGAATATTTACCTCCACCTTCTTGAATGTTTCAAGGAGGTCCGGATCCATCTCAACCTTGCTCCTCCTTTTTTTTTTGATGAACTTGAGGGAAGGGCAACTAGATTGGTTGCTCTTTCTCCAAAGATGCTCCCACTTCTTCCACTACCTTCTCTCCACCCTTTTGAATGTTTTCACCCGTTTCCGCTCCGTTCTTCTCCTCCTCCTCTTCTTCTAATTCCACCCTTTGCTCCTCTACTTTTTGAAGGACCTCTCTATCGGGCAAAGTTGCACCCGATCTTAAAGTGATGGCATGTACATCCCCTTTTGGATTAGGGATGGTTTGAGAAGGCATGAAGGCCGCTTGGTTACTTGAGGAGGCTTGTTGTGAATTCTTCATTTGTAGAATCTCCATCTTCAATTCATCATAGCGCTTATTTTTCTCCGCAAGCATTTTAAGGACTTGTTGGAGTTCGGAGCCTTCGCTTGAGGTTGTTTGAGGTGGTGGAGCATGTGGTGGTGCTTGAATTGGGAGGGGTTGCCTAGGTGGGGGAAGGTGTGGTTGTCTTTGGTGAGGTGGTTGGTACCTTGGTTGGTTGTTGAAGTTTGAAGGTTGCATGTAAGAGTTGTTGGGGTTTGAGGATTGACCTTGGTTTTGGTTGCTCCACCTAAGGTTGGGGTGGTTTCTCCAAGAAGGATTGTAGGTGTTACCGTAGGGCTGATTCCCTTGATGTGCTTGGAATTGAGAAGTAGCGGCCACAGTAGAGTATTCCTCCATCAATTGAGGACAAGTGTCAGTGGGATGGTCACTTGCACAAATCCCACACACTTGTTGGATGGAAGGAGATGATGGGTAAGTCATGAGCTTTTGTTGGGTGATGGCAAGTTGTTTGATGGCGCTTGTCATCTCCGAAAGTTGGTGGGAGAGATCTGTGGGGTATACTTCATTCACACCCTTTGAAGTGGCATAGTTTCTTGAGCCAAATTGTTGATGGGTGGAGGCAATGGTGTCAATCAACTCTCTTGCGGCGGTTGGAGACTTGTCCAAAAGTGCTCCTCCACTTGAGCTATCAATAATGCAACGATCACTGAAGGAGAGCCCCTCATAGAAGTATTGAATGAGGTGGGGCTCTTGGATTTGGTGGAAGGGGCAGCTATCCACAAGCTTGTTGAATCTTTCCCAATATTCATACAAAGACTCTCCGGGGTGCTGTTGGATTCCACTAATTGCTTTCCGGATGGCACCCGCTCTTGATGCCGGAAAGTACTTCTCCAAAAAGACTCTCTTCATCCCTAGCCAAGAAGTCACAGCCCCATATGGAAGGTTGAGGAGCCAATGCTTGGTGGCTCCTTCTAGGGAGAAGGGAAAAGCGCGGAGTTTTACATGATCCTCCCCCACACCTTGAGGGCATAGGGTGACACAGACATAGTGGAACTCCTTGAGGTGTTGATGGGGGTCCTCACCCGACAACCCATGGAACTTGGGCAATCGGTGGATCAAAGCCCCCTTCAACTCGAAGTCAGCCCCCACATTCGGATAGATGATGCCAAGCGGTTGGTTGTTCACATCGGGAGCGGTGAGCTCCCTAATCGAGAGTTCTTGCCCATTCATGTAACATCTCTTGTATGTTGGATAGGTATAAGTCACATCATTTTATCTCTTACTTCTTATAAAGAAGAATATAAAAAAAAGTTAATTTTTATTTCTACATATTAATCTATAATAACCATTTTTTGGTGTCTCCCTCATTGCAGTTACACACCAAATATATCATACGGTTTTTTTGTTTCAATTCTACATAAGGAGGAAGTTGAAAGTAATGTTTTGCACGAGAAGGGGGGGGGGTTGAATCGTGCTTCTTTACCTATTTAAAATTTTCTCTGAAATGTAAAAATAGTCTTTTCAAGCTTTGAAAGGCTTGTTGACTCTTTAAATGGCAGCGAAATTATTTCAGAGGATAAGTGATCGCGAGAAATACCGGAGCGTCGTTTAGGTCTCCGACACCCCGCTCAATTTAGAATGAGTTGAAATGTACCAAAACCGAATTGACTAATCACAAGCTAAGTAGCTAGTGGAAGTCAACACGAGTCGTCTCTTGAGGAAGCAATTTCTATTGATCACTATGTGCTAAAAATAAAGACAATGGGGGGTTTTGGTTTTGATAATAAAGAGGACAATTAAACAAGTGAATTTAATTAATAAAGAGACTTGGCATCAAGGAATTCACACCTAGCTAGGTTATTCAATCATTGACTTTGACACATGCAATTCAACAAACACAAGGTGTGCATAAGTTAATACTTAGATTACTTGAATTTACCCACTTCTAATCCGAAATGACTAAGCCCAAGATAAATTCTATGTATCAACTAATATTAAATTCCTAATCCGGAATTAAAACCATGTTCATAAACTCAATCAAACAATAAAACAATCAATCTATTGCTCAACCACATCACTTGAAACACATATAAGACTTTCTTAATCTAGAAAATCCAACATATATTTCTGATAAATAAAAATCTACACACACATTAATCCACATACATGTAGGAGTTCAGATTAAAACAAGAACATGATCAAACACACTAGAATAGCAATCACAAGTAAATGCAAGAGAAAACTACTCAGCCATTAAATGCAAGAAACAAAATAACATTAATGAAATGAACAAGAGTTAACAAGAGTTTTAAGAATCAAACCAGAATTTAGAAACAAAATGGAGAAGAGAACTAAAATCCTAGAGAGAAGTTGAAGCTTCTCTCTCTAGAACTCTAACAAAATGTAAAAGTGGCTAATTAGGGTTGAAAAACGTGCCAAGGACCTCTGACAAGAGGTATAAATACATGTCCCAAAATAGCAAATTCTAGGAATCTAAAAGGTACTAAATTGCAATTAAAAATTCTTGTCAGCACGACGTGGGCTCGCATGCGAGCTTGGAGTGCTTCGCATGCGAGAAACATGGGGACTCTTCGGCGAGCTCAAGGATGCTCGCATGCGAGCTGCTGCAATTGGCTTCGGCTCTGGAATGCCTCCCCTTCACATGCGACTCAGGATGGCTGGCCCGCGAATTCTGCAGTTCTGCACTAGCTTTTTGCTCCCTTCCTTGTGCTCCAATCCAATTCCTAATCATATAAACACACTAAATGAATGCTCATGAAGTGAATGACCAGAAATAAGTGACATTTAAGCAAAGTTAGCAACAATTTATGAATTTCCTGATGATTGACATGAAGAAGCAATTAATACATAACAAAGAGCATCAAGACAATTATTGCCACTAAAATTCACAAACAAAGGGATCAAAAAGCATGTGATTATGATTTATCAAACACCCCCACACTTAACTTTTTGTGTGTCCCTACACAAAATGAAATCAACAACACAAACACAGAAAGTAATGCAAACGCACCATTACAAATCAAGGGATTACAAACCTAGCTAAAACTAAAAGTTAGTCTACATTACCTAATGAGCAAGTAAATCTAAACCTACTAATGAGAAAACACAACAACCTAGAACTAAGGGTGCTTAATTTTCATACAAAAAAAACGATACTACTGAAGAGTATGATGTACACAAAAGAAGACTCCATTGGATAAAAAACAAGTGGAATGGCAATGCAATGTGAAAACACCAAGGATAAGAATTGTGCCCAAGGATCTCTCGGGGCATGTGTTTCACTCAACTTTCCTAAGTGTATGGTTATACACTCATAATCCATGATAGCAGTGCATTACCATATGCTTGCAAGTAGTCTCATTCTCCACAAGTTTGTACCCGAATGCAAGGATCAAGAGGGCGTTTATGGGTTGTAACGGGGCCAAGGTCAGGGCATGATATGCAAGGATAGCAGAGGTAAAAACCTAGACCGAGGAGAGCAAAAGCATATGCACACAAGCATGAAATGCAACATGTACATACAATCTAAATGAACTCAACCAATCCAAGTCTTATTTTCTAAATCCAAAATTCCCCACATTCATTTATATTTACAACCTTGGAGCTAAACATAAATATGTACAGACGATAACTTTGCAAATTTTCTCTTTTCTTTTCTTTTCATTCTTTTCTCTCTTTTTTTTTCTTTTTGTTTTATGATTTTAATGAAAAGAAAGAAAATACAATAAAACCAGAAACTTTATTTACAAGTAACCAATTACAAAAACCTTTTTCCCCCCCACACTTAATCCAATGCAAGTCCCATTGCGTTCCCCAATGCATGCTCATGCACATATGTAGGATGAACAGATGCTCTCGTAAGCCTAAAAGTTTGGGTAGTCATTGTTTTACACCAAGGCTTGTAATGTGCTGAATCAAATAAAGGGAAATAAGGCTCAACGGGGCTCACAAAGGGAATGATGCAAGGGTTGGCCATATGGCAGTAGGTACAAAGAAGAAAAATTGCCTCAATCATATCCAAACACCAAGGTACGCCCAAAAATTCAAACAAGACTACATGCAAGTTCTAGAATGCACCTAATGACAATAGCACACAAGAAAGAAGAGTGGCTTGATGTATCCACCCGTTGGAGGCTCAAAAGCTCATAGGGGACATATCCAAGTGCACAATTTCAGTCCTAGGCTAATTCACACTTGATGCATGCAACAAAGATAGATTAATCATGATCTAAGGAAAAGTTATGTACAATCAATCTCAACAAAACAAACAAATGAACACCCCTAATTAAAAGGAAAGTTGTATTCTCTACTCCTAAGGTATGTACAAGGTTGGGGAACTACCTATGCGTAAAAAAATAAAATAAAGTAAAATAAAAGGGACCTAGAAAAAGAAATTAAAAAAAATACTAAGTTGACTAAACAAACTAAGTGAAGATAATTCAAACTAAGTATACCATAACCATCGAATTAAAATCAAAACAAGCAAAGAGTAGCAACTTAAAGGACCAAGTACAATCAAAATAACTAGAATGAAATCAAAGTACGTAAATGCAAAAATAACAATAAGTAAAAGAAAAGAAAAGAATTGCTCAGATGTGTGCTTCACTCGCTGTCCTCCTCCTCCTCGGAGCTTGCCCGCCTCTTTCCCTTCCCTTTTGCCTTGCCTTTTGCCTTGCCCTTTGCCTTGCTCTTGCTGGGTGCTTTGAAGCAAGCTAAGATTCGATCAAGCTTCTTCATGACTCGCCCCTCCGACTCCCTCACCATCTTGGTGGTATGGCTCTTTAGCTCCCTCTTCATGGTGATTTGATTTTCTTCCAGCTTATCAAGACGCTGTAAGATGCTCCTCGGAGGGGGTTGGTTGGAGCCACCGGCACCGGCAGAAATGTTGATCTCATCAGGAATTATTTGCTCGGGCTTTTTCTTTTGGGCCCTCTTGTTTGTCTTCTCTAGAAGCTCAGGATGAGTGCGAATGTCATATTTTGAGAGAGAGGAGAAGTCAATGACAATCGCTTTTTGGTTGATCTCATCCTGAGGGGCAAAGGGGGCCTCCGCCCTTCGGGCAATCTCCGTGATCAGCTGCGGGAAAGGGAGTGCTGTCCTAGTATCCTTGTTTCGAGCATCCCACATGATTGAGCGGATGGTGGAGGCTAGGCACATGCGCTTCCCGGTGTGGAGACAGAACAGACCGAGCGCAGGCTCCAAGCGGATGTGAGAGAGGTGTCCTGTAGGGTCAATGTAGCAGTTGCTCAGCCTCTGCGAAGCCTGGCCTGGTAATGTCAAGTGGAGGGACTGGACACGGAGAGACATATTCGGATTGGTTGTAGACATTACCCATTCTGCTCCTGGGTATGTCAGTGCCTGCAAGGCTGCTGGTGCCTCTCTGTATCCCACATTCACAAGGTAGTTTTCAGTTTCATCTGGCCATCCTAGGAAGGGGACCCCAAGGACATTAGCTATGGCTTGAGGCGTGATCAATATCTGCCTCCCACGGAGGTGGACGTAAGGGGTGTCCATCGGCCCTAAGTTAGCATAGAATTCCCGAACCAATGTGACATTTGATGGTTCGGGCTCTCTATCCAACATAAATTGCCACCCCCTCTCTTCCACTCCCACCACCACATTGTCCAAAACTCCATTCGGGGAATTCCGGAATTGCAAGCGGCATTCCGGAACAATCGACCTTCTCCTTGTATTCGAGTTAAAGTACACTTCGGCCTCCAATGCACCGAAGGTGAATGCATCGTTGGGAGTTTCATTCATAGGCTCAGCATCTTGACGGTCAGCCTGAGGGCGGAAAGCACGGCGAGGCATCTGCAAAGCACAACCAGAAAAAAAAAGAAAAACAAAAAGAAAAAAGAAAAGGCAGCCAATACAAAAGAGAATCAAAAGTTAGAATATGTTAGTGGAAAAGATTTAAAGAGAAGCTAAGAAGAATGTACAAGTGATCAGGATTATTTAAAACAGACAGTAAAAGAAAAATAAATAATGAAAACAACAAGAGAAAGAAGCAGGATGAGGGAATCTGTGAAATAGCAGGGGCCACTCGCATGCGAGTTCGAGGGTGCTCGCATGCGAGCAATGCCCGACCTGCCATTGCAGCGAGCTTCTGCGACAATCATCCATGAGAAAAACCTAAGAACCCTAAATGCAATCTAACCCTAATCAATCTCTAGCAAGTAAATAGATAGATGCATGAACATTGTACAAATACCCTAACCCTAGCATTCACTTCCTAATAAGTAAAGAAAATGAAAGAAAAGACACTAACCCTTGAATGAAATGGTGAGATGCAAAGATAGAAATAGGAGGATGGTGGCGGCGCGGCGGCACGGAGGCGCGGCGGCGGAACAGAGAGATAGTGGAGTGTGTGCTTGTGTGAGTAGTGTGTGTTTGAGGGAGTTTGAGACGGTTTGAGGGTTTGGGGGGGTGTTTTCTCGTTTAAAAAAACAATTTTCCCCCGTTCAGTTTCAATTCGGGTCGGGCTCGCATGCGAGTTTGAATATGCTCGCATGCGAGTTAGGGCAAAACAAACTCGCATGCGATTCGGAGGATCTCGCATGCGAGAAGGTGCTGTTGCAGAACCAAAATTGCCCAGAAATTGCTGAAATCAGATTTTAGGCACTCCCACAACTTCAAATGCGAGCCACTACAAAATTTATTGTCTACACTACCCTAAAGTATGGAAAATATGAAATGGAAACTTACCGGTGGGTTGTCTCCCACCAAGCACTTTGGTTTAACGTCCCTAAGTTGGACGGGTGAACCGCTTATGGCGGGTAGATCGGCTCTTGAAGGTAGACATCTACAGAGGCTCCAGAATCAGCCTCTTGTGGTTGGAACAACTTTAACCGGTGCCCATTCACCTTAAATTTCTGTTTTTGCTCATTCTCCAATTCAACCGCACCATGCGGGAAGACGGAGACTATGGTGAACGGTTCATCCCATCTTGACCTAAGTTTTCCCGCCATCCATTTCAACCTTGAATTGTATAAGAGGAATTTGTCACCCGCCTTGAATTCCTTCCTCAAGATGTTCCGATCGTGGAATGCTTTTGTTTTCTCCTTGTAAATCCGCGCACTTTCGTACGCCTCAAGCCTCAGCTCCTCCAATTCCTGCAATTTCAACTTTCTTTCCATTCCGGCGGCCTCAAGATCCATGTTGCATTGTTTCACCGCCCAATAAGCGCGGTGCTCCAACTCAACAGGCAAATGACACGCCTTGCCAAAAACAATCCGAAAGGGGCTCATCCCTATCGGAGTTTTGTAGGCGGTCCGATACGCCCATAAAGCATCATGCAACCTAGCACTCCAATCCTTTCTAGAGGGTCCAACTACCTTTTCCAAAATAGATTTGATTTCCCGGTTGGACACCTCGGCTTGCCCGTTAGTTTGGGGGTGATAGGGTGTGGACACCCTATGTGAAACCCCATACTTACGGAGCAACGCCTCAAAACTACGATTGCAAAAATTAGTGCCTTGGTCGCTAATGATGGCTCTTGGGGTGCCGAAACGACAAAAGATATTTGAACGGACAAAAGCACAAACAACAGAAGAGTCATTCGTGCGAGTGGGGATTGCCTCAACCCACTTCAACACGTAATCAACAGCAAACAATATATATGCAAAACCTAAGGAAACGGAAAAAGGACCCATGAAGTCGATTCCCCACACATAAAAAATTTCACAAAACAAAACGGGTTGTTGGGGCATTTCGTTCTTCTTGGATATTTTCCCTGTCCTTTGACAACTCTCACATCTCTTACAAAATTCAAATGAGTCTTTAAAGAGTGATGGCCAATAGAGACCGCACTCTAAAATCTTTCGAGAGGTGCGTTGCGGTCTGAAGTGGCCACCACATGCTTGAGAGTGACAAAACTTGAGAACGGACTCCATTTCATGGTTTGGCATACACTGCCTCACTACTTGGTCCCCGCAAAATTTCCATAAATAAGGATCATCCCACACATATTGCTTGGAATCACACTTGAGTTTGGCCACTTGGGCTTTTGAAAAGTGTGTGGGGGTCACCTTGGCGGCCAAATAGTTTGCGATGTCCGAAAACCAAGGAGAAGTGACAGTGATGCTCAAAAGCTTCTCGTCGGGGAAGCGATCATTGAGAGGAAATGAGTCATCCTTAAGATGCTCAATTCGACTCAAATGATCGGCAACCAAGTTTTGATTGCCGCTTCGATCCCGAATCTCTAAATTAAACTCTTGAAGCAAAAGCATCCACCTAATTAGGCGGGGCTTTGCATCCGGCTTTTTCAAAAAAAACTTGAGAGCGGAATGGTCCGTGTACACTATCACGTGCGAGCCAAGTAAGTAAGAACGTAACTTTTCCAAAGCAAAGACAATGGCAAGCAATTCTTTTTCCGTGACAGTGTAATTGGACTGTGCCGCATCCAAAGATCGCGAAGCATAAGAAATGACAAGTGGTAGCTTACCCACCCGTTGTGCCAATGCGGCGCCCACCGCATAGTTGGAAGCATCACACATGATCTCGAACGGAAGCTCCCAATTGGGGGGTTGCACCACCGGAGCGAAGGTGAGGCTCCTCTTCATTCTATCAAATGCAATCTTGCATTCCTCACCAAAGCAGAACTCCGCATCTTTCTGGAGGAGATCGGTCAGCGGTTTGGCGATCTTACTAAAGTCCTTGATGAAGCGCCGATAAAACCCTGCATGACCAAAAAAGGAACGAATCTCCCGCACGCATGCGGGGTAAGGTAGAGAAGAAATGACCTCAACTTTTGCCGGATCTACTGCAATACCCTCCTTAGAAATAATGTGCCCTAAAACAACACCTTGGTTCACCATGAAGTGACATTTTTCAAAATTCAACACAAGGTTTGTTTTAATGCACTTTTCCAAAACTTGGGATAGGCTTTGCAAGCAATCCTCAAAGGAGGTCTCATACACTGTGAAATCATCCATAAACACTTCCAAACATTTGCCCAAAAATTCCGAAAAAATACTCATCATGCATCTTTGAAAGGTGCCAGGAGCGTTACATAGTCCAAATGGCATCCTACGGTAGGCATAGGTTCCAAAGGGACAAGTAAAAGTACTTTTCTCCTGGTCATCAGGGGCAATATGAATTTGGAAGTATCCGGAAAACCCATCCAAAAAACAATAGTGCAATTGTCTCGCAAGTCTTTCCAGCATTTGATCAATAAAAGGTAAAGGAAAATGGTCCTTGCGGGTCACACTGTTTAGGCGGCGGTAATCAATACACACCCGCCATGAGTTTTGGACTCTAGTAGTAAGCAACTCATCCCTCTCATTTTTAACCACAGTAATTCCGGACTTCTTAGGTACTACTTGCACCGGACTCACCCATTCACTGTCAGAAATAGGATAGATGATTCCCGCTTGTAGTAACTTAGAAATCTCCTTTTTGACCACGTCAAAAATTAGGGGGTTCACTCTCCTCTGAGGTTGCCTAATCGGTCTAGCCCCTTCTTCCAAAAAGATACGGTGAGTACAAATTGAAGGGCTAATACCGACAAAGTCCGAGAGATTCCAACCAATGGCTTGCTTGTGCGTTTTCAAAACATCCAAAAGTTTGATTTCATCCTCTAAAAAAGCATATTTTAAATTAGAGTCCCCCAAAAAAGCATATTTTAAATTAGAGGGGAGAGTTTTTAGTTCCAGAGTTGGTTCTTTTTCAGAAGGGGAAGGATTTTTCAAATGAAGGGGGGAAAGGGATGAGACAAGCCCAGATTGTGAAGAAATCGGAAGAAAATCTGGTGCAGGATGGGCTAGCTCGCTGGCGAGCTCAGCATGGCTCGCATGCGAGGGACCTAAATTTCGGTTTTGTTTCTGAGTTGGGTCCCCCTCGCATGCGACTACAGGGGTGTTCGCGGGCGAGCCCTGCTGCAGAATTTTTACTGCTGCATTTTGTTGTATTGTGCAGAGGTTGTTGGATGAGTTTTTATCTTCTAAAACAGGGGTAAAGACTTCAAAATCATCCCCAAACACCTTAATAAATTCATCCTTACAATCCTTGCACAATTTTGAGCTTTCATGACAATTTTCACAACTTGTACTCATTTTTGAATCAAATTCCAACAAGGTTAGGTCTTTGTCCAATTCTTGAAACCATCCCTCCGCTTCAACATTTACCAAATCTTCAATTATATCAGCGGAGAAAACCGAATGAGTTTCGGAGGGATGTTTCATAGCCATTTTGAGACAAAACCTAGCCTTCAAGTCTCCACACTCTATGTCCAAAGTACGAGCAAACACATCGACCTTGGCTCTTGCGGTTTTCAAGAAGGGTCGCCCAAGGATGAGAGTTTGCTGGTCTAGTGGAGCAGAGTCCTCAGTATCCAAAACATAGAAATCCACAGGGAAGATAAGGTCATTTACCTTTACCAAAACATCTTCAAGGAGTCCTTCGGCCTTTGCACACTCCGGTTTGCAAATTGAAGGAGCAAACCGGTAGGCTTCAGCTCTCTAAAGTTGAGTGCTTGATAGATGACTTTAGGCATGACATTGATGGCAGCCCCCAAATCAGCCAGAGCATCCTTCACCGCCAAACCTCCAATAACGCAAGGTATGGAAAAAGATCCCGGATCCTGAAATTTTTGTGGATGTGGTGGGGTAAGTCAGGTTGAGTTTACTTGTGCCTTCTCCCCTTTGATTTTCCTCTTGTGAGTACACAAGTCCTTGAGAACCTTGGCATACTTGGGCACTTGTTTGATAGCGTCCAAGAGAGGAATATTTACCTCCACCTTCTTGAATGTTTCAAGGAGGTCCGGATCCATCTCAACCTTGCTCCTCCTTTTTTTTTGATGAACTTGAGGGAAGGGCAACCAGATTGGTTGCTCCTTCTCCAAAGATGCTCCCACTTCTTCCACTACCTTCTCTCCACCCTTTTGAATGTTTTCACCCATTTCTGCTCCGTTCTTCTCCTCCTCCTCTTCTTCTAATTCCACCCTTTGCTCCTCTACTTTTTGAAGGACCTCTCTATCGGGCAAAGTTGCACCCGATCTTAAAGTGATGACATGTACATCCCCTTTTGGATTAGGGATGGTTTGAGAAGGCATGAAGGCCGCTTGGTTACTTGAGGAGGCTTGTTGTGAATTCTTCATTTGTAGAATCTCCATCTTCAATTCATCATAGCGCTTATTTTGCTCCGCAAGCATTTTAAGGACTTGTTGGAGTTCGGAGCCTTCGCTTGAGGTTGGTTGAGGTGGTGGAGCTTGTGGTGGTGCTTGAATTGGGAGGGGTTGCCTAGGTGGGGGAAGGTATGGTTGTCTTTGGTGAGGTGGTTGGTACCTTGGTTGGTTGTTGAAGTTTGAAGGTTGCATGTAAGAGTTGTTGGGGTTTGAGGATTGACCTTGGTTTTGGTTGCTCCACCTAAGGTTGGGGTGGTTTCTCCAAGAAGGATTGTAGGTGTTACCGTAGGGCTGATTCCCTTGATGTGCTTGGAATTGAGAAGTAGCGGCCACAGTAGAGTATTCCTCCATCAATTGAGGACAAGTGTCAGTGGGATGGTCACTTGCACAAATCCCACACACTTGTTGGATGGAAGGAGATGATGGGTAAGTCATGAGCTTTTGTTGGGTGATGGCAAGTTGTTTGATGGTGCTTGTCATCTCCGAAAGTTGGTGGGAGAGATCTGTGGGGTATACTTCATTCACACCCTTTGAAGTGGCATAGTTTCTTGAGCCAAATTGTTGATGGGTGGAGGCAATGGTGTCAGTCAACTCTCTTGCGGCGGTTGGAGACTTGTCCAAAAGTGCTCCTCCACTTGAGCTATCAATAATGCAACGATCATTGAAGGAGATCCCCTCATAGAAGTATTGAATGAGGTGGGGCTCTTGGATTTGGTGGAAGGGGCAGCTATCCACAAGCTTGTTGAATCTTTCCCAATATTCATACAAAGACTCTTCGGGGTGCTGTTGGATTCCACTAATTGCTTTCCGGATGGCACCCGCTCTTGAAGCCGGAAAGTACTTCTCCAAAAAGACTCTCTTCATCCCTAGCCAAGAAGTCACATCCCCATTTGGAAGGTTGAGGAGCCATTGCTTGGCGGCTCCTTCTAGGGAGAAGGGAAAAGCGCGGAGTTTTACATGATCCTCCCCCACACCTTGAGGGCATAGGGTGGCACAGACATAGTGGAACTCCTTGAGGTGTTGATGGGGGTCCTCACCCGACAACCCATGGAACTTGGGCAATCGGTGGATCAAAGCCCCCTTCAACTCGAAGTCAGCCCCCACATTCGGATAGATGATGCCAAGCGGTTGGTTGTTCACATCGGGAGCGGTGAGCTCCCTAATCGAGAGTTCTTGCCCATCCATGTAACATCTCTTGTATGTTGGATAGGTATAAGTCACATCATTTTATCTCTTACTTCTTATAAAGAAGAATATAAAAAAAAAGTTAATTTTTATTTCTACATATTAATCTATAATAACCATTTTTTGGTGTCTCCCTCATTGCAGTTACACACCAAATATATCATACGGTTTTTTTGTTTCAATTCTACATAAGGAGGAAGTTGAAAGTAATGTTTTGCACGAGAAGGGGGGGTTGAATCGTGCTTCTTTACCTATTTAAAATTTTCTCTGAAATGTAAAAATAGTCTTTTCAAGCTTTGAAAGGCTTGTTGACTCTTTAGATGGCAGCGGAATTATTTCAGAGCATAAGTGATCGCGAGAAATACCGGAGCATCGTTTAGCTCTTCGGCACCCCGCTCAATTTAGAATGAGTTGAAATGTACCAAAACCGAATTGACTAATCACAAGCTAAGTAGCTAGTGGAAGTCAACACGAGTCGTCTCTCGAGGAAGCAATTTCTATTGATCACTATGTGCTAAAAATAAAGACAATGGGGGGGTTTTGGTTTTGATAATAAAGAGAACAATTAAACAAGTGAATTTAATTAATAAAGAGACTTGGCATCAAGGAATTCACACCTAGCTAGGTTATTCAATCATTGACTTTGACACATGCAATTCAACAAACACAAGGTGTGCATAAGTTAATACTTAGATTACTTGAATTTACCCACTTCTAATCCGAAATGACTAAGCCCAAGATAAATTCTATGTATCAACTAATATTAAATTCCTAATCCGGAATTAAAACCATGTTCATAAACTCAATCAAACAATAAAACAATCAATCTATTGCTCAACCACATCACTTGAAACACATATAAGACTTTCTTAATCTAGAAAATCCAACATATATTTCTGATAAATAAAAACCTACACACACATTAATCCACATACATGTAGGAGTTCAGATTAAACCAAGAACATGATCAAACACACTAGAATAGCAATCACAAGTATCAAAAACCTCATAAATAACCACACTAGGGTGAAAACCAAAAATGACAAGACAAGAGAAAACTACTCAGCCATTAAATGCAAGAAACAAAATAACATTAATGAAATGAACAAGAGTTAACAAGAGTTTTAAGAATCAAACCAGAATTTAGAAACAAAATGGAGAAGAGAACTAAAATCCTAGAGAGAAGTTGAAGCTTCTCTCTCTAGAACTCTAACAAAATGTAAAAGTGGCTAATTAGGGTTGAAAAACGTGCCAAGGACCTCTGACAAGAGGTATAAATACATGTCCCAAAATAGCAAATTCTAGGAATCTAAAAGGTACTAAATTGCAATTAAAAATTCTTGTCAGCACGACGTGGGCTCGCATGCGAGCTTGGAGTGCTTCGCATGCGAGAAACAGGGGGACTCGCCGGCGAGCTTGGGGATGCTCGCATGCGAGCTGCTGCAATTGGCTTCGGCTCTGGAATGCCCCCCCTTCGCATGAGACTCAGGATGGCTGGCCCGGTAATTCTGCAGTTCTGCACTAGCTTTTTGCTCCCTTCCTTGTGCTCCAATCCAATTCCTAATCATATAAACACACTAAATGAATGCTCATGAAGTGAATGACCAGAAATAAGTGACATTTAAGCAAAGTTAGCAACAATTTATGAATTTCCTGATGATTGACATGAAGAAGCAATTAATACATAACAAAGAGCATCAAGACAATTATTGCCACTAAAATTCACAAACAAAGGGATCAAAAAGCATGTAATTATGATTTATCAATAAGATTCTAAGATTTATATGTAATCAAGCTTCTGAAGTAGATTCAGAGGTAGTGGTTACTTTAAACCTTAGAAAAGTGATTTCAGAAGCTTCTGAAGTAGCTTCTGAACCCCTTAGAATCCTTTGAATTAGTTCAAAAGTTAGTATAACAGTTTATAACATATAATTCAAAGATTTTAAGATTTAGAGAGATTTTACACTTGTATTTTTATACTGGTTCGGCCAATCCGTTACCTACTCCAGTTCTCAAACCAACTAGTTTGAGTTTCAATAACTTTCAATCAAAGTTACAAACCAGGACTGGTATTTTCTTCAATCCAAACACCTTGTTCACCCTTGACTTGGGAAAGATTTCTGCCAATCTCACTTAAGAGGCTGGACTTCTCACTTGCTTCCTCAACTGAGAAAGACTTTTAACATTAAACAATATGATGATTTGAGTCCAGGGGACTCGTAGGTTGATTATTTGAGAGTTTAGATGAAACTAAACTTTAATCCCAAATAATGACACTTCTTAAAATGACTTGCTAGAGCAAGAGTATATTCTATGGTTACAGGGAAGTGTTTTTCTTTCAAGAGAAAGATAAGAAAGGCTAAAACACTTATGGATGATTTATAATAAAAGATAAGTGTAAGAATCTGTATACTGATTTACAAGAGAATAAGAATTTTGAATTAGATTTGTTCGCTTGAGTTCTGCATCTTCCAGTAGTATATGCTTCACATTTATAGCCTGGGATGTTTCTTCTAGCCGTTTGAGTATCCGTTGCATGCTTTTGATTCAAAATGTATTTTTAATACATTGAGTCTTTGTTATTTGCAACCTTGAAGCTTTGATTCCTGTATTTCATGGATATGTTTGAGATAATGCCCATGCTACGGTGTCCTGCAATGCTTTAGCTAGAATCGAGCCAATGGATGTTAGAATATTAAGAATAAATGTGCTTAGTGCTTAAATGCGCTGTCCCATGTCTCGACTTTGTGAAACGTGCTCCACTATGAATATAATATATTATCTTTGCTTCTCTGAAGGATCTTTTTGTGGAACGGTTCAATTCAAATATATTTTACAAAGGTTTTGAATAAAACAAATATGTATAATCATTTATAAAATAATTAATTTCAGTATTAAATATAATATGAGTATAAAAAACAGTTTCTAAGATAGTTCTGTGCGAACTTAGCTTCTGATCTTGTTAGAATAACACAGACTTAGCTTCTGATCATAATGAATGTATTATGTAGCTTCTGAAGCATCTTTCTTAAGAGATATCCATGTAGAACAACTTCTGAGCTTGAGCTAAAAACGCTAGATACAGAGAAACAGCTTATGAGAGATAATCGCTTATACTTTTAGCTTCTGAACTAGAGAGATGAGGATTCTAGTGTTCTATCTAGCTTCTGAACTTATTAACAATTAATCCAGCTTATGATCATGTAAATTGCAGCAATCATGTACTATATCAGCTTCTGAACATATTAGAATGTATTGAATATAATTCAGAGGCTTCAAACAAAATGTTTATCATATGAAATGAATTTTTATCATTCAAAACACATTCAGAAAGGTTCTGGAGCTAACAATCTCCCCCTTTTGGATGATAACAAATCATTTACAGATAAATATTTTGGTTGAGATGTAAGAATCATATAAATTCATATACTTGCAATAATTAGTGCTAATTTTCTTGCTTAAGAGAATGTTTCAAGTAAGAAATTTTCAGAAACATGCCAATATGAATTAATATTGTACTATGTATAACATAAGCATGTATTATAATAAAAATGCAGTAATAGAAATGTAAATATGCAGATATAGATGCCAAAACAAAATGTTTCCAGAGCCAGATTGTTTTCCAAAAGCTGAGCTCCCCCTTAGTTCTGCATAGTTTCTGATTGATTGCTCCCCCTGAGTTGTATTCCTCTAGCTTCTTACCCTTATTATCATTTCCATATTTTCTCCATATCTTCTCCCCCTTTGTTATCAGCAAAAAGGAGGGTCTAAAGAACCTTAGAGATTAGGGGTTAAACTGTCTCCTGAAGATTTCTCTTAGAAGTGTGATCACTTTTTCAAATAGCTCCTGAGAGCTCCTGTGCATCATGGGATTAACAGGTTGAGGCGGAGGTGGTGGAGGTGGTGGTGGATTATTTGAGAAGATGTTTTTTGTGGATGGAGGTGTACGAATTTGAAGAACAAGAGAGGGTGAGGGTGGTCGGTTAGGTGTTTCTGTGGTAGTGGTTGTTATGGTGGAGTTATTGAAAATAGGAATGGTTGTAACAGATGTGAGTGTGGTTGTGACAGAGGTGAGAATGGTTGTAGTAGTGGTAGGTTGAGGTTCTGAACTAAGTGGAATTGATGAAGTGTTAGATGAAAGTATTGGTTCAGATTCTATGGTTGTGGTTGGTGAAGGTGTGGATGTGTGTAGGATTTCTGTGGTTTGGTCAGTTTCTAATGATATGAGTTGAGTGGGTGAAGTTTGGTAAGGAATGAGTTCAGTGGAAGAGAGAGATTGTGATATGGGTTGAGTGATCTGTTTTGTAATGGGAGGTGGAGAGGTATGAGTGAATAGAGGTGTGGTAGGAATAGGTGCAGAGAAATTTAAAGGTTAGGGAGTGAAAACAGGAGGAGGAATGCTATTTGTACATAGAATAGTGTCATCCACCCATTTTCCAACCATTCAAAAGTTGGCAACTTTTATACAAGTGTTGGCAAGTTGCCAACATATTCATAAAAGTTGCCAACTTTTTAAATGGGTGGAAAATGGATGGATGTGTATTATTATATGTACAAGTAGAATTTTCCAAACAGGAGAGGTACCTTTTGTTGGGGTGGTGAATCTTCCAAAAGTAGGAGGGTTAGGAAGTACTCTAGGGTAGTTTCTAGCAAGACTGAAAATTACTTCTTGAGTAATTTCCCTTGATTTTGCAGCATCTTCTGCAGCTTTCTTTGCTGCAGCTTCTGAAGTTGATTTCTCAGCTTCTGACCCTTTTGAGGAGGTTGCTCCTCTTCTTCTTTCAAAATCTTCCTTCTCCTTCAATGAAATCTCGGCTAGAGATTCCATTTTGGCTTTCCTCAGTTCTTCATCATCAGAATCTGATTCAGATTCTGAAGCAAAAATAGCTTTCCTTTTCTTCTTCTGCAGTGGTTCTTCTTGAGCCACCCGTTTCTTTCTCACCAGTGGTTCTGTCATAGACTCTTCATCCTCAGAATCATCATCTTGAGGGGATGGTTCTTATATCACAACTCCTTTTGTGGCAACTCTCTTAGACCTTCTCAGAGGAGTATCTCCAGCTTCATCTTCAGAGGCTGTTTTCAACTTCTTCCTTCTAGGTTCCAGTTTTTTTATTGGATACTTCTTCTTCACCTTTTTAGAAGCTGGGGCTATTTCTTTCCTTTTTAGGTCCTCAGTAGCTCTTTCCCTATTCACATTATTGATGATCTGCCTAAATGTCCCCCATGAGTACTGATTCTTTAGTCGTATGCAGAAGTGGGCTTCAAGGGGAAACTTTACGAAGTCTAGGATCCTTGACAGAATCCCACCATAAGGAAGACTGACATTCTTCCTTTTGGATGAATCTGTACTCAACAGCATATAATCCATAATAAGCCTAGGGAGTTTTACCTTTTCCCTTGTTAGGATGTTGTACAACAGCATCAGATCCATGTTTTGGAAGAGATCTCCGCTTCCAATCCTTGGTAGTAGGCACTCTCGGATGACACTGTGCACGCATCTCGCCACCAAGGTCAGATCCTTAGGTTTGACAGCCTTTAGAGGAAGATCTTGCTTCTCGGTGAGTGTATATACTGCTACAGTTTCTTGCACGTAGTCCTTTTCGTACCATAGAGCATCTGAGGTTATTCTTTTCCCATTTTGAGAAATATGAAGAGCACGACACACATCCCTTTCAGTGATAATGATATGATCAGAGCCGATTTGACTTCTGAGATTTCCTTCTGCGTCTTCCCTCAGCTGTGAGTAGAAGGCTTTCACCACATTGGGGTAGATTAAGTCTTGCATAGAGAAGCAAGTTGTCCATTCCTCCTGTGCGTTCAGAAGCTCCTTCAGATCCTTGAGCTGGCTCAGAACGGTCTTATTTAGAACTCTTCCCAGCGTGAGAGTTCTCTTAGCGAAGTTTGAAGCAAAGTTTTGTTGTTTTGCTTCATCCTCCAGATACATGTCGGTAGTGGTTATCTTTGAAATCTCATCGATTTCAAAGCCTTTGGGTGTAGCCATTTGTGAAGGAAGGGTTGTGTTTGGTGTTTGAGAAGAAGAATTGAAACGAAGGAGAAACAGAGTATGAGTGTTTTGGATAGAATGAAGAAGAAGGGAGTTTGATTTGTAAAGTGTTTGAAAGTTGTGTTTGGTGAGGGTTTTATAAAGAAAAAGAGAGTGGGTATCGTGAAAGAGGAGAGAGGAAGTAACCGTTGTGGAGAAATTTTGTAACCGTTGGTTAAAGTAACCGTTGAGGCCTTTAGTGGGGAAACGTGAGATTTTAATTTTCATTAATACAATTAATGAAAATTTATGGAGTTAAAATTAATTACGAGGTGCTTTAATTTTTGCACGGATAATTTTCACATTTCCAGCTTCTGAAGTAAATAAATTTTTCTTCAGTCGGAAGCTTCTGAGGTCAAAGCTTCTGAGTAATACTTTCATACTACTCCAAGTGATTTTTCCTCCTTTAGCTTGAGTTCATGATTTTGCCCAAATTTATGTAGCCTCTGAGGTCATAAGGAGGCAGCTTCTGGCAGTGTTATCTCAGCTTCTGAAATAGCAGTGAGACTATCATATGATCTAATGAGGTTCTGAGATCGTCTCTTATTATGATTGAGTAGTTTCTGAACTACCCCTGTTGCTTCTGATGATACAAAGTAGCTTCTGAAGTTTCTTCTGAAGCTTCTGAGTGATAGTTTGGCTCATGGAATGATGCATAAGTATGAATGCATGCGTTTTAACAAACTTTTCATATTTAAAAGGTTCTTAAGTTTGCAAAATCTATCTTCAGCAAGAGGTTTTGTAAAAATGTCTGAAATTTGGTTTTCAGTGTTTACAAACTTGATTTCAATGTCCCCTTTTTGCACATGATCCCTGACGAGGACCGGAGCGTCGTTACTTCTCCGGTACCCGAGCAATTTAGAAAAGGAAAAGGAAAATGGGGTTTAGTTTACCGAATCGGAAACCAAATACGCAGTATAAGGAAGCTGACTCGGGTCGTCTCTCAGAGGAAGCGCAGACAAGTGATTGGATGAGCAGATTGTATGAGAAGGGGGTTGGAAAGCGCATCTGAACAGTAGGTAGGAAATATAAATAACTAAGTTGCCTCGGTGTTGGATGAGATGATCGGTACGGTTCTCCTATACTCGACCCTATTATTATGCTCAACTCCTAGTGTGTGGCACTCGCAGTGTGACTGTACTCTCCTAATCAGACTGAATAAACCTCCAATCTCATCAAGTGAATACCTAGGCGACTCGCTCACAAAACAGTTCGCGACTCGATCTAGTGTGACACTACACGATGCCTAATTCCTAATCCGGTAATCAATCTCTAACACTCTCTAATCAACTAGGAACCAACGTCTAGAACAGATGATCAATTCCTAATCAACCAGCTAGCCTCGACATGCATCGACATCCTCTAAACCGAGAACTTAAACGCATGCTCACAGCTATCCTAGCCAACCACTCGACTAAACCATACGAGTAAACTAGGCAATATAAAATCAGAGCTATATAGAGAAACTACACTAGGTGAATCAGATACTACCTTAGGTCTCAAGTACTAACGAACCATAACCGATGATCTGTCCTACATCGAGACTAGCTAACTACTCTAACATTGCATGAAAATAAATAAGCACAATAGATTGAAAGCGGTAAATTAATTATACAGTAAAAAGTAAATGAATAGTACAAGCGGTAAAACAGCACGGTAAAAATAAATTACTATTGTACTATTATAATAACTATTTACTATTTACTACTACTACTATTCCTAACCTAGAGAGAAGTCAGAGCTCCTCTCTCTAAACTACCCTAAGGAAAGCATGAATGAATGAATGAATGGGGAGCTGGAATATATAAAAAGCTGCCTCCGTCCACTGTTCTTGGCGCGACGTGGTCGCTAGCGAGTAAGCACTAGTCGCTAGCGACCACCTTGACAATGTGCACTCGCTAGCGGCTGTAGGTTGGCTGCTAGCGACGGTCTCGGGAGCTGCTATGGTTGAATCTGTGCTGGTGGCTCCTGCGGCCGTCCGGTGGTGGCGCGACACTTCTCCGACCTCCGTCACGGGCCTCTGAAGTGAACCTTGACCCTTGATGGTGGTGCCTCTGCCGTTTTCTCTGATTATCGCCGCCGATGGTGGTTGAAAGTGGCGTAGATTGTTCAATCTCGCTCTTCGGGCGGCGGTTCTTGAGTCCGGAACTTGGGTTTTGGTCGCACACGCTTGGGTTAAGGTTCTGGAGTTGTAGAAACTGCCGTGGTTGAGTGGTGGTGGAGATTTGACGAGGTTGCTGAAATTGTCCCCGTTTTGCAGGTGCATGGTCGCTAGCGACTAGTATGTGGCCGCTAGCGACCAGTCTTCCACTGATCACTCGCTAGCGATAGGCCGTTATCCGCTAGCGAGGGTACCTGCATCAGAACCAGAATTGCAGTGTGAATTGTGCATTTTCACATGATACAAACATATAAACATACACATACAACATATTACATAATAATACACATATACACTCATATAATTATGAATACAAACATATAAATAACATACAATCACATAAACACTTAACAAACACATAACACAAACATAATTACATAATCACATAAACACACATATGTAACAAGAAATGCAAAAATCACAACCTTAATTTCCTTTGGTCATAAATATGTGCCAAAAAGACACAATTATGCAAAGTTTCATCAAATGAGCCAATTAGGAAGTTAAGAGCAAAACTAGCTAGTTGCACACTTTATAATAATTGAAATGATACAACAAGATAAATATAAGGGATAAAAATAGGCAAAAATATACATTTATCAATTCCTTATAAAATGATGTTTAATATCAATATGTTTGGATCTAGAATGCTGAATAGGGTTTTTAGCAAGATTAATAGCACTAGTATTATCACAGAATATAGGAATTTTAGAGTACCTCAAGTTGTAGTCCTGAAGTTGGTTCCTAATCCATAGCATTTGTGTGCAACAATTTGCGGCTGGGACATATTCAGCTTCTGCAGTTGATAGTGCAATAGTGTTTTGCTTCTTACATGACCAAGTGATTAAACAATCACCAAAGAAACAACAAAATCCACTTGTGCTTTTTCTATCAATTCTATCTCCAGCATAATCAGCATCACAGTAGCCAACTACTTCAGATCCTGTTCCTTTCTTGTACCAAAGACCAAGATTAGTAGTACCCACTAAGTATCTTAAAATTCTTTTTACAGCAGTTAAGTGAGAATGTTTTGGATTGGATTGAAATCTAGCACAAATTCCTACACTTAATTGAATATCAGGTCTAGAGGCAGTGAGATAAAGAAGAGAACCTATCATGCCTCTGTAGGTTGATTTAGAGACACATTCACCTTTTTCATCGATATCTAGAACTTGTGATGGATGCATAGGAGTTGATATAGCCTTAGATTCATGCATCTGGAATTTCTTCAGAAGCTCCTTTGCATATTTTTCTTGGTGAATGAATGTTCCTTCTTTTTCTTGCTTAATTTGTAGGCCTAGGAAGAATTTTAATTATCCCATCATACTCATTTCAAATTCTCCCTGCATTAGCTTGGAAAATTCTTCACAGAGTTTTTCATTAGTAGCACCAAAGATAGTATCATCAACATAAATTTGTACAATTAAAAATCCAAAGTTATTTGAAAGAGTAAATAGAGTAGTATCAACTTTTCCTCTAGAAAATCCATTTTCAAGCAAGAAATTGCTTAGTCTTTCATACCAAGCTCTTGGAGCTTGTTTGAGTCCATATAAGGCTTTTCTTAGTTTGAAAACATGATTCGGGAATTGTTGATTTTCAAAACCTGGAGGTTGTTTGACATAAACTTCTTCTTGTATGTGTCCATTAAGAAATGCTGACTTGACATCCATTTGATAGAGTTTGATGCTTCTGAAGGCAGCAAAGGCAAGTAACATCCTTATTGCTTCAAGTCTAGCTACTGGAGCAAATGTTTCATCATAATCAATTCCCTCTTGTTGATTATAACCTTGTGCTACTAGCCTAGCCTTGTTTCTTACAACATTTCCTTGTTCATTTAGCTTGTTTCTAAACACCCATTTAGTGCCAATAATTGTTTTGTATTTTGGCCTTTTTGTAAGTGTCCAAACTTGATTCTTTTTAAATTGTTCCAGCTCCTCTTGCATGGCTTTTATCCAACTTTCATGTTCCAGAGCCTCTTGAGGAGAGCATGGCTCAATTTGAGATACCAGAGCCATATTGGAAATGCTTCTGAGGGATCTTCGAGTCCGTATACCTTCAGAAGCTTCACAAATGATTTGATTTTGAGAGATTGCTCGAAGATCTCTCACTCCTCTGTAGCTTTTTATTTGAATTTCAGCTTCTGAAACATCCTCGAGATGTATTTCAGGTTCTGGAGTAACATGGTGAGGTTCTGAGTTGTTGAGAAGCTTGTTTGATGGCGATTCATCATCAGAATTTGATGAGTTCAGCTTTTGGATGCCTTCAGAGTCTCTTTTTGTGATATTTAGCTTCTGAGTATCTTTCGAGAGTATATCCAGCTTCTGATGTATATCATTATTCATTTCTTTGAATTTTACATGAATTGTTTCTTCTACAATCTTTGATCTTGAGTTGTAAACCCTGTAAGCCTTAGAAACAGAAGAGTATCCTAGGAAAATTCCATCATCAGACTTAGGACCAAACTTAGAGAGCTTGTCCTTTGTGTTAAGTATAAACATTTTGATCCAAAAATATGAAAATACGAAATGTTGGGTTTTCTATCTTTCCAAAGCTCATAAGGTGTCTTTTTGAGGATTGGTCTTAAAAAGACACGATTTTGAATATAACAAGATGTGTTCACAGCTTCTGCCCAAAAACCATTTGATAGACCACTCTCAAGGAGCATGGTTCTGGCCATTTCTTGTAAGCTTCTGTTCTTCCTTTCAACAACCCCATTTTGTTGGGGAGTTCTAAGAGAAGAGAACTCATGAGAAATACCATATTTTTCACAAAATTGTTCAAAAAGATGGTTTTCAAATTCTCCTCCATGATATGATCTAATAGAGGTAATTTGAGTGCCTTTTTCATTAGAAGCTTGCTTTGCAAATGTTTCAAAATTTTCAAATGCCTCATCCTTAGTAGCTAGGAAAATAACCCATGTAAATCTAGAATAATCATCAATAATAACAAGACAATATTTCTTTCCTCCTAGAGAGGCAGTTTTGGTTGGACCAAAAAGATCAATATGTAAAAGCTCAAGTGGCTTAGTGGTGGAAACTGTAACACCCTACTAGATAGCCCTTAACGCTTAAGTCATTTTAGGTCATTTCATAAGGGTTACCTCCTGTTATCATGTTTTATCTTTATATTTAAAATATAATACGCGGAAAATAGGCGGGAGTAGATTTTTCGTAAACATTCGCGGAATAGAAAATAAGGGCCTTGCGCGTAAATACAACGATAATATAAGCGATATAAACATCTACTAGAAATACCTCGTCATATAAATAACTCCCATCAAGTAACAAACATGAAATAAATACTAGGTCTCACCCCATAAGCCAAAAACTGTGACCTATGAGACTCCACCATAAATACGAGTAAATAAATAGCTGCCGGCTAACAAAGGTCCGGACACAGAAAACATAATAAATGAATAAACGTAGCGGAAGCATAAAAATCATAACATCTGATAAGGAAATAAAACATGTCTCTGATATCTAAGGAACTATATCGTAAACTATGTCTGCACGGGCTCCTCGTGTGCTCCGACATCCTGCTCTGTCTGCTCCTCTAAAAGGGTGAGAAAAACATGGGGTGAGTACTGGGAAGTAACTCAGTAGGGGAGCCGCTCCGGGTTTATTAATCAAATATGTGTAGCATGAATGAATTCAATTTCAGTTATAAGTTCTAAAACCATCTTTCCCGGAACGACTTACCTAAGTGCATCTTGTTCATTTTACAACACATATACATCATACATAGTCATGTCATTCGTGTGTGTGCTCTACGTGTCATCTAATCATATAGGGAAACTTAATCATACATCATACTATGTTTACTCAAACTTTACTGTAATACACTTTTCATAACTTTTATCTCTTTATTATCTCTTATGGCCTATCCACCCTCCTGTAACCTCCGCTGCACCGACCCCTAGGCATGAGCTCATCCTAAACTAATGGGGAGAGGGGGATATTCACCAACTGCAAGTGAAGGACCTGTAGCGCCGAGGATGCCAACCCCCCCTACAGCCTCTCAATCACAAGCCGAAGGCTACTATGTATTTTTGCGCCACCCAGTGACGTCTTTATTAACTACGCGCCACCCGGTGACGTCTCAAACAATGATTATGCGCCACCCCGTGACGGCTTAACAACATACATGCGCCACCCAGTGACGTCTCAGTTCACAACACATAACATACACATACAACACATAACTCATATAAACATCTAATAACATCATATATCTCATGCAATCAACTCATATCAGTATATCATCATTCAAACAGCATATAAACTCGCATACAAACCATAATTAACTCATACATATCACCTATACTAGTTGTAGAACGCATTAGAGTGCATAAAGGGTCAAAACAGTTCATTTTCGTAAAATCTGTAGTGATGTAATCGATTACAACGGGGCTGTAATCGATTACAGTAATCGATTACACAGACCTTGTAATCGATTACCAGAGAGCCATGTTTTCTCGCGATTGGAAATTCTCAGCTCGTAATCGATTACGAACCTCTTGTAATCGATTACGAACGCGAAAACTCAAATTCTAGAGTTTCTAAAACATGTTTTTCACAAGCCAATGGCTAAAACTTTAACCTAGAATCATCCCAATCAATAGAAAACATTGCCATACCAATATCAAACATGAAAATACGTTTAAAAACACCTTTCAATTCATAAAACCCCTTTCTTTTTCAAAACCATTTTTATAAATCAACCCTTTCATGAATCCTAATGGGAAAAACAACGAACATCATTCAAAACTTCATCAATTCATCAACATACATGCAATTACGTGACATTTAGAATGCCTAACCCCTACCTCTTGTAGATTTCCTATGCAATGTGTAGAGACACCCTTTCCCGACGTAGAATGCGTTCTCACTTTCTCTCACTAGCCCCACGAACGGTAGGAATACAAAGATGGCTCCTTTTCAAGAATTGCAATTGATAGAAAGGTTCTATTTGATGAGAGGATTAAGAAGATGTAATTTGTTTTGTGATCGAGTAAGGTTGATATGAGTTTGGGGGTTGGAATGGCTATGGCTTTGAGTTCTTGAGAGAAGAGAGAAGAACAATGGAGGCACAAGTGTTAGAGAGAATGTTTGGAGTGTTTCTGAAATAGGGATTTAGGGTTTCTCAAGTGGTGGCTCGGTTATATATGGTTTAGAGTCATCGTGGGGCCCGAACGACACTTAAAACGTACTAAAAACGCACTCTGCGCACGTCGTAATCGATTACCACGAAATGGTAATCGATTACGGTAATCGATTACAGACAGGATGTAATCGATTACGGTCATCGATTATAGACAGGATGTAATAGATTACCGACAGCGAAAATGCCCAAAAATGAAGACCAAAGGGGTGTAATCGATTACCATCCCGTGGTAATTGATTACAAGGCTACCAAATAGCCTCAAAGCACCTCAAAAACGTCCCAACTCGTGCTATAAACATCCATACATCATGCATCATCTAAACATCAATTAAAACACATATATGCACCTAAATCACCCAACATAAAATGACTACGCATGAACATACACCTAAATCACATAGCACATGATGAACACACACATAAATCATATAACACATATACATACACTTAGATCACATAACATATAATGATTTACAAAAAGAAACTTGTCCACCCAAACTTAATTAAATTCTAACCAAGGCCAATTACCCTTAATTTCACTTAATTAGAACATAATAAAAGTCCGGGTGTTACATTTCTCCCCTCCTTAAAAAGAATTTCGTCCTCGAAATTCGACACTTCTAGCACCCAAAACAACACAAGACATAACGACTCTTACCCCCATGAAGGCTCGAGGGAAGGCTCACATGCAAGCATCTAACCCGAGTGAACAGGTCGTGCGGAAAACAAACCACATCAGTGGCCATGCACAAGAAAACCAACACACCTTTTTGGGTATGGCCAAAACACAAAACCATAACAAATCAAAGAAAACAAGTTCAACCAACAAACATATATCGCATAAACATAATTGTAAACGAAATACATTTTCCTTTATAAAAGCATGATTCCATAATCTTACAAGGCATGTTGATCCTTATGTCCTTAGGATCCATGATCCAAAACAAATGTTTTCCTCAAAAAGCTTTATCTCTATATTGAAAACATCATCTTTGAAATTTTTCAAAAACCCAAGTTATAATTCCCATTTCCTACTAGTTCGAAACACGTTTACCTCATCTTTAGAACTAAACATAAGGCTCAAAACCCTTTTTAACTTGCGATCAAAGACAATTCTATGCTGTCAAAATAGGTTTAAGATTCCTCACAACCACTCCAACGAAAACATATTGTCTTTACTCGTAATCCTTTAATCACATAAGTTTTCACAAGACATAAAAAGAAAGCACTTTCGAAAACTTTATTCAACCTATATGTATCTCTATCTTAGAAATCATCTACCCATGCCCAAAACAGATGATTCTTTTGACCACATAAAAACCACAAGACACATTGGACCCTTTGACTCATAATTACAACTGACGCAGTAAGAAATCCCCAAAGTATTTCCAAATAACACAAAACGATTTTTAAGTCTGCACTAAACGATTTGTAAAAAGAGCCTTAAGGAACTTCATCCCTTAAGGTCGATGGGGGTATGGAATAACTCTTTAAAAACCAAGGTTGGAAACAAAACGCCATTTTGTAAACTTTCACAATCATTTTGTAAAGGCAAAGAGATGTAAACAACTTCGACATACATCCAAAACCACCAAACGGGACATACTCTTGATGACAGGCTGGGGTGTGGCAGAGCTATCTCCTACGTGACTCTCCAAGGATCCTATTCGGTCTTACTAAGGGTATACGTAAAGGAAGGACTCTCTCTTAACTCTAGATGGTAGGTTGTGGTGTTTAGGAGACCAATAGATCCTAAGGTTCGGTAAGGTCAGAGCATGTGTGGTAGCTTGCAATGATGGGGGTTCGTATGGATATATGTGTGAGTGGGTAAAGGGTTTTCTAAGAAGAAGTAGCCTATGTTTTGGGAGTATGGTCTCTCTCTCTAAGGTCATGCAGACGACGTTGTTAGGGAAAGACTCTTTTTCTACTCGAAGCGTTAGGAAAGTTATGTTGGGAACCTAAGAGAGTAAGGGCTCCTATGTTTCAAGGTGTGTGAGGAGAACAATGACTTTTCTAAAGAGAGGGGATCCGACTAGAAGAGCAAAACCTTCCCTAAGGGCAATCCCATCGAGGCTTTGAAAGAAGTCGAAGCGAAAAACACTTTTTATTTTCTAAACCAAACCAGGGTGCGATCGACGCACAAGAAACCATATAGAGGCCAAGGTCAACCAGAGGTGTACAACCATCCATGGCTAACTAGTTAAGACAGTCAACTCTTAACTAAGGTTGACTACCCTTAACTAACCTCGACTAGGCTTCAGCAAAACTACGAGTAGTTTGACCTCGAGCTTAGTCATGCATCACATATCACCCACCGTACGCATGCACTAAATGGGTTCCAGACAATGATGATTAAGGCTAGTCATCACCACAAACATGATAAAACCAAACTTACATAAAATCCACATACTTGAAAACAAATGACTTACCCCTGATAAGATCGTCTGACCGCTCTGTATCCTCTGGACAGACTGTGATCACGCGTCCCTGCTGTTGTGGCCTAGCGAAGGAGGACTGTAGACCTTTGCATTCTCTGGCTAGGTGACCTGGCTTACTGCAACGATAACAAACGCCATTCCCAAAGACACTCTCCGCCGTGACCCTTGCCACAAGTGGCACATCGTGGTGAGGCGGGGAACGCCCTGGGTGCTACTACGGCTGGGCGCTTCGCCTGCTGCTGTGGTCGGGGATGAGACTTGGTCCTTGGTGACTGGCCATAAAGCTGAAAATGGGTGCGGGGCTGGCGCCTAGACTGTGAGCTTTGGCCTGGTGGGTCTGCGCTTGCTACCACTTCTTCAGTCTCGGTGTACTTGATCACTTCCAAGACGCTCTCTAGAGCACAACACCTTGCCACCAAATCGGGGAACTCCTGAATCTCCAAGGGAATCACCATGCTCCGTAACTCAGGCCTCAACCCACACAAGTACCTGCTGCATCTGGTGGCCTCAACCAAATCACTCGACGGAAAACAGGAGAACTTAATCAACTCGTTGAACCTCTTAGTATACTCCGAGACTGACATCGTACCCTGTTGTATTGCGAGGAACTCCCTTTCCTTGGCGTGCATGATTGATTCCGGAAGATACTTCTCGTGAAAGAGGACCTTGAATTGTTCCCAACCAATGGAGGTACCGACAACCTCCAAGACCTTGCACACATCTGACCACCAAACTCCAGCTTCACCCACTAGCATAAGGGCGGCATGCGCAACCTTCTGTTCTTCTGGATATGGCATATCTGTAGCCACCTCTTCCATCTTGAGGATCCAGTTGATAGTCACACTCGGATCGGGAGTCCCGACGTACATGAGGGAATTAACCTCGCGGGAACCGGAGACTCGTAGGTGTCGAGAACCCTCTTCCTGACTGTAACAATCAGGCTGCCTATGATGACTCTTGCACTGCATCACGTGCTTCTTGCCATGAGATGTCCTTGCTGAAGCGCCTTGGTCTTTCGTGGTGGAAGAAACGTTCCTAGTACGTCTGCTAGGTGCCATGTCCCTGTGCACACAAAACAATCAACATCGAGTTGATCAAGCTCCATATCAATGCTAAGTATGCACAGTTACTCTGACAGTCAAGCAAAACGATCATGCACCTAACCACTAACTAAGACACATAAGAGGTTATATGCATGATATAACTACCGTACATGCCATAATAGCATAACAGGTCCATTACCCCAAGCCCTGTAGGATAGACCTGCTCTAATACCAAAATGTAACACCCTACTAGATAGCCCTTAACGCTTAAGTCATTTTAGGCCATTTCATAAGGGTTACCTCCTGTTATCATGTTTTATCTTTATATTTAAAATATAATACGCGGAAAATAGGCGGGAGTAGATTTTTCGTAAACATTCGCGGAATAGAAAATAAGGGTCTTGCGCGTAAATACAACGATAATATAAGCGATATAAACATCTACTAGAAATACCTCGTCATATAAATAGCTCCCATCAAGTAACAAACATGAAATAAATACTAGGTCTCACCCCATAAGCCAAAAACTGTGACCTATGAGACTCCACCATAAATACGAGTAAATAAATAGCTGCCGGCTAACAAAGGTCCGGACTCAGAAAACATAATAAATGAATAAACGTAGCGGAAGCATAAAAATCATAACATCTGATAAGGAAATAAAACATGTCTCTGATATCTAAGGAACTATATCGTAAACTATGTCTGCACGGGCTCCTCGTGTGCTCCGACATCCTGCTCTGTCTGCTCCTCTAAAAGGGTGGGAAAAACATGGGGTGAGTACTGGGAAGTAACTCAGTAGGGGAGCCGCTCCGGGTTTATTAATCAAATATGTGTAGCATGAATAAATTCAATTTCAGTTATAAGTTCTAAAACCATCTTTCCCGGAACGACTTACCTAAGTGCATCTTGTTCATTTTACAACACATATACATCATACATAGTCATGTCACTCGTGTGTGTGCTCTACGTGCCATCTAATCATATAGGGAAACTTAATCATACATCATACTATGTTTACTCAAACTTTACTGTAATACACTTTCATAACTTTTATCTCTTTATTATCTCTTATGGCCTATCCACCCTCCTGTAACCTCCGCTGCACCGACCCCTAGGCATGAGCTCATCCTAGTCTAATGGGGAGAGGGGGATATTCACCAACTGCAAGTGAAGGACCTGTAGCACCGAGGATGCCAACCCCCCCTACAACCTCTCAATCACAAGCCGAAGACTACTATGTATTTTTGCGCCACCCAGTGACGTCTTTATTAACTACGCGCCACCCGGTGACGTCTCAAACAATGATTATGCGCCACCCCGTGACGTCTTAACAACATACATGCGCCACCTAGTGACGTCTCAGTTCACAACACATAACATACACATACAACACATAACTCATATAAACATCTAATAACATCATATATCTCATGCAATCAACTCATATCAGCATATCATCATTAAAACATCATATAAACTCGCATACAAACAATAATTAACTCATACATATCATCTATACTGGTTGTAGAATGCATTAGGGTGCATAAAGGGTCAAAACAGTTCATTTTCGTAAAATCTGCAGTGATATAATCGATTACAACGGGGCTGTAATCGATTACACAGACCTTGTAATCGAGTACCAGAGAGCCATGTTTTCTCGCGATTGGAAATTCTCAGCTTGTAATCGATTACGAACCTCTTGTAATCGATTACGAACGCGAAAACTCAGATTCTAGAGTTTCTAAAACACGTTTTTCACAAGCCAATGGCTAAAACTTTAACCTAGAATCATCCCAATCAATAGAAAACATTGCCATACCAATATCAAACATGAAAATATGTTTAAAAACACCTTTCAATTCATAAAACCCCTTTCTTTTTCAAAACTAATTTCATAAATCAACCCTTTCATGAATCCTAATAGGAAAAACAACGAACATCATTCAAAACTTCATCAATTCATCAACATACATGCAATTACGTGACATTTAGAATGCCTAACCCCTACCTCTTGTAGATTTCCTATGCAATGTGTAGAGACACCCTTTCCCGACGTAGAATGCGTTCTCACTTTCTCTCACTAGCCCCACGAACGGTAGGAATACAAAGATGGCTCCTTTTCAAGAATTGCAATTGATAGAAAGGTTCTATTTGATGAGAGGATTAAGAAGATGTAATTTGTTTTGTGATCGAGTAAGGTTTGATATGAGTTTGGGGGTTTGGAATGGCTATGGCTTTGAGTTCTTGAGAGAGAGAGAAAGAACAATGGAGGCACAAGTGTTAGAGAGAATGTTTGGAGTGTTTCTGAAATAGGGATTTAGGGTTTCTCAAGTGGTGGCTCGGTTATATATGGTTTAGAGTCATCGTGGGGCCCGAACGACACTTAAAACGCACTAAAAATGCACTTTGCGCACGTCGTAATCGATTACCACGAAATGGTAATCGATTACGGTAATCGATTACAGACAAGATGTAATTGATTACCGACAGCGAAAATGCCCAAAAATGAAGACCAAAGGGGTGTAATCGATTACCATCCCGTGGTAATCGATTACAAGGCTACCAAATAGCCTCAAAGCACCTCAAAAACGTCCCAACTCGTGCTATAAACATCCATACATCATTCCTTACATCATGCATCATCTAAACATCAATTAAAACACATATATGCACCTAAATCACCCAACATAAAATGAATACGCATGAACATACACCTAAATCACATAGCACATGATGAACACACACATAAATCATATAACACATATACATACACTTAGATCACATAACATATAATGATTTACAAAAAGAAACTTGTCCACCCAAACTTAATTAAATTCTAACCAAGGTCAATTACCCTTAATTTCACTTAATTAGAACCTAATAAAAGTCCGGGTGTTACAGAAACCACATTTTTGTTTGGGAAAGAAGCCTTGGTTTGCTTTCCTTTCTCACAAAAGTCACATGTAGAGTCCTTAGTGTAATTGATTACAGGAAGGCCTTTAACAAGTTGCTTCTGAGAGAGTTCAGAGAGCAATTTCATGTGCACATGACCAAGTTTCTTATGCCATAGCCACTTGTCATCTTCAATAGATGCAAGACATTTAACATCTTGGTCTTGAAGGTCCTCTAGGTAAATAACATAAGTATTTCCTAGCCTTCTGCCCTCTAAGACAACCTCATTAGTTGTTAGATTAATCACAGAGCAATATTTTGCAAAGAATTCAACTTTTAATCCTTTATCACAGAATTGACTTATGCTTAAAAGATTGTGAGTTAAACCATCAACTAATAGTACATCAGAGATTTGGTGTGAGTCATTTTTACCAACATCTCCAATACCAGTGACTTTTCCTTTGGCACCATCTCCAAAGCGTACAGAGTCTCCACTCTTAGGCTTCCAGCTTCTGAACCACTTTTTCTCTCCTGTCATGTGCCTGGAGCAGCCACTGTCCATGTACCATTTTTCATCAAGGTGTTGGGATCTCAAACACTCCTACATGCACAGATTGAGTTTTCTTAGGTACCCACATTTTCTTGGGTCCTTGAGGGTTAGTCTTCTCAGGCCCTTTCTGTCTTTGATGATGTTTAAATTGTCCAGAGGTTGAGTTTTGTTTAAACTTTGTTTTTGTGGAAGGTTTACCTCTTTTTAATTTAAAGCATCTTTCAGAAGTATGGCCAATTTTGCAACAAACAGTACATATATTTTGATTTGAGTTAGATGAACTATTATCATGTTCAGAGGCATCATAACCTAATCCTTCTTTACATAGATATGGTTTTTGAGATCCTTGCATTAGGTTTAGTGCTTTAGAACTTGCAAGAAATTTGTTAAAATCTTCAGTAGAAGCTTGTTAATCCTTTTTAGTTCAGAAATCTCATTTTGCATTTTCTTTGAAGGTTCAGAGGCACTTTCATAAGCTGCAAGTTTTTGGGAGATTGTCTTAAAATCCTTTTTTAAAGTGTCGTTGTTTGTTTTCAGCTTCTCATTTTCAGATTTCAACTTCTCATTTTCATTTTTCAGATTTTTTAACTCTTTTGTGTTCCTCTTGTAATGAGCAAGTAAATTCCTTGAGTCATTTAATAGATCATGATATAGTTCACTTAGTTCTTCAAAAGTAAATTCATAGTCAGATTCATTTACCTCTTCTCCAGCTTCTGAGCCTTCTTCTTCAGCTTCTGAGTGTTCCAGATCTGCCATTAAACAAAGGTTTGCTTCTTCTTCAGTGTCTTCATCTTCAGAAGCTTCTTCTTCTTCATCTTCACTCCAAGTGGCAGCCATGGCTTTCTTCTTTGGAAAGAATTATTTCTTGGAGCTAGATGATTTTATTTTTGGGCATTCATTTCTGTAGTGTCCTTTCTCATTACAGTTATAGCACATTACAGTATCTATTTTTCCTTTGCCCTTTTCATCTTTCTTTACAAAGGCTCTTTTGTTTTCAAATCTTTTACCTTTGTTTTTCCAGATCTTTGAGATCCTTCGAACGAGCATGGAGAGTTCTTTACTCTCAGAGTCTTCTTCTGGTACTTCAGCTTCTGACTCGGATTCTTCAGGAGCTACAAAAGCTTTGACTTTCTTTTGCTTCTTGTGTGTAGATTTTAGAGCCATGTTTCTCTGAACTTTTGAGGTAATAGGCTCTTGTGACTCAAGTTCTATTTCATGAGTTTTAAGAGACCCAATGAGAGAATCTATGCTAAGGGTGTTCAGATCCTTAGCTTCTTGGATAGCCGTCACCTTTGGTCTCCACATAGGAGTTAGGCTTCTGAGAATTTTTCTCACCATTTCAGAGTTGGTGTATGTTTTTCCCAGAGCTTTCATTTGGTTTGTGATGTAGATGAATCTTGTAGTCATCTCATATTTGTGCACAAGCATTGAAACTTTAGTTTCATTAACTTGATCTGTACCTTCATGAAGTACAACAAGTTTTTGCCACATCTTTTGAGCAGTGTCACAAGATGTGATTTTATCATATTCAGATTTAGGAAGTGCACACATTATGAGATATTTTTCTTTGAAATTCAACTGTACCATATCTTTGTGAGTTTGGGTCCATTCGCTCTTAGGAATGGTTCTTGTGGTTTTAATCTTCTTGGCTTCTCTCTCTGTTGTTGCTGGTTGCGTTTGCTCAATCTCTTCTGTAGGAACATAGTTCCCATTTATGATTATGTCCCATAAGTCAAGACTTGTGAAAGACACAAACATTTCCATTCTATTTCTCTAGTAGGCATAGTCGTGTCCATCAAACATTGGTGGTCTAGTGAGAGATGCACCTTCGGGTAAGAACATGTTGTTTGAGCCCATGAGTCTCCTACAGTCCCTTGAATCTTTGTCCTTAGCAATGTTAGTTGCTCAACCCCAAGGCCGAGCTCTGATGCCAATTGAAAGTAATGTTTTGCACGAGAAGGGGTGGGTTGAATCTTGCTTCTTTACCTTTTTAAAATTTTCTCTGAAATGTAAAAATAGTCTTTTCAAGCTTTGAAAGGCTTGTTGACTCATTAGATGGCAGCGGAATTATTTCAGAGGATAAGATTCTAAGCTTTATATGTAATCAAGCTTCTGAAGTAGATTCAGAGGCAGTGGTTACTTTAAACCTTAGAAAAGTGATTTCAGAATCTTCTGAAGTAGCTTCTGAACCCCTTAGAATCCTTTGAATTAGTTCAAAAGTTAGTATAACAGTTTATAACATATAATTCAAAGAGTTTAAGGTTTAGAGAGATTTTACACTTGTATTTTTATACTGGTTCAGCCAATCCGTTACCTACTGATGAGTGCTGTCGTGACACTCATAAATTTAATTATTTTTAAAACCAAGTTCCCCTAATATAGTTTAGTGGAAACCAGGGTCGTCTCTCACAAGGAATGGCTAAGAAAGTAATACACAAGACTAGTTATCTGACGGTTTGTCACAATTGGGGGTTTTTGTGTGCAAGTTAATTAAATTGGAATAAAATGAAAATACTAAAGGCAGCGGTTTATGGGGGTGGAACATTCATTAGGGTGTCAATCATTGGCTACAAAAGAATGCATGAGTTGATTAATTACGCCGGAGTTAGATCTAACTCCTTTGTTGTGATTCTAATGATTAATTACCTAGAATGGGATTAATTAGTGAGATCTCACCTTTAGTTTCACTCTCAACAATTATTAAAGCCAATCACATTAATCTAATTAAAGAGACTAATCAGCCAATTAATTACTCATTACCAATTCCTAAAATGCCATGCATCAATTGATCAACTAACACATAAACATATGCCAATGAATTAGCCAACTCAATCGAGTAAGCCAAGACAAAGGGGTTAAATACATAATTCAAGATCTCAAATTACATGTTAAGGGTTGATAATGAAAACTTATGCAAGGTTACGAATAAAGCCTCAATTTACCCCAATGATGTTCACACCCTCACAAACCACCAAGAAATTTAGCTACTCATGGCAAGAAATTAAAAGGCAAGAAATAAATTGGAATAAAGAAAGCAATTAAGAACAAAGCAAGAAATTAAATGCAAGTTGGCAAGATGGAAAAACGAATAACTGAATTAATGATAAAAGAGTGACTTACAAAACCCAAAAAGGGCTGGACGAATAACGTTGGAATGCAAATAACTGAGCTAGAGCTAAACTAGGAAAACGGAAATCCTAATGGGAAAACAAATAACTCTAACTAGGAGAAGAAAATAAGTAAAAGTGGAGGTAGTGAATGGTTGAAGAAGTCATCTGATTCCTGATGCATTAGCCTTCTTTAAATAGAGTGAGCAGCCTCCAAACCCTAGCTAATTGGGCCTCCAACTCGTGCAGATAGGGTTTCTGCTGTGACAGAGTTGCGGCGCGGCGCTGGGTTGCGTTACGGGCGCTGGAGCACCAGCGTTGTGCACGTGACAGGTTTAAGTGAGCCACGCGCGCTGGGGCGCGCTACGGGCGCTGGAGCGCTCGATGCTTGCTCTGAAATCCACTGCTCCGCTTCTTGCTCAGTTCCTGATGTCTACAGCTCCAATAATACCCGTGATCTGTACTAAAAATACGAAATATCCAAGATCAAGTGCAAAGGTCATCCTTGAATTGTAAAAACATCATAAAACTTGTTATTTTAGCCTTTATTTCTATTAAGCTCAGATTAATTCCAAATTGTATTAAATACACAAAAGGACCAAAATAGAGCAAAGAATTGCATACAATCATCCAAATTAAGGGTATAAAATATTAGTAAAAACCGCGTTATCAAATACATGCCATTATTTACCAAATCCAATTTTATCTACACCCTCCCCACACTTGAATGAGACACTGTCCCCAGTGTCAACAAATTGAAGAACAGAGTGAAGGGTATAGAAAGGACCTACGGAGGACTCAGCTCCAAGGCCGCCAGAGCGGGATACGCGCGCTAGAGCGCCAAGGCCGTGTCTTCACGTACGCCGGAGCGCGACAGGGGTGCTAGAGCGCGATCTGCTGCAGCTTTTTTTTTTTTTTATGACAGCTGCACCGCGATTGGTTTTCCAATTGGCTAAGTAAAGACCTGGAAGCAAGTGTTAAATAAAAGAAGAAAATAGTAAAGAGGTAGGTATCTAAGTGTAGAAACTAAAATTTGGTGGGTTGTCTCCCCCAAGCACTTTCCTTTAACGTCCTTAAGTTGGACGGTTGATTGCTCTTGTGGAATTTGGGTCCTCAAGATGGATGATATCCATCTCAGTCTCCTCTGTATGCTGCTGATTCCTGTTGAAGACTTTTAATCTGTGCCCATTGACTTTGAATTTTTAGTTGGTTTTTGGACAACAGATTTCCACCGCTCCATGAGGAAAGACTCTAGAAACAATGAAAGGTCCATCCCATCTGGATCTGAGTTTCCCAGCCATCAGTTTTAGCCTTGAATTGTGTAGAGCAGTACTTCTTGACCGTCCTTGAACTCCTTCCTGGAAATGTTACTGTGATGGAATGCCTTTTACTTTTCTTTGTACAACCGAGAACTTTCGTAGGCCTACAGACGCAATTCTTCCAATTCTTGTAATTGGAGCTTCCTGTGTTCTCCTGCCAAGGTTATATCCTTGTTGCACTGCTTGATCGCCCAATAGGCTCTGTGCTCTAGTTCCACAGGCAAGTGACATGCCTTTCCAAAGACAAGTCTGAAAGGGCTCATGCCAATTGGGGTTTTGAACGCTGTTCTGTATGCCCACAGTGCATCATCTAGCCTTAGACTCCAATCCTTCCTGTTGGGGTTTACTACCTTCTCCAAGACTCTTTTGATTTCACGGTTGGAGACCTCTGCTTGCCCGTTGGTTTGGGGGTGATAGGCCGTGGAGATCCTATGAACAACCCCATACTTATGGAGTAGGGCATCCATGCTCCTATTGCAAAAATGAGTTCCTCTGTCACTAATGATGGCCCTTGGCGTTCCAAACCTGCAGAAAATATTGGACCTAACAAAAGCAACTACAACTGCGGAATCATTAGTTCTGGTGGCAATTGCTTCCACCCATTTTGAGACATAATCCACAGCGGAAGGATGTAAACAAAACCACGAGAGCTAGGAAGTGGTCCCATGAAATCAATTCCCCACACATCAAAGATTTCGCAAAATAGTAAAGGTTGTTAGGGCATTTCGTTTTTCCATGAGTTATTTCCAGCTCTTTGGCATTGTTCACATGATTTACAGAACTCATAAGAGTCTTTCTTAATGGAAGGCCAGTAAAATCCACAGTCAAGGATTTTCCTAGCAGTGCGGTGAGGTCCAAAAATGGCCCCAGCTAGGCCCAGAATGACAGAAAGTTAAGATTGATTGGAATTCCATGTCATCCACACAACGTCTAATTACTTGATCAGACACGAGTCTCCACAAACAAGGTGCATCCCACAAGTAGTATTTGCAATCACTCTTGAATTTCTCTACTTGGGATTTTGAAAGTTTTGATGGGATAACTCGGCCTGCCAAGTAATTGGCAATCGGTGCATACCATGGACTAATATCAACCTTAAGCAAGTGCTCTTCAGGAAAAGAGTCATTAAGTGGAAGGGGATCCTTGGGAATATGCTCAACTCAGATGGTCAGCAACCAAATTGAGAGCACCACTCCGATCCCGTATTTCTAAATCAAACTCTTGTAAGAGTAACATCCACCTAATTAACCTTGGCTTGGCTTCAGGTTTCTTTAAAAGATATTTTAGAGCTGCATGATCGGAGTATACCACTACCTTGGAACCTAGCAAATATGACCGAAATTTATCCAATGCAAAAACAATGGCTAAAAGTTCTTTTTCGGTAGTGGTATAATTGGATTGTGCAGCATCTAAAGTACGAGACGCATAATATAAGACATGAGAAACCTTACCCACCGATTGGGCCAGTACAACGCCCAATGCGTAATTGGAAGCGTCATACATGAGTTCAAAGGGCAGCGTCCAGTCCGGTGGTTGAATTACAGGTGCGGTAGTGAGGTGCTTCTTCAATTCGTCAAATGCTTTCTTGCATGCATCATCGAACTGGAATTCTATCTCCTTCTGCAGTAGCTTGGTCATGGGCAGTGCAATCTTACTGAAGTCCTTGATGAATCTCTGATAAAATCCTGCATGACCCAAAAAAGAACGAACCTCCCGCACACTGGCGGGGTAAGGCAGAGAGGAAATGACATCTATTTTAGCTTTTTATCTACCGAGATTCCAGCTTTAGAGATGACATGCCCAAGTACCACACCTTGTTTGACCATAAAGTGACATTTTTCAAAGTTTAAAACAAGGCGGGCAGAGATACATCTTTTTAAAACTTTTTCCAGACTATGCAGGCAGTCATCAAAAGAGGATCCAAAAACAGTGAAATCATCCATAAATACTTCCATGCAATTTTCAAGAAAATCGGAGAAGATGCTTACCATACATCTTTGGAAAGTACCTGGTGCGTTGCACAACCCAAACGGCATGCGGCGGTAGGCGTATGTTCCAAAGGGGCATGTGAAAGTGGTATTCTCTTGATCTTCAGGAGCAATATGGATCTGGAAGTATCCGGGGAATCCGTCCAGGAAACAGTAATGTGATTGGCCTGCTAGTCTCTCCAGCATTTGATCAATGAAGGGTAGAAGAAAATGATCCTTCCGGGTGGCTTGATTAAGTCTTCGGTAGTCAATGCACACCCTCCAGCTATTTTGAATTCTGGTAGGGATGAGTTCGTTGTTCTCATTGCGCACCACAGTTATCCCTGACTTTTTGGGCACTACTTGCACCGGGCTGACCCATTGGCTGTCTGAAATGGGGTAGATGATCCCCGCGGCCAGCAATTTTGTGACCTCTTTCTTCACCACGTCAAGGATCAAAGGGTTTAGTCTCCTCTGGGGTTGCCTTACAGGTTTGGCGTCATCTTCCAAAAAGATGCGATGAGTGCATGTAGAAGGACTAATTCCCTTGATATCTGCCAATGTCCAACCAATTGCTTCCTTGTGACCCTTCAATACAGTGACGAGCCTCTCTTCTTGCTCAGATGAAAGGTCATTGGCAATGATTACCGGTTGGTTTTGTCCTTCTCCCAAAAAGGCATACTTGAGGTGTGGGGGACGTGGTTTCAGCTCCTTCTTGGGTGTGTTCTGTTCCTCTCCCCTTGAGTCACCTGAAATTGAGAACACTTTGGCAGAAGAACAAGCATCATATCTCGAAATTGAGTTAGGAGCTAAAAGGATTTGGTCAGAATCGCAGATAACAGCAGAATTTAAATTTTCTGTGCTGCAAGCGTGCGCTCCAACGCCCAGGGGGCGCTCGGGCGCGAGTCTCTGCTGCAGAATTCCAGCAGCAGTGTCATCGCTCCCAACACAGGTAGGTTCTGCCCCATACTCGAATTTTTCAGCTAAAATTGAGTATTCTTGGGGTATCCCCAAAGATAGATCCATTGCCAAACAGTTTTCACATAGATCCTCACATTTTCCACAATCTGGACAGTTGAATTCAAAGTCAAAGTCTAGCCATGAGTCAAAGCCATTTGAGATACCATCAATGTTGTTTTCAAGTAAAGTTTCCATGATATCTAGTGCAAAAACAGAATGGTTCTCGGATGGAAAATTCATGGCATCTTTCAAATTAAATTGGACTTTGAATTCCCCACATTCCATGGAGAGGCTACCAGCATGGACATCAATCTTGGCTTTAGCAGTTTTCAGAAAAGGCCTACCAAGAATTAATGCTTGCTGATTACACTCTCCATCTTGTGCCATTTCCAATACATAAAAATCAGCTGGAAATATTAAATCATTTACCTTAACCAACACATCTTCCAGAAGTCCATCCGGTTGTTGTATGGTGCGGTTGGCCAATTGAATGATCACGCCGGTGGTTTTGAGTGTTCCAATGTTTAGAGCTTGGTATACCGATCTTGGCATGACATTTATGGCTGCACCCAAATCAGCCATGGCTTCTCGAAATTGCATGTTGCCAATCGTGCATGGAATGGTGAAAGTGCCGGGATCTTTGCATTTTTGTGGAAGATTTGGGGTGATTATTGAGGAAGCATTCACCCCAAATTTTACCTTTTCATTCCCTTTAAGTTTCCTTTTATTGGTGCATAGCTCCTTTAAGAACTTGGCATACTTCGAAATTTGCTTGATAGCGTCAAGCAAGGGAATGTTTACTTCTACACTCCTGAAGATATCCAATAACTCCTTATCCAATTCCACTTCCTTTTTCTTCTTTTCTGTCAAAGTGGCTTGAGGGAATGGAATGGAGGGGGAGATTATGGTTGGCTCCTCAGGGACTGATTCAGAAGTTACCTCTTCCACAGGTGGATCAATTGCAGCATCCTCCGTTTCAAGCAGTTCGTTCTCCCTCGTAGGTTGAGATGCTTTGAGGTCTTTTAGTGCTCTTCCCGATCTCAACTGAACAGCAAGTACATTCCCCTGACTATCAGAGATTCTCCCGCCCCCTTTCATTTGGTTGACCTCCTTCTGCAGATTCATCACCATATTCTGCTGTTCCACGAGTAGTTGCATCACATCACTAAGGGATGGCTCAGCAGATATGGGAGGTGCAAGTAAAGGTAATAATGGGGTTGGTGGAGATATAGGCGCTGGGGCTTGAAATTGTCCTTGATGGGGAGGTTGATACCAGACTTGCTGCTGTTGAAATTGGGACCTTCCCGGAGTCATGCTTGTGGTTGCCACCATTGTTGTTCCTTTTTGAGATTGTAGGCACTAGTCAGGTGCATGGGAACCCAGAGAACATACCCCACACAACATAGGTTGGCTTGGGGTTCCCGTGTTGGTTTGGTTAATGGCCAACTGCTTCATGAAGATGGCAATCTCTTCCAGCTTCTGGTGTAAGCCACCACCTTCCAGTTGAGCTACCTCATTCACCCCCTTGGTCGCGGAAGTTGCCCTTGTGCCAAACTGCTGTAAGTTCACAACCATGTTCTCGAATAGGAGCCTAGCTTCCGCCGGAGTCTTGTCCATCAAGGCACCACCACTAGCGGCATCAATCATGCACCGATCCATACCCGTCAGACCCTCATAATAATATTGGATCAAGAGTTGTTCTGAGATCTGATGGGTAGGACAACTTGCCACTAATTTATTGAAACTTCTCCCAATATTCGTAGAGAGACTCACCCTGGAGTTGGCGGATGTCACTGATGTCCTTTCTTATGGCAGCTGCCCTTGAGGCTGGGAAGAATTTCTCCAGAAAGATCTTCTTCATGCCAATCCAGGTGTTGACAGCTCCATTTGGTAGGTTTAGGAACCATTGCTTTGCCTGACCGTCCAGAGAGAACGGAAAAGCCCGAAGCTTCACATGTTCCTCGTTGAGTCCTCTTGGCTTGAGAGTCTCACACACCACATGGAATTCCTTGAGGTGCTGGTGTGGATCCTCTCCGGCCAAACCGTGGAACTTAGGAAACAAATGAAGAATCGCTCCCGTAAGCTCGAATTCGGCATCCAACCTTGGGTAGGCGATTCCCAGAGGTTGTTGAGTGAGATCCAGAGCTGCGAGTTCTTTCAAGGTAAGCTGATGGTCTCCCATGGTTTGAACTTAAACCTGAAACATGAACAAACAGATCAGAAAGTTCAGGACCAGTGGAAAGCAACGCGGTACGCAGAACTGCAACTTTTCAGTTCGCAGACTGCGCTGGAGCGCTGTATACGCGCTGGGGCGTGAGTATCAGCAGCAGACTCAGCTGTTCGTGGAACAGCAAGTCTGGGAAGAGTAAATTAAAAATAATAAACGAAAATAAAATGCAAAATAAAGGAAAATCTTTTTGTTGTTTTTATTTTATTTTTTGAAAGAAACAAAGAAAAATAAAAGAAAACGATTATGTACACTATTCAAAAATCAAACAACTAGTGAAAACTTTCATCGCCACTCCCCGGCAACGGCGCCAAAAATTTGATGAGTGCTGTCGTGACACTCATAAATTTAATTATTTTTAAAACCAAGTTCCCTTAATATAGTTTAGTGGAAACTAGGGTCGTCTCTCACAAGGAATGGCTAAGAAAGTAATACACAAGACTAGTTATCTGACGGTTTGTCACAAATGGGGGTTATATGTATAATCATTTATAAAATAATTTGTTTCAGAATAAAATATAATATGAGTATAAAAAACAGTTTCTGAGATAGTTCTGTGCGAACTTAGCTTCTGATCTTGTTAGAATAACACATGCTTATCTTCTTATCATAATGAATGTATTATTTAGCTTCTGAAGCATCTTTCTTAGGAGATATCCATGTAAAACAGCTTCTGAGCTTGAGCTAAAAATGCTAGATACAGAGAAACAGCTTCTGAGAGATAATCGCTTATACTTTTAGCTTCTGAACTAGAGAGATGAGGATTCTAGTGTTCTATCTAGCTTCTGAACTTATTAACTATGTCAGTTATGATGAATTTCATTTTATTTTATCTATTTCTTAGTTTACTAAGGTTAATCCAGCTTCTGATCATGTAAATTGTAGCAATCATGTACTATATCAGCTTCTGAACATATTAGAATGTATTGAATATAATTCAGAGGCTTCAAACAAAATTTTTATCATATGAAATGAATTTTTATCATTCAAAACACATTCAGAAAGGTTCTGGAGCTAACAGAAGTTCACAACAAAAGTATGAGTAGTATTAAGAAGTTTAAGATAAAATAGTGAGCATGGAGTAATTTTTTTTGAAGAGGGTTGAAGTGTTCATTCAACAATTGACAATAACTTCAAAATGTCTATTTTCTTTTTTGTACAAAGTAAGAGTATCTGAGTATAAGTGAGAGATCAATATGATGGTTTTTAAGAACCTTTCATAACTGGATGGACTATTGTCTTAATCTGAGTTTTTATAGAAAATAAATAATGTACATTTAAGTTTGATAATTTGTTCTCTGATGGAGCAACATGTGCAATATATGCATAATTGAGTCTTAATTTTTCTAATCAATTTTTCTAATCAATTTTTCTAATCAACATGTCCAATTTTTCTAATCAATTTTGCTAATTTGTAATCAATTTTTCTAATCAATTTTTCTAATCAACATGTCCAATTTTTCTAATCAATTTTGCTAATTTGTGCATACTTTCTAGCTTTATCTTAATTTTATATGTGGAAAATTAAATAAATCGCTCAACTCCTCCATGCATAACAATTTTCTTCTTTCTCTTGTATGTTAGACAGGTATAAGACACATCTTATTTTATCTCTTACTTCTTATAAAGAAAAATATAAAAAAAACAGTTATTTTTTATTTCTACACATTAATCTATAATAATAACCATTTTTTGGTGTCTCCCTCATTTCAGTTACACACCAAACATATCATACGGTTTTTTTGTTTCAATTATGTTATATCTATACTATATATCAAGGGAATTGAAAAAATAACTACCCTTATGGTGTCCACACTCATTTAGGTAGTTATTTTTTCAATTCTAGAATTAAAACTAAAAAATTACAAAAATAAATAAATGTAAAAGATAATCACCTCTATTTCTTTTTTAAACTTTGGATCTTTCATGTTATTGGTTTTACTATTTATTTTATTTTTTATCCATCTTTATAAAAAAATTAAACAATAAATATAACTCCACAGAAAAAATAAAAAAGCGGCTATATGGGCACCCGACAAGGCACTGGTGTATATAAAAAATCAGCCATCAAAGCAGTCATTCATTAAATAATTTATAGATAAACTGTGTAATTAATTCTGATACTAATTAATAATAAGAAAGAGATTGTACAAATATATTATTGCAAAGACAAACCCTAAACCTTCAATTTAAAACAAGAAATTATTATCTACCAAATCCTCTGGATACAAAATGTAACATGTAACACCCCGCTACTGAGGGGTGTCCGTGCGAATGACACTATCCCAACGAACACGCTACTAGGGCATAGAAACTAAACAATATCATAAATACATGAACTGGTAACTGAATTATATAAACTGATAACTGAAATAACTGTTCATTAAAACCTTAACTGAAATTGTGACTGAAACATATAACTGAAAGGAGTTCTGCCTCTAAAGTCTGGAGCAAAACTGTACATGATTTATCCGACTGTAAAAATGTAAAATAAGCATAAACTAAACATAGACTGCTAAGACTCCACGTACAATGCGGAGCTCACCAAGGAAACCAACTGCAACTGACCTCTACTGGATCAACGGTCCCTCATCTGCCTCCTGATCGAACACTAAAACAAAATGCGGGGAGTGAGTCGCAAGCTCAGTGATGGGGTATCATGCATGTCATGCAACACATATTGTCATGTTATCAATCACATATACTTGTCCTATCTACGTACCTGCACCTCTCTGACGACGGACGCGTACCGCCGGAGATATCCGCACTCGAGACCCCATGCTAAACTGATAACTGATAAATGACGGAACACGAGCCGCCCTGCTGTAAATTATAACTGTGACTCGCTACCACGAGGGTGCGGTCATATGACGGAACACGAGCCGCCCTGTGATCTGGACCTCTACAACCACTCAGGTGAGGCCAGTCATACTGTATCTGTATCTGGGGTGGGACTCGAGGCGCTTCGTGGTAGTATGTCACGGCTAAACTTGACCGGGAGCTGCATCCGGGCTATAGCGTTGATATACGTACTACGACGGTTCACAAACTACGTAAACAGTCATCACACAATTCTACAACCATTATACTCATACACTGCATGTTATCATTCTGATCATAAATCATAGGGTTCTAACATGTTTCATATCATAGCATAGCATAGCATAAATCATTCAAGCTTATAGGAATAATCATAACGCATATAATAAATATAGTCATAACGCATAACATCATAATGTTGTAACGTCAATACAAAGTGACCTAGAAGCCATTCATTCTTTCCTGTTATGTTATCTATTAGGGAACTTATCTATCTGAGTATATCCTCTATTTAGACCTGTTATCCTTTAGGGAACATTTCTACTAAGGTACGTTATCTTACTAAGGTTTATTATCTGTCTAAGGTATATTATCTGTCTAAAACGTGTTATCTTACTAGGGCTTACTATCTTACTAGGTCAGTTATTCTACTAAGTTATATTATCTTAATGAGTTACGTTATCTTAGTATGTTATACTATCCTAATAGGTTATGGTGTTTTACTAGGTTACATTATCTCACTAGGTTATATTAATTATTAGGTTATAATTAACTCACTAAGTGGTATTAATTACTTGATATTAATTTCTAGATCATATTAATTACTAGATTATATTATCTTATCATGTTATCTTACCATGTCATGTTATCTTATCACGTGAGGTTATCTTGCTAGGTAATGCTATGTTACTATGTTATATTATCTTACTAGGTGATGCATGTGATCTATCTAAGCAGGTTATTTTCCTAATCATATCATCTACCTAAGCACGTTATAGACCTATCATATTAACTACCTAAGCATGTTATCTACCTATCATATTATCTATCTAAGCATGTTATCTATCTATCATATTATCTATCTAAGCATGTTATCTATCTATCATATTATTTACCTTAGCATATAAACATAAATATAAACATAAAAAAATAAATATAACTATAAACATAAACATAAATATAAACATATAAACATATAAGCATATAAACATAAACATAAACATAAACATATACAAATGCTACTATGTGGCAGCCACGACACATCCACCCTAAAACCTCCACTCACCTGGAAAGTCCTGAGACTGGAAGGTGTAAGCTCCAGAACCCTTCTGAAAGAATTAGGCATAATTCTCATAGAGTTATGAAAGTTTTAATGATAACAAGGTAAGCCATAAGTATAAAAATTTTACTTAAGGTTTTGCTAACATGTGCGCTAAGTGTCTCAGAAAGCTTTAAATTATTGCAATACCATGAGCAAAGATCAAGACAAAACATCAAGTAACCTCGAGATCAATTGATAAAATCATAGCGCCAAAGATATCAGAAAGAATGTCTCAGAAGCGCAGAAGGTGAAAACATGTTTCTGAGGAAAGAACACTGTCGCCTCAGAAGGGTCTCAGAAGACCTTGCGACTAGTAGTTCTCAGAAGGGTCTTCCCTCAGAAGGTTCGCCTCAGAAGTCCGTACAACTCTCAGAAAGTTGGACTCAGAAGCAACCAAGTGTCTGGACTCAAAGGATTGCAAGCAGTCTCAGAAAGCTCGCTACAACTAGCCAATGAAGTGGGAACACGCGCACTGTGCAGTTCTGAAAAGTTCCTCATTTCGCGCTGACTGTAGCAGGGAGCCGTTCTGAAAAGGACACAGCCACATAAGCAAAGTGAAAGCTTCTAATTTCGCGGCTCTTTAATGCCTATATATATGAGTTCAATTCCAGAGCAATGTGACGAAACTCTTGCGCTAAAAACTCTTGATTAAACGTGCAAAAACTCTGTTGAATTGAAAATCATTTTGCGAAATCTTAGAACTTTCTCAGAAAGACAATTTTTTACGAAATTGTTCTTCTAACTTTGCAAAATCTTCTAGTTCTGAATTGGTGTAAATTCTTACATTTGTAAGTTAAATCTAGAAGTCTACTAAGGGTCAAATTAAGTGTGTAACTTAATCTTAGTAGTTGATTTTCGAAGCAAAAACAACTTTCCGAAAAACGCTAAGTCCTTCGTTGTTTGAAGGCAGTTTTAAGTCCTCTGGTGTTTGAGGCAAAAGTTCAAAGTCCTTAAGTGTTTAAGGCAAGGAATTCCTCTAGTGTTGGAGGCAAGGAAGTCCTCTAGTGTTGGAGGCAAGGAAGTCCTTAATTGTTTAAGGCAAGGAAGTCCTCTAGTGTGAGGCAAGGAAATCCACTTCGGGTTGTGAAGTGGTGGAAGTCCTTTACTTGGTAAAGGCAGTGTTGTCTGGGAAGGCACTTTAAGAAGAATATCTAAGAACTCTCAACTGAAGGTTGAGGACTGGAGTAGGTTGGTTATAACCGAACCAGTATAAAATTCTTTGTGTTAAGCTTTTCTCCCTTGCCTTTTACTTGCATAAATCTTTGAGAAAAACTCTATCACGATTCTAATTAAGAGGTCTCGTGAAAACCTTATTGATCAAAATCAGAAAGCTTTTAAGAGACTCAAACCTTAAGTCATTTTCTTAAAATTCCTCAGAAAGGAACTTTCTCAGAAAGACTAAGCTCTCAGAAGCTTAATCTTCTCAGAAAGCGTTTTCCGCTGCAAACTCTTAATCCTACCTTCTGAGTAAAAACAGCTTTCTAAGTAAAAGCTTTAAGAAGCAATTTTTAAAACTTGCACGATTCAACCCCCCCCTTCTCGTGCACACATACACTTTCAATTGGTATTAGAGCTCGGTCCTTAAGGGGTTGAGCACTTCGCAGTGTCAAGGAAAAAGATCCACGAAGGGAAATATGAATTCACCAGCTGCATTCATATCAGATGGGGCTTCAATAAATAGACCTCCGATGTTTCTCGAAGACAGCTTCGACTACTGGCGTGACAGGATGACGCTGTTCATCAAGCACACCAGTTTGGACTTATGGGATAGGATCGAGAATGGAGACTATCAGCCTCTGCAGACAATTACAGAGGATGCTGTAGTTGCAACAGACGCTGAGCCAGGAGTGGCACCTCCAGCACTCAGAACCTATACAAGACGAGTCCCTAAGGACGAATGGACTCAAGAGATGAAGGAGAAGATACAACTCAACTTCAAAGCTAAATACATTCTTCTCTGCGCCTTGCCCAAGGTAGAATACGACAAGATTGTGTCGTGTGATACCGCTCAAGAAATTTGGGAGAGATTACACATGCTGCATGAAGGAAATGATGAAGTCAAGGAAACCAAGGTATCAATGCTCGTACATAAGTACGAGTCCTTCTGCATGCAACCTGAGGAAACCATTGACAACATGTCAATAAGGTTTCTCCACATCATAAATCAGCTAAAAGTCTTGGGAAAGACTTACTCCAATGCTGAGATGGTGAGGAAAATTCTCAGAAGCCTCTCTGCCAAGTGGCGCCCAAAGGTGACGGCGATCCAAGAAGCAAAGGATCTAAACCAGCTGGGTTTAGATGTATTGTTTGGCTCACTCAGAACTCACGAGATTGAGCTTGAAGGACTACTTGGAGGACCATCTTCATCCTCAAGACCTCAGAAAGCTCTGGCTCTGAAAAGTCAGATAAAAAAGACTTCAAAAGCCCTAAAGGCTGAAGAAATATCTGAGTCTGAAAACGATCAAAACTCAGGTTCCGATGAAGATGACATCTCTCTTCTAGTAAGGAAAATGAAGAAAACTTGGAAGAGAAGACCAAGCAAAGACAAAGAGATCACCCCTCGAAAAGGAAAGTCAAAGCCTTCTGATGCCACATGTTTCGGCTGTGGAGAAAAGGGCCACTTCAGAACGGAGTGCCCTCAGAACAAGGGAAAGAAGAAGTTCATTCCCAAGAAGAAGAAGAAGGCAATGGCTGCTACATGGAGTGACTCAGAAGAGGAAGGCTCTGAGTCAGAAAGTGAAGAGGAAGCCAATGTCTGCTCAGAAGAGGTACCAAACTCTCCTCCTCTCTCATACTCATACAATGAGATCTCAGAACTCTATGAAGAGCTTCTGAGAGACTCAAACAAATTAGCTAACAATTTCAGCAAACTAAGAAAGTCTTTTAAATCCTTAGAAGCTGAAAATGCTAGACTAATTCAAGAAGTAGAGAACCTAAGGCTTGAAAGAGATGACTTTAAAAATAGATATCTTGAAAGTCACAACCTCTATCAAGCTTTAGAAACAATGTCTTCTGTAACTGTTGAAAAAGCCGAACTGGCTTTGATAGAATTACAAAAGACAAATGAGCTTCTCACTTCTGACTTAGTTAATATGGTCAAGGGTGAAAAAATGATGACACTCTTGCTTGGTGGTCAAAGACCTTACAAGGATAAGAGTGGACTTGGTTATGAAGAAATCTTCGAACCAAATGATATTGATCCATCCTTAACTAAATCACCTCGCACGTGCATTGCATGTTTTAAGAGTGGCCATGGTTCTGAAAAATGTCCTATGTTGGAAAAAGGAAAAATCTCTAAGCCTCAGAAGGCTCAAAAGAAAACTCAGAAAGCAAAGCCTTCTAAGAAGACTAATCCCTCTCAGAAGGGTAAAACTTCTCAGAAAGCAAGTGCTTCTGAAACGGGCAAACAAAAGGTCTCTGACTCTCAAAACCATGACCCCTCTAAGAAAAGAAGGCAAAAGTCCAAGAAAGCTAACAAGCAAGGACCCAACAAAGAATGGGTACCTAAATCTGTCAACTTTGTGACTGCAGGTGCATCATCAAGCGCTGCTCCACCACCACGATGAGCAGTGGTACCTTGACAGTGGCTGCTCAAGGCACATGACTGGAAGCAAGCACTGGTTCAGAAGTCTCAAGCCCAAGAAAGGCGGAACGGTGCGATTCGGTGATGGCGCTAAGGGAAAAGTCACTGCAATCGGAGATGTTGGTAAGGATTCCTCTCACCAAATCTCATATGTACTTTTGGTCGATGGCTTAACTCACAATCTATTAAGCATTAGTCAATTTTGTGACAAAGGCTTAAAGGTTGAGTTTTATGCCAAGTATTGTCATGTGATTAATCTCACAAATGACAAGATCGTTCTGGAAGGAAAACGTGTTGGTAACATCTATGTTATCCATCTGGATGATCTAAAGGATCAAAACGTGGAATGCCTTGTCTCTGTCCAAGAAGACAAATGGCTATGGCATAAGAAACTTGGTCATGCCCATATGAGACTTCTTTCTGAGCTCTCTCAGAAAGGACTTGTAAAGGGCCTTCCCAGCATTAAGTATCAGAAGGATGCAACCTGCGACTTCTGTGAAAGAGGGAAACAGACCAAGGCTTCTTTTCCCAGTAAAAGTGGTATCTCTACTCAGAAACCACTGGAACTGCTCCACATGGATCTCTTCGGACCAACCAGAACAGCCTCCCTTTCTGGAAAACGCTATGGTCTTGTCATAGTGGATGATTACTCCAGATTCACTTGGGTTTTCTTTCTAGCTTCTAAGGAAGAAACTTTTGAGAAGTTCAAAGCATTTGCGAAAAGAGTTTCAACTGAAAAGAATTCGCACATTCATGCCATTAGATCAGATCATGGTGGTGAATTTGAGAATCATGCCTTTGAAAAGCTTTGTGAAAATCTGGGCATTGCTCACGAATTATCATCTCCCAGAACTCCTCAACAAAATGGAGTAGCTGAGAGAAAGAATCGAAGCCTTCAAGAGATGGCAAGAACAATGCTCTTAGAAAGTGGACTTTTCAAAAGGTTTCTGGGCTGAAGCAGTTAATACTTCATGCTACATTCAGAATCGAGTCTTTCTGAGACCAATTCTGAAAAAGACACCTTACGAGCTATGGAAGAATAAATACCAAACATTCTTATTTCCATGCATTTGGTTCTTCTTGTTTTATTCTCAACACAAAGGACAAACTCTCTAAGTTTGATCCTAAGTCCGATGATGGATACTTCCTAGGATACTCCTCAGTCTCTAAGCTTACAGAGTATATAACAAAAGGAGTAAATGTGTTGAAGAGACAATCCATATTAAGTTCAAAGAACTAGTAAGACATGTTTCAGAAAGATGCTAACTTAGAAGATGAGTTTGAGAAACTCAACATCACTTCTGAGAAAGCCAAAAGAAAATTCTTATAGATGATGAGACTGATTTCCAACCCATGGAACACCATCTCCATCTAAAGAAAAATCCAGTAGCATCATCGAAGCTCCAGAACCTAGAGATCTACTTCTCAAATGCAATGGAACCTAGGACTCTCAGAAGGTCAAGCTTCTAATGACTCAGAAAGAGAACCCTCTGTGTCTCCTTCTCAGAATCTTACTCCTAAAGGGTTTAGAGGCTCAAGAGACTTGAGAACGTCTCTCAGAATGAAGTCTTGGGTAATCCAGAACGTGGCGTAAGAACCAGAAGGAACTATACAATCTTGCTATGGTTTCTGAGCTTGAACCAGACTCCATAGAAGAGCGTTAGATGATCCGAACTGGGTAAATGCCATGCAGGATGAACTTGACCAATTCGAGAGAAATCAAGTTTGGAAACTAACTCAGAAGCCCAAAGGCAAGAGTATCATTGGGACTAAATGGGTGTTTCGAAACAAACTTGATGAAAACGGTCAAGTCGTGAGAAACAAGGCCAGCTTGGTTGCTCAAGGGTACAACCAACAAGAAGGGATAGACTATGATGAAACTTTCGCTCCAGTCGCAAGATTGGAAGCTATCAGAATGTTGCTAGCTTTTGCTGCACACAAAGGTTTCAAACTCTATCAGATGGACGTTAAATCTGCCTTCTTGAATGGATACCTTTCTGAGGAAGTTTATGTAAAACAACCTCCTGGTTTTGTGAATGATGCATTCCCGGATCACGTATTTAAGCTTACAAAGGCTCTCTATGGTCTAAAACAAGCTCCAAGAGCTTGGTACGATAGATTAAGCTCTTTCCTAATTAAAAACGGATTCTCAAGAGGGAAAGTGGACACAACTCTCTTTACACTCTCAGAAGACTCTGGCTTCTTGATTGTCCAGATTTATGTTGATGACATAATATTTGGCGCAACCAATGAATGCCTTTGCAAAGAATTCTCCAAGCTTATGCAAGGAGAATTCGAGATGAGCATGATGGGAGAATTAAAATTCTTTCTAGGATTGCAAATCAAGCAAGAGTCAGAAGGGACAGTTATCCACCAAGAGAAGTATACCAAAGAACTTCTGAGGAAGTTTCTGATGGATAAGGCCAAGCCCATGAGCACTCCCATGCATCCCTCTCAAGTAATTGACTTGGATGAAGATGATGAGAAAGTCTCAGAAAGCAACTATCGAGGAATGATTGGCTCACTTCTCTACTTAACTGCCTCCAGACCAGATATCCAACTCAGTGTTGGGATCTGTGCTAGATTCCAGTCTAAGCCTAAGCAATCACATTTAACTGCAGTTAAACGAATTTTACGATATTTAAGTGGAACTACTAATCTTGGTCTTTGGTACGAGAAAGGTTGTTCTTCAGATGTTGTAGGATACTATGATGCTGACTACGTTGGAGATAGGATCGATTGCAAAAGCACAAGTGGCTGTTGTTGCTTCTTTGGAAAATGCTTGATCACTTGGTCTTGCAAGAAGCAAAATACGATCGCCCTATCAACTGCTGAAGCTGAATATGTGTCTGCTGTGAACTGCTGTTCTCAGATGCTATGGATTAAGAATCAGCTACTTGATTATCAATTAAGGTACACCAAAATTCCTATCCTCTGCGATAATACAAGTGCTATCAACTTAGCTAAGAATCCTATTCAGCATTCTCGATCCAAGCACATTGATATAAAACATCATTTTATTCGGGATCATGTGCAAAAAGGCGACATTGAAATCAAATTTGTGAATACTGAGGATCAAATCTCAGATATATTTACAAAGCCTTTACCCGAGGATCGTTTCAATGTTCTGAAAGGACTTCTCAATCTAAGACGTTTCTAAGTACTTTGAAATTAAAAACTTTTTCTTAGAAACCCCCCCTTAGTCCTAGTTTAGACTCTGAGACAAACTATAGAACTAAGCTTCTGAGCTTGAAGTAGGAAAACACAGAAAACACTATCTGAGAAAATTTGTTCTCAGAAGACTCATTCCTCAGAAAGGAGATCTTCTGAAACATTTCTCAGAAGGGGCGTTTCTCAAAAGGACCACTTCTCTCAGAAAGGTACCTTCCGAGAAACAAGTTACCAACGGTAACTTTTGGATAAGCGTCAGAAACGGCTAGTTACAAGCCTTTTCTATAAATACTCATGGCATTGTTTCATTTGAGCACTTTGCGCTTAAAACATACCAAAACTCTGTCAAATCCTCTCCTCGCTTTCCAATCCTCATCTGTTCTCTCTCTCGTTCTTCTCTATCTCCTCACATTTCTTCACAAACTTAAACCTTCTTCCTAATGGCCTCCTCTGGAGAAATTAAGGGCTTAATGAGAAACAACCTCAATGAAGTATCAGAAGATATTCTCTACGACAATGAGGAAATGCAATCCCTATTCCACAAGACTTATCTTCCAAGAAATCTTGCTATGGGAAGGGTACTACCTCTCAACGTCTACAATCAAGTGGATGAACTTCAACTCACCTTTCTTAAGCAACCTGGATGGCCAGCCATGATGAGCTCAGAGGACGTATGTTACCCTAATGTGGTGAGAGCATTCTATTCGCAAATAGAAAGGTTCATCAACAAAGGGGTAAAACGCACGATTGCTGATCAGCAAATACGCTTCTCCTCCTCTGACATCAACAAAGTTTTCAAGACCTTGAATGGTGGTGCTGTCATCGCCGACGATCCAGATTGGGTCAAGGAGGTAGATGACTCTGAAGAAGAAGTGGTGACACTTCTGACTGGTAGCAACAGTCTACCACTCAAGGGCGTAAAGGTGCCTCATCTTACGCAAGAGGCCAGAATCATCTTCTTAGTCGTTCAACATACCCTTCTCCCTCGGATTGGAGACATGGGGAACGTTACCACCATGGATGCATGCCTACTGTACCACCTGCTGAAGAAGGAAAGAGTAGATTTTGGGAGGATGGTGCTCAACTACATGATGCATCAAGCCCATCCTAAGAGGGCTCTCACAAGTTTACCTTACGGAAGCCTTCTGACCAGAATCCTTGACCACTTCTCTTTTCCTCTTGAAGACTATGAATACGTCTTCAACCACAGCAAATTCACCATGGTCACCTTCAACAACATCAAGAAGAAGAAGGTACCAGAGACGGGGGCACCTAAGAAGAAGGAGGAAGCAAGGCCTTACAAGGGAGCTGCTAGCACCAAACAGCCCTCTAAGGCTGAGAAAGGAAAGGAAAAGGCTTCTGACCCCTCAGAAAGGAAGAAGAAGCAGCCAAAGGTGACTCACCCTTCTCCAACAAGGGTGACAAGGAGTATGGCTTCTGAGGAAGCTCAGAAGACTCCTCAGAAGAAACCTGAGGTTGTTGAGGCTGCTGAAGACTCAGAAGAAACGACATCTGAGCAACCCATGACCAGAAAAAGGAAAGCGCCTCCAACTCTCCAAGTCCCAGACGTGCCACCCGAAGGGAAAAGGAAACGTGGTCGTTTGGTAAAAACTTACTCTAAAACTCCACCTTCCTTTCTTAAATCTTCTTCTACTTCAAATCCTGTTTCTGATTCTATTGCTGGTTTTAAACCCACCAAATTTAAAACTAAACTCCTGCATTCCTTGAATTATCAGGGAAAGTCTCACAAAGGAGTGGGGATAAAAACCACTAAGAAACAGAGCCCGCCGAAGTTGACGGGTAAAGAAATTGTAGCAGTTACTGCTACTGCTGCCACCACCGCTACCGCTACTGCTGCTGCTGTTGAAGAAGAAGCAGAAGCTTCTCATCACTCCTCCCCCTCTGGGAATGTCTCCCCTCCCAGAGAAGACGTTCAGGGGCATGGAGGAAATGTTGTTGATTCTTCTTCCGAGGAAGAAGATGCGGCAAGCTTTCGCATTGAGCATCGCACTCCAGATACTGGAAGCTCCAAGAAAGAGCCCCAGAAGAAGCCCTCTGAGGTTTCTATGGCGGAACTTTCTGAGGCAACATCAACTGAAGTTGCTACTGTGAATGCTGAGTCATTGGCTCAGGCGATGCTTGACGTCCAGAAGGAACTAAATCAACCTTCTGAGACTCCAGAAGCTGCTCAGATGCAACCACAACAACAACTACATCATGAGGAAGCTTTAATTGAACCAACTTCTGAGGTTGGTCCCCTCTCTTCTGAGATCCCTTTGGAACATGAGGAAACTCATGTCTCAACACATGAAGTAGTGCCAGGGACCACCAGCACTGGGCTCAGCTCAGAGGTGGGCGCTGACGCTACCATGGCTGCCGGAGTTGCAGCAGTTGAGGCATTTGTTGCCCACAGTTCCTTAGAAGGAACTCTATCTGAGAAGGACTCTCAGAAGAAACCAGCGGTTCCTCCTCTTGATCTCACAGAAGTTCCTCCTCCATCCTTCAATCAACAGGGTCCTACCTTCTCAATTACGGACTCGATGATTAGTCCTGGCTTCCAGCTGGGAAGAATGGTAGTAACACCACCCTCTGTGCAATTTCGACCTTTCTTTGGTTGAACTGAGAAGTTGAAATGCATCGAAGCCATACATAGCCAGATCTCCACTTTCAACCTCTTCGAAAATGCTCAGACTTCTGGTGCTATGGAGCAACCATCAGCTCGGCAACCCTCAGATATAGACCTTGCTCTAGTTTCTGAGGACACTCAGAGGCAGCCTTCTACTGAACTCGCTGCTATTGAAGGCAAAGCTGTCCAAGAAGAAGCACTTCCTGAATATCAAACGAGGAATATCATCGATAAAGTACTTGAGGCTGAAGTCTCTCGTCCCCCTTCATTTCAACCCTCTTCTTCTCAACAGCCTTCCACTGCCTCTGAACTCCCTTCAGAATGCGCTCAGAATGCGACTCAGAGCGAGATTCTCATGGAGATATGCCAACTGCTACGCTACATTGCCAGAAGACAGTAGTTCTAAGTCGATGATGGCGTTTATGTCTTAGCCACCCTTTTTGATATAACAAAGGGGGAGTAGATAAATGATAAAAATTTGTACATGGGCTATACGTAAACACTAGGCTAGGACTTAGGGGGAGCAACAGCTTAGGGGGAGCCAAATATTTTGTATCTATACAAAACCATCAATGAAAAATCATTATTTTGGCATCTCATGTTTTACTTAATTTTATGCTTATTTTTATTATTTGGCATCTCTTGATTTACTTAGCCTGGTATTTCTGAATTTCACATATATATTCATCAAGAAATACACGCTATGTAATTGATAATCACAAACAGTAATCATATAATGCATACTTTAACTGTTGATTATCACAGCCTTCTAAGAAAATAACTAAGCCTTCTCCCAGAAAGCTAAGTTAGTTTCTAAGAAAGCAAAAGTGCATTCTGAATAAGTTGTGAACTTACTAAGAAACACTTCTGAACTTAAGCAAAATTATTATCTTAAGACTTAAGTTGTTATCATCAAAAAGGGGGAGATTGTAAGCTCCAGAACCCTTCTGAAAGAATTAGGCATAATTCTCATAGAGTTATGAAAGTTTTAATGATAACAAGGTAAGCCATAAGTATAAAAATTTTACTTAAGGTTTTGCTAACATGTGCGCTAAGTGTCTCAGAAAGCTTTAAATTATTGCAATACTATGAGCAAAGATCAAGACAAAACATCAAGTAAGTCCTCTGGTGTTTGAGGCAAAAGTTCAAAGTCCTTAAGTGTTTAAGGCAAGGAAGTCCTCTAGTGTTGGAGGCAAGGAAGTCCTCTAGTGTTGGAGGCAAGGAAGTCCTTAATTGTTTAAGGCAAGGAAGTCCTCTAGTGTGAGGCAAGGAAATCCACTTCGGGTTGTGAAGTGGTGGAAGTCCTTTACTTGGTAAAGGCAGTGTTGTCTGGGAAGGCACTTTAAGAAGAATATCTAAGAACTCTCAACTGAAGGTTGAGGACTGGAGTAGGTTGGTTATAACCGAACCAGTATAAAATTCTTTGTGTTAAGCTTTTCTCCCTTGCCTTTTACTTGCATAAATCTTTGAGAAAAACTCTATCACGATTCTAATTAAGAGGTCTCGTGAAAACCTTATTGATCAAAATCAGAAAGCTTTTAAGAGACTCAAACCTTAAGTCATTTTCTTAAAATTCCTCAGAAAGGAACTTTCTCAGAAAGACTAAGCTCTCAGAAGCTTAATCTTCTCAGAAAGCGTTTTCCGCTGCAAACTCTTAATCCTACCTTCTGAGTAAAAACAGCTTTCTAAGTAAAAGTTTTAAGAAGCAATTTTTAAAACTTGCACGATTCAACCCCCCCTTCTCGTGCACACATACACTTTCAGAAGGCACCGCTAGCTCCGGCTCCAGCTATCCGCACCGCGTTTGCACCTGGCATGCAAAAGACTCATCAGGACCGCACAAAAGAAAACCAAAACTTGAACTAGGCTACGCACTGAACCTTCGCTAGCGAGCAATACCTTCTCGCTAGCGATGGCACTCTCGCCAGCGAGCTCTCGCAGCTCGCTAGCGACCAGCACGTTAATAGGGGCAAAAACGTCTTTTCACTCACCGTCGGGAACTGGCTCTTTGCAGAGTATCCCCAAACCGTAAAACTCACACTATCCTCGATAACCAAGGGCGCCCAAAGCACTGCTCTGAAAAAGGCGAAGTGTGAGGTGTGAGGTGTGAGGGAAAAGAAAACATATCCTCTCAAATATATAGGGTGAGGAAGGAAAGGTTGAACAAGCTGTGACCGATGTGGGACTTCGGTCCGGTCACTAGAGACTAGCATACGGTCGCTAGCGACTAGCTCTTCGCTAGCGGGCAATGGCTGCTCGCTAGCTAGCACCTTCTGTCAGCATCGTCTTGACGTCCGTTCTGAACGATGTGGGACTTGATCCCATCGCTAGCGACTTGACTGCGGTCGCTGGCGATCAACTACTCGCTAACGGGAGCTGACTGCTCGCTAGCGAGTCCCCTTTGACAGCAACTTGCTGACGTGTTTCTGACGCGTCTTGAGAAAAGTCCTTCCTAAGGGACACTATGATACGGGGTATCACATAACACTCCGATCTTTATTAAGTCCTAATTAAAGGAAATTAAGGGTAGTGGACTTTGATTGGAACTTAATTGGATTTGAGTGAACATGTTTCCCCTAGTTTAAAGTATCTATGTTATGTGCTTTTATGAGTATTTATGTGTGTTTTCATGTTATATTAAGTTATTATGGATGTAAGATTGTTATTGTATGAGTTAAGACACTTTGGAAGTGTTTTGGAGCATTTTTCAGGCCCAGTAATCGATTATAACTCCTTGGTAATCGATTACAGAACTGTGTAATCGATTACGGGAATCGATTACGAGTTCCATGTAATCGATTACCACCTGCGCAAAACGTGTTTTTATATGTTTAAAGTGACAGGCGCACCCCACGATGACTCTTAAACCCTATTAGCTCAGCATATAAGAATGTAAACCCTATTTTCCACCTCATTTGATTAGAAACACTCTCTCTCATCATCCTAGAGCCTCCATTGCTTTTCTCTCAAAAGCTCTCAAAGTCATAGCCATTCCACGTCAAGAAACACCCACAAATACTCACCCAATCCCAAAAATAATTACATATTCTTGATTCTCTCACCGAGCCGGACGTTTCTATTGGTTTTTTTTCTCCGGAAAGGGTCATTGTTGGAGTCGGGCCGTTCGTAAAGCTAGGGTTTCGTCTAGAGCAAGAGTTGTCTTCATGAGGTAGGGGTTAGGCATTCTAAATGTCATGTAATTGCATGTATGTTGATTAATTGATGAAGTTTTGAATGTTGTTCGTTGTTTTTCCCATTAGGGTTCATGAAAGGGTTGATTTATGAAATTGGTTTTGAAAAAGAAAGGGGTTTTATGAATTGAAAAGTGTTTTAAACGTATTTTCATGTTTGATATTGGTATGACAATGTTTTCTATCGATTGGGGCGATGTTAGGTTCATATTTTGGCCAATGGCTATTGAAAATCGTGTTTTGGAAACTCAAGAATCGTATTTTACGACTTCGTAATCGATTACACGACTTCGTAATCGATTACAATGTCTGAAATCCCAATCGCGAGAAAACGCTGTCCTCTGATAATCGATTACAGGGCTGCGTAATCGATTACAGTAATCGATTACCAGTCTGCGTAATCGATTACCAGCTAGTGTAATCGATTACAACAGTGCTGTTAGTGCGAAAATGAATTGTTTTGACCCTTTATGCACCCTAATGTGTTCTACAACCAGTATAGATGATATGTATGAGTTAAACATGGTTTGTATGCAAGTTTAAATGTTGTTTGGGTGATGATGTGTTTATATGTTATGCTTACTGATAACGCGGTTTATACCAACATTTTATACCCCTAATTTGGATAATTGTATGCAATTCTTAGCTCTATTTTGGCCTCTTTATTGTGTTTAATTCAACTTGAGATTAATCTGAGATTAATAGAAATAAAGGCTAAAATAACAAGTTTTATGATGTTTTTACAATTCAAGGATGACCTTTGCACTTGGTCTTGGATATTTCGTATTTTTAGTGCAGGTCACATGTATTATTGGAGCTGTAGACATCAGGAACTGAGCAAGAAGCGGAGCAGTGGAATTCAGAGCAAGCATCGAGCGCTCCAGCGCCCGTAGCGCGCTCCAGCGCGCGTGGCTCAATTAAATCAGTCACGTGCACAAGTTGGCGCTCCAGCGCCCGTAGCGCGCCCAGTGCCGCGCCGCAACTCTGTCACAGCAGAAACCCTAATCTGCACGAGTTGGAGGCCCAATAAGCTAGGGTTTGGACGCTGGCCACTCTATTTAAGCAAGGCTAATGCATTGAAAAAAATGATCTCTACACACCTTCCACTATCACTACTTTAATCCTTATTTTTCTTTCCGTAGTCAGAGTTATTCGTTTTTTCTATCTTTCCAACTTGCATTTAATTTCCTTTAATTTCTTGTCTTTTAATTCATTGCCATGAGTAGCTAAATCCCTTGGTGGTTTATGTGGGTGTGAACATCATTGGGGTATTTGAGGCTTTGATCTTAATCTTGCATAAGTTTTCATTATCAATCCTTAACATATAATTTGAGATCTTAAGTTATGTGTTTAACCCCTTTGTCTTGGCTACTCGATTGAGTTGGCTAATCATCGGGCATATGTTTATGTATTAGTTGATTGATTGATGCATGACATATTAGGAATCAGTAATGATTAATTAATTGGCTGATTAGTCTCTTTAATTAGATTAATGTGATTGGCTTATATAATTGTTGAGATTGGAACTAAAGGTGAGATCTTACTAATTAATCCCATTCTAGGCAATTAACCCTTAGAATCACAACAAAGGAGTTAGATCTAACTCCGGCGTAATTAATCAACTCATGCATTCTTTTGTAGCCAATGATTGACACCCTAATGAATGTTCCACCCCCATAAACCGTTGTTTTTATTATTATTAATTTCTTTCCAATTGAATTAACTTGCACACAAAAACCCCCAATCGTGACAACCCTATCATACAACTAGTCTTGTGTATTACTCTCTTAGCCATTCCTTGTGAGAGACGACCCTAGTTTCCACTAAACTATATTAGGGGAACTTGGTTATAAAAATTAATTAAATTTATGTGTGCCACGACAGCACGCATCAAAATTTTGGCGCTGTTGCCGGGGAATGGCGATGAAAGTTTTCACTAGTTGTTTGATCTGTGAATAGTGTACATATTTGTTTTTCTTTGTTTCTTTCAAAAATTAAAAACAACAAAAAAGATTTTCTTTTATTTTGCACTTTATTTTCGTTTTATTTTATATTTTTATTCTCCCCAGACTCGCTGTTCCACGAACAGCTAAGTCTGCTGCTGATACTAGCGCTCCAGCGCCAGTACAGCGCTCCAGCGCGCGACTGCGACTGCAACGTTGCAGCCGCGCATGACTCGATCCCAACCGAACCCCCAGCTTGCTGTTTTTTATCCTGAAATTGAACATACTTTGAGAAAAATTAAGCAAGCTAGGAAAAGGTTTATTGAGTCTCGGAGGGAACCGGAAGGTCCACCGTTTGAAGGTCTATTTTTCACCGATCCTGAACTTTCTGATTTGTCTGTTAGTGTTTCAGGTCCAAATTCAGTTATGGCAGACTATCAGCCCACCCTGAAGGAACTTGCAGCTCCGGACCTCAGCCAACAACCTTTGGGAATTACCTACCCAAGGTTGGACATTAAGTTCGAGCTCAAGGGAGCTATTCTGCACTTGCTCCCTAAATTCTATGGTTTGGCCGGAGAGGATCCACACCAGCACCTCAAGGAATTTCATGTGGTGTGTGAAACTCTCAAGCCAAGAGGAGTCAATGAGGAACATGTGAAGCTTCGGGCTTTTCCGTTCTCTCTGGACGGTCAGGCGAAGCAATGGTTCTTGAACCTGCCTAATGGAGCTGTCAATACCTGGATTGGCATGAAGAAGATTTTCTTGGAGAAGTTCTTCCCAGCCTCAAGGGCAGCTGCCATAAGGAAGGATATCAGTGGCATCCGCCAACTGCACGGAGAGTCTCTCCATGAATACTGGGAGAGATTCAAGAAATTGGTGGCGAGCTGTCATACCCATCAGATCTCAGAGCAACTGCTGATCCAATACTACTATGAGGGTCTGACGGGTATGGACCAGTGTATGATTGACGCTGCCAGTGGCGGGGCCCTGATGGACAAAACTCCGGCGGAAGCCAGGCTCTTATTCGAAAATATGGCTGTGAACTCATAGCAGTTTGGCACAAGGGCAACCGCTGTGACCAAAGGGGTGAATGAGGTAGCTCAACAGGAGAATGGTGGCCTACACCAAAAACTGGATGAGATTGCCACATTCATGAAGCAATTGGCCATCAACCAAACCAAACCGGGGACATCAAGCCAAGCAATGGTGTGTGGGATATGCTCTTTGGAGACTCACCCAACTGACCAATGCCCACATCTCCAAGAAGAGACAACAGTGGTGGCAGCTGCAAATACATTCCCAGGAAAGCCTCAATTTCAGCCACAAAATCAACCTACGGGGAACACCTACAACCCAAGTTGGAGGAACCACCCGAACCTGAGGTGGAACAATAATCCACAGCCACAGCAAGTGCAGCAACCTCAACAGGTTCGGTACCAACCTCCTCATCAAAGGCAACCCCAAGCTCCGTACCAGGCTCCAATGGCCTTACCTCCGCCACCGCAACAATTGGCTCTACCTGCACGTCCAAATCCTAACGAGCCAACCATCGGTGATGTGATGAAGCTACTCATGGAGCAACAAAGGATGATGCTGAATTTGCAGAATGAGGTCAATCAAATGAGGGGAAATCCGGCCACACAAGCCTATGAACAAGCTGGCAACTCACAGCTCCCATCTCAAACAGTTCCCAATCCCAAGGGGAATGTGAGTGCCATCCACATCATGACCGGAGCAGCTGGTGCTGAGAGTTCGGGACCCAAGTAGCCCCAAACGGTCGACCGTCCAACTTAGGGACGTTAAAGCAAAGTGCTTCGTGGGAGACAACCCACCGGTTTTTTTTTAGTATTTCTAATTCCGTATTTTAATTCCAGTATTTCAATTCCGCATTTTATTTTCTGTATTTTGTTTTTATTGGCATCTTTAAAGTCTTGCATGCATTTAGATTAATTAGGATAGTTAAATTTAGGGATTATAGCAGTAAAACACTGATTCTGCATCAGGAGGCCGCGCTCGAGCGCCATATATGCGCTCCAGCGCACGCAGCGCATTTAAATGAAACGCCGCGTTTTGAACGGTGCGCTCCAGCGCGCCCAGCGCGCTCCAGCGTGCGTAGGGTTCTTCAAAACCCTAAACGCCCAATTGCAGATTCATTTATGCATTTCCCTCCTTTGGAGCTCCAGCGGCGGCGATTCTCTCCCTCTCTTCTCCACCAATTTTCTCACCGTTTTCTCTCAAAAATCACCCATACATTCATTCATCTTGTCATTCCATTGAATCCTATCAAGGTACATTGATCTAAAACTCTATCTTTTGGTTGTTCTTGGTAGAAATCCGATTTTGGTTGAATGATTGATGGAGGATATGATTTTTGGTTGTTTAGGGTTGATTTAATCGGTTAGTATTGTATGATTAGCGATTTGATCGGTTAGAATGTTGAGAAAATTGGAGTTGAGATGTTGGTTGCACTGTTTTTGCACTGTTGTTGCTGTCGCCGAAACCCTCGGTCGCTCGAGCGCGACATACGCGCTCGAGCGCGAGGTATTCTCTTGCGATTGCAGATCGGGCGCTCGAGCCCGCCCTACGCGCTCCAGCGCCGGTCTGCTGCATAATTTGGGCCGAGAGAGCTGTTATGTACTGTTTGTTAGGATTGGAAATGTTTAACTGCTATACTAGACTTTCTTTTGCATTTGCATTTAGTTATGGCATGATTAGAATTGACATTAGCCAATGTAACTGGACTGTATACTGGAACTCAATTGTCTTGCTCTTATTTTTCAGGCATGGCACCACGAACCCGAGGCGGCAAAGGGAAGAGGGTACGCACCACGGAGGAGGATGATCACTCCTACGATCAGCCTCATGACCCCGCCTGCTTCCTCGACGTCACGCCCGAGATGGCTTTTCAGGCCACGATCCATAAGAGGAAACCCCTCTTTTAATTGGGGTACCAGTTCCATGACGAGGGCAAGGGACGGCTCAACATGGTTGTGACGGAGATTGAGAGGCGGGGGTGGGCCCACTACTTGCTCAGTGCCCCCGTCAGGGCGAACACCACATGGGTGCGGGAGTTCTACGCCAACTTCCATGACCGCACCGCCACTCAGGTGTTCCTCCGGGGCAAGTTCATCCCGGTGGACGTGGAGGCCATAGCCACGCACATCCAGGTTGCCCCGGAGCCCGATCATGTATTTGGAGAGCCAGACTCCATCCAGACCATGGCTGTTACGGGCTTAGACGTGATCAGGAACCGTCTTTGCCTGCCAGGTTGCAGCTGGACACTGGGAGCCAACATGCTCCCCAGCACTCTGAAGAACCATACGCTCAACCTGGAGGCCAGAGCGTGGTCCCGCATATACTACAGCCATATCTACCCAGTCTCCCACGTCTCCGAGCTCACCACCGAGCAGACCCTTCACCTCTACTGCATTATGGAGGGCCACTGGGTAGACTTGCCCTCTCGTATTCAGCGCACTATGCATCAGGCTCACCACATTGAGCCCTACAGGTGCTTCCCCTTTCCATCCCTGATCACCTCTTTGGCTATCCAGTGTGGTGTGCCAGAGTTCGCTGACGACGAGTGGCAAGGGCCACATTCCACCATCACTGCCGCCGGTCTTGCCACCAAGGATACGGCCGCTCAGAACAAGACCCAGCCAGCAGGGAACCCCCTAGATGCCCTTTCTGCACAGATGACCCAGATGGAGGTCAACATGAGGGAGTACTTCGATCAGAAGTTTGCTGCAGCTGAGAGCTATCACGATCAGCGGTACCTGGCCATGCAGACTCACTATGACCAGAGGATCGCTGAGATGCAGAGTGGGTTCCGATCCTACATCGACCAGCGCTTCTCCGCCGGTTACGGAGCCCCGGGACACTCCCAGGCTCCTATTGATGTTGATGAGGAGGAGGACGATGATGATGATGAGGATGAGGAGGCTGAAGAGGATGATGGTGATGAGGATGATGATGGTTCCGAGGACGATTGAGTCCTCCGTAGGTCTTTTCTATACCCTTTTCTTTGTTCTTTATTTTGATTAACACTGAGGACAATGTATTATTCAAGTGTGGGGAGGGTGTAGATAAAAATTGACTTTTGTATCATGCCTAACTATTTTTCTTTTTCTTTATTTTATTTTATTTTATGTATTTTTAGGTAGATGATGGTAGTTTTCTTTATAGCACATTTTGGTTTGAAATTACTCTGCCCTTTTAATTAACTCTGAAATGTTGGCATGATAGATCTGATATGAGTTTGAATTGTTTGTGTTATCTCTGTTTGGTTGGTTGGATCACCTGTGAGAATTGAGCCTTAAATGTGATTACAAGTATCAACTAATCACTTTCTTTCTGTGAGCACACACACACACTTGTATTTATTATTCCTGAATTTGCTTGATTCTTGTTTTGCATTTTATACATGTTGCATGTGATTGAGGCATAATTTTGTTTTTGCATTTATATGCCACTTAGCCAAATAGCCAACCCATACACAATTCCCATTTGTTTGTATCCAATTTGAGCCTTTATCCCTTTTTTGTTACTAAGCTCATTGCAAGCCAAGGCCAGAAAAACAATGAAAAAAATCCCTTCTGAGAAACTAGGAGGACATGGTTTGATTATTGGGCAAAGGTCTTAAGTGTGGGGAAATTGGGTTAAGTTGAGCACTGGTATAGAGTGCTAAATATTGGGATATGTTGTAAGGGTAGCTTTTGAACATAAGTGGTTCCTTGTTATTTTCTTTTCCACCTCATTTTAATTACCAAAGGAATTGAGATGAGGTATCAAAAAAAAATCGAAAAATACAGAAAAATCAAGAAAAAAATGTGAATTCCTGCAAATAAAGGTTGTTGGGTTCTTGGGAATAATGTGAAATTATTTGGGAACATTGGAATGATAATTATAAGGATTTATTGGTTATTAATCTTGGGTATTGTTATTCTATCTATCTCTTTTCTCTCCATCTTTTCTGTAGAATTAGAAGTCATCTAGGATTGATCGAACCATGAAATCTTAGTGATGTTGAGCTAAGAGCGTCGTTAATTCTCTCAACCAACGATCAATTTAGAATTTAAAATAAGTTCCCAAAAAGGTATTGAATTAATTAGCTATAATAGTATAGCTAGTCAACCCAAGTCGTCTCTCAAGGAGGCTTATATCATTGATCTAGTGTGTATAGTATATGTAGATTTGGGATTATGCAAGAAGTAAATAAAGCTATGCAAATAAAGGAAAATAACAATGCAAAAGAGTCTTGGTGTTGGGACATGCATCAAACCATATTTTCCTCATCCTAAACCCGCCTAGGCATTTTATCAAACACCTTGCAAGCAACTTACACATGCATAAGAATTATTCAACCAAAATTATTTGAATCCAAACCAAAATAATAAAACTATCCTAAACATATGCAAACCTAATTCTCAATCAAGAATTATTCCTACTCTCCTAGCAAATGGGCATCAAATGATAATCATCACTCAACACCCAAAAACACTCAAATGCACAATAATCTCTCAATCAAGAAACTAAAATGCATTCAAGGTATACAATTAAAATCAGCAAGCATGGATCCACACAAACAAACTATAATTGCATTTGGAACCAAGAGATTAGGAAGCAAGAGCAAAATCATGCAATGAGTTTCAAGAGAAAATGTGATTCTAGCATTACCCAACACCAAGAATGAAGAAACTACTCAACCATAATTAAAAGGGAAAGTAAGAAACAAGAAATAAAAGCAATAGCAAAGATGGGAATGAAATTAGAAATTAAATTGAACTTGGAGAATTGTGTGAAAAGAGTAAGAACAAAGTGTGTAGAAATAGAAAGAAATTCTAGAGAGAAGGGAGAGATTCTCTCTCTAGAATTCCCTAATAAAATAACCTAAACTAAGACTAAAGAAAATGTGTGAAAGAGTGTCCCAGCAAAATTACAAAAGTTTCATTAATACAAAGCTAGAGGGACCAATTTGCAAAATTATGCAAAATTTGATGATGCTGTGAGGACTTGGTGGCTAGCGACCAAAAAGTGGTGGCTAGCGACCAACACAGAATTTTCAATATTAAGTTGCTTTCTCCGACTTGCCAATGTGTCCGCTCCTTCGCTCCAACGCTCCCAATGCTCCCAAGACTCGAAGTAGCTCCGGCCTGGACTCCTGAAATCACAAAACACTACCCAAGAGTGCATCAAAAGATAACAAGACCAAGGTGCCACTAATAAGCCTAAAAAAGATGTAAAATTGCCACACCAACCAAGAAAGTGAAAATATGCAAAAACAAAGCAAAAAACTATTATCAATGCAATAAAGGATGCAAGATGAACATATATGGATAAAGAATGCACAAAATTTTGCATCCTATCACTTAGTCTTTTGGAAATTAAGTCCACCTCCCATATATGTCATACCTGTCTCAAGCCCCGTTACAACCCTGAAAAGACCTCTTGATGCATCATGTTTGTAAAAATTGCATTGTTAGGAGTATAGCAAATTTATGGAATGTAAATACTTGTGTGGAATATTTAAATTGAGTGCTAAGCCAAAACACTGAGTGATTGAGAGAGAAACACACTAGTGAGGGCCAACTCAACCAACTTTGCATAACATGAATTGATTCTCCTAACTCATACTCTTTTCTTGATGCCAATTGATAACATATCAAGGGTATTGTATAAATCTGACCAAGGTGTGTTGTTTTGAATAACTTGCTATCATCTGTAGATTTTATTTTTTTTTCTTCTTTTAGGACTTAGGTTAGGTGTTAGATGTGTTAGCCAATACTCTGAGAGATGCTTGGGATCATTGCTTTTGCATGAGGACATGCAATTGTTCAAGTGTGAGGATATTTGATAATGCGGTTTTTACCAACATTTTATACCCCTAATTTGGATAATTGTATGCAATTCTTAGCTCTATTTTGGCCTCTTTATTGTGTTTGATTCAACTTGAGATTAATCTGAGCTTAATAGAAATAAAGGCTAAAATAACAAGTTTTATGATGTTTTTACAATTCAAGGATGACCTTTGCACTTGGTCTTGGATATTTCGTATTTTTAGTGCAGGTCACAGGTATTATTGGAGCTGTAGACATCAGGAACTGAGCAAGAAGCGGAGCAGTGGAATTCAGAGCAAGCATCGAGCGCTCCAGCGCCCGTAGCGCGCTCCAGCGCGCGTGGCTCAATTAAATCAGTCACGTGCACAAGCTGGCGCTCCAGCGCCGCGCCGTAACTTTGTCACAGCAGAAACCCTAATCTGCACGAGTTGGAGGCCCAATAAGCTAGGGTTTGGAGGCTGGCCACTCTATTTAAGCAAGGCTAATGCATCAGAAACACATGATCTCTACACACCTTCCACTATCACTACTTTAATCCTTATTTTTCTTTCCATAGTCAGAGTTATTCGTTTTTTCTATCTTTCCAACTTGCATTTAATTTCCTTTAATTTCTTGTCTTTTAATTCATTGCCATGAGTAGCTAAATCCCTTGGTGGTTTATGTGGGTGTGAACATCATTGGGGTATTTGAGGCTTTGATCTTAATCTTGCATAAGTTTTCATTATCAATCCTTAACATATAATTTGAGATCTTAAGTTATGTGTTTAACCCCTTTGTCTTGGCTACTCGATTGAGTTGGCTAATCATCGGACATATGTTTATGTATTAGTTGATTGATTGATGCATGGCATATTAGGAATCGGTAATGATTAATTAATTGGCTGATTAGTCTCTTTAATTAGATTAATGTGATTGGCTTATATAATTGTTGAGATTGGAACTAAAGGTGAGATCTTACTAATTAATCCCATTCTAGGCAATTAACCCTTAGAATCACAACAAAGGAATTAGATCTAACTCCGGCGTAATTAATCAACTCGTGCATTCTTTTGTAGCCAATGATTGACACCCTAATGAATGTTCCACCCCCATAAACCGCTGTTTTTATTATTATTAATTTCTTTCCAATTTAATTAACTTGCACACAAAAACCCCCAATTGTGACAACCCTATCATACAACTAGTCTTGTGTATTACTCTCTTAGCCATTCCTTGTGAGAGACGACCCTGGTTTCCACTAAACTATATTAGGGGAACTTGGTTATAAAAATTAATTAAATTTATGTGTGCCACGACAGCACACATCACTTACATGAGATATATGATGATAATAGATGTTTATATGAATTATGTGACGTATGTGCATGTTATGTGTTATGAACTGAGACGTCACTGGGTGGCGCATATATGTTGTTAAGATATCACCGGGTGGCGCGTAGTTAATAAAGACGTCACTTGGTGGCGCAAAGATACATAGTAGCCTTCGGCATGTGATTGAGAGGCTGTAGGAGGGGGTTGGCATCCTCGGCGCTATAGATCCTTCACCTGCAGTTGGTGAATGTAACCCCCTACTAGATAGCCCTTAATGCTTAAGTCATTTTAGGCTATTTCATAAGGGTCACTCTCTGTTATCATGTTCTATTCTTTACTTTAAAATATATACGCGGAAAATAGGCGGGAGTAAAATTTTCGCAATTTGTTTACGATATAAAAATAAGGGCTTTGCGAAATACATAATCGATAAACAATAAGCCATGCCAAGATATAAACTGAATAGTCTATCAAATAAATCACTCCCAACAATCAATGAACACACAAGGAATAAATATTAGGCTTTACCCCATAAGCCAAAGGCAATGACTTATGAGACTCCACCATAAATACATGTCAAATAAATAGCTGCCGGCTAACATAGGTCCGGACTTGAAATAAATAACTCAAACAACTGAAATGAATCCATAACCGAAATGCAAATCAATGTATATAGGTTTATAAAGCGGAGGACTGAAAAATAAACTAAGGTTGGGGCCTGCTCCTCGCTAGCTCCATGGTCCTGCTCTGTCTGCTCCTTTATAATATGGGGGAAAAACATAGGGTGAGCACTGTGAAGTGACTCAGTAGAGGAAGTCGCCCCGGGTTTAATTATAAAATAAGTGGAGCATGAATGAGTTCATTTCAGATATAAGTTTAAAATAATCTTTTCCCGGAACGTCTTACCTAAGTGCGTCTTATCCATTTTAATTAGACAGTTAATATGGCATAAATAAATAAAGTCTTGGTGTAGTGCACTAGTGTCCTTACACATATAAAATTGATAACTCATAAGATAACATAATACGTTTAGCCAAACATCTTTATCTTGCATTAATCAATCTTTGGCACTGCCCGCCCTCCTGTATTCCTCCACATCACCGGCCCCTAGGCATGAGCTCATCCTAAACTTATGGGGAGAGGGGGGAATATCACCTTCCCTTAACAATGAGGTTGTAATGCCGAGGTTGTCATCCCTCCCTTAACAACTCTCACTGTAATGCCGAAGGCTACAACATTTTATCTTGGTATTTCACCTTCCCTTAACAATGAGGTTGTAATGCCGAGGTTGTTATTCCTCCCTTAACAACTCTCATTGTAATGCCGAAGGCTATTGCACTTTACTTTAACTTTCCATTACATCTTAAACATGTACATAACACTATATCGTAATATCATAACTTAACATTACATCATAGCATTTAAACACACATACAATTCATAACATTACATAATGAACATACATAAATCATACGTAACATATATTATCATATAATCGTACTTTTATATTACAATAATGTATAAACATATTTTACAGCTCATATAATCATATATAAATCATGCATAAATCATATATATATCTTATTCACTTCTAACTTTGTCTTATGTAATGTTATCCTTAATTATACTCACTATTATCTTTACTATCATTATTAATACTATTATCATTACATATCATATATTATACATGTTGTTGTTCTTACTGTATTATTCTTTTATTATTATTAGGGTTAATATTTTATTATTATCTTCCCTATCAATATTACTATCATTATCATATTATTATTATTTCTACTTGTTACCTACCTATTATTAACTCATATACATGCTAATAGGTATAAGTTTATGTAATAATAATATGTAATAGTAATATACACACAGATAAATTGTCTTTTATTTATTTATATATATATATATATAAATAGAAAACAAAACCAGCTGCGCGGCCATACACACACATATATATATAAAGAAAACAAACACTTGGCGCTGCGCAGCGATAGCATATATATATATATATAAAAAGAAAACAAACACCAACAAGCGCTGCGCAGCCATAATAATAATAATAATAAGGCACAAATATTTCTAATGGGAAAAACAACTATCACATTAATCTCATAAAATCATCATCAATATGCATGAAAATAGAATGCCTAAACCCCTACCTCTCGTAGACCTCCTATGCTATGCGTAGAGACACCCCTTTCCTTCTCACTTTCTCTCTAGCCCCACGAACGGTACAAAGATGACTTCTTTCAAAAATGGAAACGGTAGAAGTGTTCTATTTGGTGAGAGGATCAAGAATATGTGATTTGTTTTGTGATTGGGTGAGAATTGGTATGGATTTGGGGTTGTGGAATGGTTATGATTTTTGGTTTTTGAGAGAGAGAGAGAGTGGAATGGAGGCACAAGGATTGATGGAGGCTACCAAGAGTATTTTTGGAAATTAGGTTTTCTTAGTGGAGGCATTGATGGGTATTATATAGAGGTGTTGTGGGGCCCACCCGTTACTAAAAAAAATACTAAATATTCTAAAACATCCCAAATAATACTACAATGCTCAACTAACTTTCAAATCTTTAAACATAAATTAAAAATACACATATAGGCACACAAAGAAAATAAAATAAATAACATATAACACTTTAATAAGGAGAAATTTATCCACTCTAACCCAATTAAATTCCAACCAAGGTCAATTACCCTTAATTTCACTTAATTAGACCCTAATAAAAATCGGGGTGTTACAGTGAATATCCCCCTTTTCCCATTTCGTTAGGATGAGCTCATGCCTAGGGGTCGGTGCAGCGGAGGTTATAGGAGGGTGGATAGGCCATACGACATAATAAGAGATAGAATGTTATGAGATTGCAATACAGTAAAGTTTAAGGAAACGTAGCAAGATATTTGATTAAGTTTTCCCTATTTGACAAGATGGGACGTAGAGCACACACACGAAAGATATACTTATGTATAATGTATGTATGATGTAAAATGAACAAGAGGCACTTAGGTAAGTCGTTCCGGGAAAGATGGTTTTTGAACTTATAACTGAAATGGAATTCATTCATGCTACACCTATTTTGTTAATAAACCCGGAGCGGCTCCCCTACTGAGTTACTTCCCAGTACTCACCCCACGATTTTCCCCCGTGTTAGATGATGAGATTCAGTAGGATACAGGAGCAGATGAGGAGCCCGCACAACTTTAGCTTCATGGATTTTATTCTATTTCTAGACTTATCAGTTTTCATTATTACGTTGTGGATTTCGTTTCTTTTGATGTTAGCAGTTATTTGCATTTACTCTGAGTCCGGACATATGTTAGCCGACATTTATATTTCAGTTTATGGATTTGTATTGTGGAGTCTTCTTGGTCTCAGTTTTAGGCTCATGAGATGACACCTATTATTATTTACTTTCTTGATTGTATGTTTGGGGAGATTATGTTTGTTTACTTTCATTTATTTTATGAGGTATTATTCAGACCATATCGTGTGTCATATATTATCGTTATATTATACGCAATGCCCTTATGTTTATATTCCGCAAATGATTTTCGAAAAAATTCTCCCATGTATTTTTCGCGTATATGTATTTCAAAAACAAGTATAAGTATGATAACAGGAGGTAACCCTTATGAAATGACCTTAAATGACCATAGCACTAAGGGCTATCTAGTAGGGTGTTAAATTTTGGTATCAGAGCGAGTCCTTCCTTACAGGGCTTGGGGTAATGGACCTGTTATGCTATTGTTGCATGTCACGTTAGTTTGTCACGCGCATACCTCTTATGTGTATTAGTTAGTGTTGAGGTGCGTGACCGTACTATTTGGCTGTCATAGTAATTGTTCATACATAACTGTAATGTGAATCCTGATCAACTCGATATTTCCTGTTTGTGTGCACAGGGACATGGCACCTCACAGACGTACTAGATACGAACCACAGACGGAGCACCCTGAGGGGAATGGGCAAAGTAGCGGGGTTTCAGCTGAAGCATTCATCGAGATGGCTAGGGCCATGAACCGCATGGTGGACCACATGACTCAGCAGCGCGCAGTGCCACCGCCAGCGGGTAATGGTACATGCAACACGTATTTTGCTGACTTTAGGAGGGCTAACCCTTCTCCCTTTCACGACACTACCAATCCTTTAGAGGCCGAGAATTGGTTGAGGGGCATTAAGGACATCTTCACGGTGGTTTCATGCACGGAGATTCAGAAGACTCAGCTGGCTACATTCATGCTTCAGATGGAGGCACGCTCCCGGTGGGCTGACGCTCGTCGCGCTTCTGATGCGGAGGGTATTCCTATCACATGGGACATGTTTAAGGACATGTTCTATGAAAAGTATTTCCCTGAGTCAGTCCGTCAGGATAAGGAGCTGGAGTTTCTGAGCCTTCGCCAGGGCACCATGACCATACCAGAGTACACTGCCAAGTTTGAGGAGCTCATCTGGTTCTCGGAGATCTACCAGGAGAACCCCAAGGAGACTTGGAAGTGCATGAAATACTGCTCCGGGCTGAACCAGAACATTCTGAGGATGGTGAAGCACATGAAGATTAAGGACTACAACGATATGGTGGACATGTGCAGGATAGTGGAGGAGACGAGTTGTCCAGTGGCTCCTCTTAGGGTTGAGGTTCCGAGGAAGGGCACGACGTCACAGAAATCTAACCGCCCTACTCGCTTCCAGCCTTACGGCCAGCCTCGCAAGTCTCAGCCTTAGCCCCACCCACTACAGCAGCAGAGGCCGCAGCAGCAGCAGCCAGCGGCGGCGTCCAGAGCACTGCCCGCTCCACCTCCATGTGCTACTTGTGGCAAACCTCATGGCGATCAGTGCAGAGCTGGTCAGAGCGTGTGCTTCCGATGTGGCATGCCAGGCCACTACGCTAGGGAGTGCCCAGCTGAAGGATCTCAGCCTTCTTCCTCTCACAGGCCACAGCACCAGGGCTGGGTTTTTACGGTCACAGCGGAGGGCGCGGAGCGGTCGGACGATCTCATTCTGGGTATGTGTTTGATTTCTAGAAAATCCTTAGTTGTACTATATGATTCCGGTGCCACACATTCATTCATATCACATGATCATGCTAGGAGCCTAGGTTTGCATATGTTAGAGTTACCCTATGATCTGCTAGTATCTACCCCCACAGCTGCACCCCTTAGGACATGTTTAGTTTGCATGCGATGTAGGTTTCATATAGATAATAGAGCATTCATTTTTTATCTCATCTGCTTGCCCATGACAGGTCTAGGCATTATCTTAGGCATGGATTGGTTGTCTGCCAATCGAGTCTTGCTTGACTGCCATGCAAAATCTGTGATCTTTCCTTCTGTTCCTTCTGCATTAGTCACACCCGTAGAGCTGTATGTTAGTGCCATTAGGCTTAACTGTTGTGGGGTTCCGAGTGATGCTTACATGTTTCTCGCCGCTAGTGAGGTTGTAAGGGTCAGGTTCTGAGTGAGCTTCCCGTAGTGAGAGATTACCCGGAGGTTTTCCCTGAGGATATACCCGAGTTTCCCCCAACTAGAGAGGTTGAGTTTGCCATAGACCTAGTACCCGGGACGGGACCCATATCCATAGCACCCTATAGGATGGCACCCGGATAGTTGGCGGAGCTTAGACTCAGTTGGAGGAGCTGTTGGAGAAGAGGTTTGTCAGACCAAGTGTATCACCTTGGGAGCGCCGGTGTTGTTCGTGAAGAAGAAGGACGGGCATGAGGTGTGCATCAACTACAAGCAGCTGAACAAAGTGACCATGAAGAGCAAGTACCCGCTGCCTAGGATAGACGATTTGATGGACCAGCTGAGAGGTGCCAGGTGTTTCGAAGATAGACTTGAGGTCAGGGTACCATCAGATTCGTGTGAGGGATGAGACATCCCGAAGACGGCTTTCAGGACTCGTTACGGTCACTACGAGTTCGCGTCATGTCCTTTGGGTTTACCAATGCTCCTGCGGTGTTCATGGACTACATGAACATGATCTTTAGACCCTATTTGGATAGGTTCGTTGTTGTCTTCTTTGACGACATTCTGATCTATTCGAAGACGCGTGAGGAGCATGACAGCCACCTGAAGGTGGTGCTGAGAGAGAAGAAGCTGTTCGCGAAGCTGTCGAAGTGCGAATTCTGGATGGAGGAGGTGAAGTTTTTGGGGCACGTTGTGTCGAAGGGAGGCATCTCCGTGGACCCTAGTAAGATAGAGGCTTTGATGAGCTGGGAACGACCTACTACGGTGACTGAGATTCGGAGCTTTCTTGGGCTAGCCGGATATTACCGTAGGTTCATTTCGAACTTCTCCCAAATAGATTACCCTTGACGAAGCTTACTAGGAAGAATGCTGCTTTTGTTTGGTCGGAGGAGTGCGAGAGTAGTTTCACGAGAGTTGAAGAGAAGGTTGACCTCGACTACAGTGCTTACACTACCAGACCCCAGTGAGCCCTTTGAGTTTACTGTGATGCTTCAGGAAGGGGTTGGGTTGCGTGCTAATGCAGCATCGCAACGTGTGGCATATGCTTCACGGCAGTTGAAGCCACACGAGCTTAATTACCCGACTCATGACTTGGAGCTTGCGGCAGTGGTGTTTGCTCTGAAGATGTGGAGACACTACCTGTATGGGGTCAGGTTCGAGGTGTTTTCTGATCACAAGAGTCTCAGGTATCTGTTTGATCAGAAGGAGCTGAACATGAGGCAGAGACGCTGGATGGTGTAACATCCCAATTTATTAACTATGCCATGGACATAATTAACAATTTGCAATGTTACATAACACCCAAAAACCCCATTTTTTTTAAACCCATATGTAAAGTATATTTTCGTAACCCATATAAACGATAAATCGATAGCGAGACTCAAAAGCCATGACCAATAAGATTCAATAGCACGATTAGATATCCTGGATAAGCATCTAGAATAATAATGGAATTGCCAATAATATAATAAAGGCCCATACAACAATGGCCATGATATTACTATATGACATAAGCATCAGAGTGGAAAATATAAAAGGTTCGAGTGTATCTGGATCCTGTTTAGTACATACAGAGATAATAAAGGAGCTGATATGATCAAAATAGACAAGTCTGGAATCCTAGTCCGAATATACAAAAGAGGACTCAGGTAAAACTGTAGTGTTGTCAATACATATACATGCCAAAGAGAGTCAAATCCCACGCAGGGGTACAAAAAGCTCCATAATATAACTTATAAACAAAAGGTAAAGAAGGTTAAAGGTCAGCTGCACGTCAGTTGAGGTGGTCACGGTCAATGCCTCAGCTACTAGCACTCCCGCATCCTCGCTCATATCTGAGCCCGTGGCAGGGGAAGGCGCCTCAGACTTCACTATGATGTAATCGACGTCTGGCCAAGAACCCGCGGAGTCATCACTTTGGTAGCCCTCGTCCTCCTTGGGATCCGACTCGATCGACTCCGAAGCGGAGAAGGTGCGGAGGCGCGGTGGAGAGGCAGACGCACGAGCCGGCGCTAGAGCTGGAACAGGAGCAGGGGCAGGAGCAGGAGCAGGGTACCTCGCAGTGAGCTCTAGGATAAAGAAGCGATGTACCCCCGAGATAATGGATGCAACTATGACCGCACCGGTGGTCGGCGTGTAGCTGGCCCAAGCGAAATCAAAAGTCTCGTGGCGCGCGAGGGCGGCGGCGCTGCTCCATCTAGGATCGAATCATCGCAAAGAGAGCGTAAGACAGAGATGTCTTAGTGAGTTACCTTGAGCACACGGATCTACGTGCTCGATGTTATCGATTCTAGCTAGTCAAAGTAATACTTGTATCAAACATAACTTTAATTTCTCAAAAACTCAAGTGCTTACTTTGACTAGACCAAACAACTTAACGATCCGTCTCTAAGGGGAAGCCTAAGAGTCTTTCTAAGTTCTCGCGGTTCCCTCAATATACAGATAGTGCTCACCCTCTCATATATCATTACAGCCGACCATATCAATTCCTAGCAGCAAATATAAACCATTATATAACAAGTCACTACTTTCACATCATTCATATTAGTGAAACACACACAAGGACACTTCGAATTAACATATCCGACTTTGAGGCGTATCCGAATACACCAACCTCCTAGATACCCTCTAATGGCATATTCGAATACACCCAACTCCTGAATAGCCAAGCACGACATACTCGAATCCACCCAAACTCCTAAGTAGCTGGTAACAGCGTACTCGAATCCACCCATCTCCTAAGTACCTGAGAAGGCGTACTCGAATCCACCCATCTACTAAGTAGCCGATAACAGTGTACTCGAATCCACCCATCTCCTAAGTACCTGAGAAAGGCGTACTCGAATCCACCCAAACTCCTAAGTAGCCATTAAACACTTCAATCTTCCAACTCAACACAACCACAGGAAACATGTACGAGTCTCTACATATTCAGTTTAATAATCAATTTTCAACATCATAGCATGTACTTTCAAAACTCACAACTAAATATCTCATCAATCATAATTCACAATTCAATCATAATTCACAATCACTTCACATGAGCATCTCATAATTCACTTTAACCTCAATTAAAGTTCTACTACACACATTAACGTATCATGCTTGCTCAACATTATCTCAACAATTACATCGTCACATATAACTCCATCCACACAAACTAATCATTTCAATTTTATAACACTTACATAAAAGGATTTGGGTTCTCCGAATACCACATTCTTACTTGAACTAAAGTATTAAATCTCTCATCATACACATGACTTAATCTTACGTTTATCTTTATCAAATTTCACAAACTTCCCACGTCACACTTTAGATCACCAACCTTTACACATAAACTTGTATATTTTCTATTCCTCTTTTTAAGATTTAAAAGCATTACAACATACTCATTTTCATCACCTTAAACTAGCATGTTAACCCCATAATCATTATTTGAAGGCTTGTACTTGAAATAGGATAAAAATAAGTGAACTTTTACTTTTTTGGTGCAGGGGATCGATCCTCAGAGGTCTGGGATCGATCCTGCACTAAAATTTTCCTTCCCGGGTGAAATTTTGCCCAGGGGATCGATCCTCAGAGGTCTGGGATCGATCCCCCCATTAAATTTTACAGTAAACTCATTTTCGCAGCACGGGGATCGATCCTCTCATAGTGGGGATCGATCCCCACTTGAAATTTCCCAAAACAGCAGATTTTTAACATGAGGATCGATCCTCCAATGGTGGGGATCGATCCCCACAGAACAGATTCTGCAGAAAACGCAGAAAATCGTGTTTTAGCTCATTCTCACCCCAAAACTCATACCCATTCATCCAAATGCTCAAAATTCATCATCCACACTTACATACACATATTACCAACATCAGAACTCAAAATTAGACTCATCAACAATAAGGAAGATCAAAATCACTCATGCACGCAAGCAACACAACATGCACAAATAGCAACATGCAAGAGCACCACTTAGCTCCATACATCAGATTCATCAAGAAACCAAAACATGCATCATGGAGCTCGAAAATGAAGCATGATTTTCAGCAAGAATCAGAGGCAAAATAAGCTCAAGCATAGAAGGAAACTGATTGAAGATGGATGGGTAGAAGGTAACTCACTTGGATTGAAGCTTTGATGGAGATTTAGGAGTGGTTTAGGGATGTTTTTGCTGCCCTTAGTGTGCTTGGCCGTGGAGAGCTCCTCAAAAGCTGAGGAATAAGTTTCTGATGTGCTTTGTAAGAAATGAGGAAGAGTGTCTCAATGGTGGGGTTTGGCCGTGACTTATAAAGCCTAGGGGTGTTGATGTGTGTTATTTGAGTGTTGTATGTGTTTAAGTGGTGAGTATGAGTATGTGTTTGAGTATGATGGTGAGCAAGAAATTGCAACTAAATTTTATGGTGAGAGTTTAATAAATTTTGGAAAGCTCAGGTTCCTAAAAAGTTGCTCCGGTTGTGTTTAGGATCTAGCTCAGGTTCTCTCTCAGGCTACTCAATTACTCACTAAACATCTAGTATTTAAAATAAGAAAATGACATATGATCGTTACGAAAATTTCCTTAATATTATGAGACTCTCAATAAGTCCAAAATAATTATCTCGCTATCTTATTAATTTCACATTATTTATATATTAAAAGGATTTTTCCTGAAAACCGTAAAAATGCGAAATTTAATAGTAATAGCTTTAAAATAATAATTTTCCAATATTGCTGAGAATATTTTCTAAATATTTCTAAACACCAATTTGGGACTTTCAAATAAATATTAAGGTCTCATCAAATTTTTATAACGATCATTGCCTCTCTCAAGGTTCTCTAGTTCGTACCATAATATATTAAGTCTGCCTTGCTTCTCAAACAAACTTAAATTATTATGTAATAACTTATAGCATATTCACAAAATTTAGCCACATAAAACAAATACATGTACACGTATATGTATATGCATATATATATATATATATATACAAATTATTTATTCACAAGACATAAATATGTACACCTATATATATGCAATTTTATACTAACATAGCACCTCTTTTGCACTTTAATATATCACGCATATTATATATATGTTACTCCAATATATATATATATATATATATATATAATAAAAACTTAACACCGGTCTTTTTCCTGAGTAAGGAAATTACTTAAATCCAACCACATACACCGTTCACTTTGTTCCGGAAAATATACCTATCTCAGGCAACACCATAAGGCTTGTTCCATCATTAATATCAATCATAGAAACACATCATGAAATATCACCATATATATTATATGCTCTAGGCTCCGGGCACCGAAATTCGCACCGGCGACTGAGAATACACAAAAGCAAGAAAATCCGAATCACGGGTGTTACAGATGGAGTTCCTGAAGGATTATGATTTTGAGCTGAACTACCATCCAGGGAAGGCGAATGTGGTTGCGGACGCGTTGAGTCGTAGGACGGGTGAGCGTAGCCCACATGATGGTCAGAGAGGCCCAGCTGATAGAGCAGTTTAGGAACTGGACCTAGGAGTTACCCTTACCCCCACCATGTGAGAGTGAGCCATCTGCAGTTGTCGAGCGTTTTTCTGAGGGAGATTGCGAGAGCGCAGTAGGATGACGAAGAGTTCGGGAGGGTGTTGAAGGCTGTTTGCGAGGGAGACTGTAGGGTTTTGCGGTGGACGAGGATGGCTTGTGGAGGTTTGAGGGGCGAGTGTGCGTTCCTACGAGTGGTGACCTCCGGAGATCGATTCTGAGGAGGCTCACAAGAGCCATTTCACCGTTCATCCTGGGATAGATAAGATGTACCATGATTTGAGGAAGATGTTCTGGTGGCAGGGACTGAAGAGAGACGTAGCGGAATGGGTTAGTAAGTGTCTGTTGTGTCAGAAGGTGAAGGAGGAGCATAGAAGGATGCTAGGACTGCTACAGCCGCTGAGTGTGCGGAGTGGAAGTTGGAGAGCATATCCATGGACTTCGTGTATGGGTTGCCGAGGACTCAGGCGGGCACGACGCGGTGTGGATTATCGTTGATCGGCTGACCAAGTCGGTTCACTTTCAAGCGATCAGGATGACCCACCCTCTAGAGAAGTTAGCAGAGATCTATGTTCGGAGGTGGTGAGTTGCATGGTGTGCGGAAGACGATAGTCTTGGATCGTGATCCGAGGTTCGCGTCTCGTTCTAAGAGCTTTCCAGAAAGCGCTCGGTTCAGAGTTGAGCATGAGCACGACATATCATCCACAGACGGATGGTCAGTCGGAGAGGACTATTCAGACTCTGGAGGACATGTTGAGGGCATGTGTACTAGATGATCTCGGAAGTTAGGACAAGTTGTTGCCCTTGATAGAGTTCTCCTACAACAACAACTACCAGGCGAGTATAGGGATGACGCCTTTCAAGGCTTTGTATGGGAGGAAGTGCAGATCACTTTGTGTTGGCATGACACAAGTGAGGCGAGCGTTTTAGGACCTGACCTTGTGAGGGAGACGGCTGAGCAGGTGAGGGGATTAGGGAGAGGATGCTCACGGCCCAGAGCCGCCAGAAGAGCTATGCCGATCAGAGGAGACGACCCTTAGAGTTCTTGGTAGGCGAGCATGTTTTTCTGCGAGTTACCTACGACAGGTATAGGACGAGCCATGAAAGTTAGGAAGCTTAGCCCTAAGTACCTTGGTCCTTCGAGGTCTTGATCGTGTCGGGCCAGTTTGCTTACCGAGTGCCTTACTCCCAGACTTTCAAACTTGCATGATGTCTTCCATGTTTCTCAGTTGAGGAAGTACATCTCCGATCCTAGTCATGTCTTAGAGCCAGAAAGTGTACAACTAAGGGATGATTTATGTTTGAGTTGCCCCCTATGAGTATCGTTGACTGCAGCGTAAAGAGGTTAAGACGAAAGGATGTGCCTTTGGTCAAAGTGGCTTGGGCGGAGGTCGTTAGGAGACTTCACATGGGAATTGGAGGACGAGATGCGTCGCCAGTTTCCATCTATGTTTTCAGGTATGAATTTCGAGGACGAAATTCTTTAAGGGGGAGAATGTAACACCCCGATCTTTATTAAGTCCTAATTAAAGGAAATTAAGGTAGTGGACTTTGATTGGAACTTAATTGGATTTGAGTGAACATGTTTCCCTAGTTTAAAGTATCTATGTTATGTGCTTTTATGAGTATTTATGTGTGTTTTGATGTTATATTAATGTTATTATGGATGTAAGATTGTTATTGTATGAGTTGAGACACTTTGGAAGTGTTTTGGGGCATTTTTCAGGCTCAGTAAATCGATTACAGCTCCTTGGTAATCGATTACAGCCCAGTCGAGTTTCATCTTTGGGCATTTCAGAGGTATGTAATCCATTACGGTAATCGATTACGAGTTCGATGCAATCGATTACCACGTGCGCAGAACCCGTTTTTATATGTTTTAAGTGACGGACGGGCCCCACGATGACTCTTAACCCTATTAGCTTAGCATATAAGAAGGTAAACCCTATTTTCCATCTCATTTATCAGAAACACTCTCTCTCATCATCCCAGGCCTCATTGCTTTTCTCTCAAAAGTTCTCAAAGCCATAGGCATTCCACGTCAAGAAACACCACAAAAACTCGCCCAATCCAAAAATAATTACATATTCTTGATCATCTCACCGAGCCGGACGTTTCTACCGGTTGTTTTTCTCCGGAAAGGGTCATCGTTGGAGTCGGCCGTTCGTAAAGCTAGGGTTTCGTCTAGAGCAAGAGTTGTCTTCAAGAGGTAGGGTTAGGCATTCTAAATGTCATGTAATTGCATGTATATTGATGAATTGATGAGTTTTGAATGTTGTTCGTTGTTTTTCCCATTAGTGTTCATGAAAGGGTTGATTTATGAAATTGGTTTTGAAAAAGAAAGGGGTTTTACGAATTGAAAAGTGTTTTAAACGTATTTTCATGTTTCATATTGGTATGACAATGTTTTCTATCGATTGGGGCGATGTTAGGTTCATATTTTGGCCAATGGCTATTGAAAATCGTGTTTTGAAAACTCAAGAATCGTATTTTACGACTTCGTAATCGATTACACGACTTCGTAATCAATTACGATGTCTAAAATCCCAATCGCGAGAAAACGTTGTCCTCTGATAATCGATTACAGTAATCGATTACCAGACCGTGTAATCGATTACAACAGTGATGTTAGTGCGAAAATGAATTGTTTTGACCCTTTTATGCACCCTAATGCGTTCTACAACAAGTATAGATGATATGTATGAGTTAAACATGGTTTGTATGCATGTTTAAATGCTGTTTAGATGATGATGTGTTTATATGTTATGCTTACATGAGATATATGATGATAATAGATGTTGAAAGTGTATGTGTGCACGAGAAGGGGGGGTTGAATCGTGCAAGTTTTTAAAAATTACTTCTTACAAACTTTTACTTAGAAAGTTGTGTTTACTCAGAAGGTAGATTTAAGAGTTTACAGCGGAAATTGCTTTCTGAGAAGATTAAGTTTCTGAGAACTTAGTCTTTCTGAGAAAGTTCCTTTCTGAGTGCTTTTAAGAAAATTACTTTAAGTTAAAGTTTCTTAAATGCTTTCTGATTTTAATCAATAAAGTTTTCACGAGACCTCTTTAATAAAATCGTGGTAGAGTTTTTCTCAAAGATTTATGCAAGTAAAGAGTAAGGGAGAAAAGCTTAACACAAGGAATTTTATACTGGTTCGGTTATAATCAACCTACTCCAGTCCTCAACCTTCAGTTGAGAGTTTCTTGGATATTCTTCTTAAAGTGCCTTCCCAGACAGCAATGCCTTTACCAAATAAAGGACTTCCACCACTTCACAACCCGAAGTGGATTTCCTTGCCTCCAACACTAGAGGACTTCCTTGCCTTAATCACTTAAAGACTTCCTTGCCTCACAACCGAGGACTTCCTTGCCTTAATCACTTAAGGACTTTGAACTTTGCCTCAAACACCAGAGGACTTAAAACTGCCTTCACACAAAGAAGGACTAAGCGTTTTTCGAAAGTTGGTTTTGATTGAAAACAACTACCAAGACTAAGTTACAAACCTAGTTTTACACTTAGTAGACTTCTAGAAATAACTTACGCAAGCTAAGGATTTACACCAATAATGAACTAGAAGATTTTAGCAAAGTTCGAAAAACAACTTTTAAAAAAATTGTCTTTCTGAGAAAAATTCAAGTTCGAAATATGATTTCAAATTGACAGAGTTTTTGCTTAGTTTGTTTAAGAATTTTTCGCGCTAAAATTTCGTCAATTTACTCTGTAATTTGATCTCATATATATAGGCGTTAATGAGCCACGAATTTGAAGTTTCTCTTTGCTAATGTGGTTGTGTCCTTTTCAGAACGGCTCCCTGCTACAGTCAGCGCGAAATGAGGAACTTTTCAGAACTGCACAGTGCGCGTGTTCTCACTTCCTTAGCTTGATGTAGCGAGCTTTCTGAGACTGCTTGCGATCCCTTGAGTCCAGACACTTGGTTGCTTCTGAGTCCAACTTTCTGAGAGTTGTAC
>RYYW01000083.1:192955-224717 GCA_013621005.1 Aeschynomene evenia | reverse complement strand
TGGTCTGAAACAAGCTCCAAGAGCTTGGTACGATAGATTGAGCTCTTTCCTACTTAAAACGGATTCTCAAGAGGGAAAGTGGACACAACTCTCTTTACACTCTCAGAAGACTCTGGCTTCTTGATTGTCCAGATTTATGTTGATGACATAATATTTGGCGCAACCAATGAATGCCTTTGCAAAGAATTCTCCAAGCTTATGCAAGGTGAATTCGAGATGAGCATGATGGGAGAATTAAAATTCTTCCTAGGATTGCAAATCAAGCAAGAGTCAGAAGGGACAGTTATCCACCAAGAGAAGTATACCAAAGAACTTCTGAGGAAGTTTCTGATGGATAAGGCCAAACCCATGAGCACTCCCATGCATCCCTCTCAAGTAATTGACTTGGATGAAGATGGTGAGAAAGTCTCAGAAAGCAACTATCGAGGGATGATTGGCTCACTTCTCTACTTAACTGCCTCCAGACCAGATATCCAACTCAGTGTTGGGATCTGTGCTAGATTCCAGTCTAAGCCTAAGCAATCACATTTAACTGCAGTTAAACGAATTTTACGATATTTAAGTGGAACTACTAATCTTGGTCTTTGGTACGAGAAAGGTTGTTCTTCTGATGTTGTAGGATATTGTGATGCTGACTACGCTGGAGATAGGATCGATCGCAAAAGCACAAGTGGCTGCTGCTGCTTCCTTGGAAAATGCTTGATCACTTGGTCCTGCAAGAAGCAAAATACGATCGCCCTATCAACTGCTGAAGCTGAATATGTGTCTGCTGCAAACTGCTGTTCTCAGATGCTTTGGATTAAGAATCAGCTACTTGATTATCAATTAAGGTACACCAAAATTCCTATCCTTTGCGAAATACAAGTGCTATCAACTTAGCTAAGAATCCTATTCAGCATTCTCGATCCAAGCACATTGATATAAAACATCATTTTATTCGGGATCATGTGCAAAAAGGCGACATTGAACTCAAATTTGTGAATACTGAGGATCAAATCTCAGATATATTACAAAGCCTTTACCCGAGGATCGTTTCAATGTTCTGAAAGGATTTCTTAATCTAAGACGTTTCTAAGTATTTTGAAATTAAAAACTTTTTCTTAGAAACCCCCCTTAGTCCTAGTTTAAACTCTGAGACAAACATCAGAACTAAGCTTCTGAGCTAGAAGTAGGATAAACACAGAAAACTCTATCTGAGAAAATTTGTTCTCAGAAGACTCATCCCTCAGAAAGGAGATCTTCTGAAACATTTCTCAGAAGGAGCATTTCTCAAAAGGACCACTTCTCTCAGAAGGGCACCTTCCGAGAAACAAGTTACTAACGGTAACTTTTGGGATAAGCGTCAGAAACGGCTAGTTACAAGCCAGTTCTATAAATACTCATGGCATTGTTCCATTTGAGCACTTTGCGCTTAAAACTTACCAAAACTCTGCCAAATCCTCTCCTCGCTTTCCAATCTTCATCTGTTTCATATCCCATCTCTCTCTCTCTGCTATCCCTGCTCTCTTGTCCTTCTCTATCTCCCTTCATCTCATTCCAAATTTAAACCCTCTCTACCAAATGGCCTCGTCTGGAGAAATTAAGGGATTAATGAGAAATAACCTTAATGAGGTGTCAGAAGACATCCTCTACGAAGATGAGAAGATGCAATCCCTATTTTACAAGACCTATCTCCCACGGAATCTAGCCATGGGAAGGGTATTGCCTCTCAATGTCTACAACCAGGTGGACGAACTTCAGCTCACATTCCTTAAGCAACCTGGATGGCCAGCCATGATGAGCTCCGAGGATGTATGCTACCCAAATGTGGTGAGGGCCTTCTACTCTCAAATCGAAAGGTTCACCAACAAAGGGGTCAAAAGCACGATTGCTGATCAGCAAATCCGCTACTCCTCCTCTGACATCAACAAAGTTTTCAAGACCTTGAATGGTGGTGCTGTCATCGCCGACGACCCAGAATGGATCAAGGAGGTAGATGACTCAGAAGAAGAAGTGGTGACACTTCTGACTGGTAGCAACAGTCTACCACTCAAGGGCGTAAAGGTGCCTCATCTCACGCAAGAAGCCAGAATCATCTTCTCAATTGTTCAACATACCCTTCTCCCTCGGATTGGAGACATGGGGAACGTTACCACCATGGATGCATGCCTATTGTACCACCTGCTGAAAAAGGAAAGAGTAGATTTTGGAAGGATGGTGCTCAACTACATGATGCACCAAGCTCATCCTAAGAGGGCTCTCACAAGTCTACCTTACGGAAGCCTTCTGACCAGAATCCTCGACCATCTCTCCTTCCCACTTGAGGACTACGAGTATGTCTTCAACCACAGCAAATTCTCAATGGTCACCTTCAACAACATCAAGAAGAAGAAGGAGGAAGCAAAGCCTTCTAAGAAAGCTGCCGGTCCCACACAGCCTTCTAAGGTTGAAAAAGGAAAGGAAAAGGTTTCCGATCCTTCAGAGAAGAAGAAGAAGAAGCAAAAAATGACTCATCCTTCTCCAACAAGGGTGAGAAGGAGTATGGCTTCTGAGGAAGCTCAGAAGACTCCTCAGAAGAAACCTGAGGTTATTGAGGCTGCTGCAGACTCAGAAGAAACAACTTCTGAGCAACTCCTGACCAGAAAGAGGAAAGCACCTCCAACTCTCCAAGTCCCAGACGTGCCACCAGAAGGGAAAAAGAAACGTGGTCGTTTGGTAAAAGCTTACTCTAAAACTCCACCTTCCTTTCTTAAATCTTCTTCTACTTCAATTCTTGTTTCTGATTTTGTTGCTGGTTTTAAACCCACCAAATTTAAAACTAAACTCCTGCATTCCTTGAATTATCAGGGAAAGTCTCACAAAGGAGTGGGGATAAAAACCACTAAGAAACAGAGCCCGCCAAAGCCGACGGGTAAAGAAATTATAGCAGTTGCTGTTGTTGCCACTACTACCGCTGCTGTTACTGCTGCTGAAGAAGAAGCAGAAGCTTCTCATCACTCCTCCCCCTCTGGGAATGTCTCTCCAACCAGAGAAGACGTTCAGGGGCATGGAGGAAATGTTGCTGATTCTTCGTCTGAGGAAGAAGATGCGGCAAGCCTCCACATTGAGCATCGCACTCCAGATGCTGGAAGCTCCAAGAAAGAGCCCAAGAAGAGACCATCTGAGGTTTCTATGGTGGAACTTTCTGAGGCAACCACAACTGAAGTTGCTACTGTGAATGCTGAGTCATTGGCTCAGACGATGCTTGACGTCCAGAAGGAACTGGATCAACCTTCTGAGACTCTAGAAGCTGCTCAGATGCAGCCACAACAACAACTACATCATGAGGAAGCCTTACTTGAACCAACTTCTGAGGTTGGTCCCCTCTCTTCTGAGATCCCTTCGGAACATGAGGAAACTCATGTCTCAACACATGAAGTAGTGCCAGGGACCACCAGCACTGGGCTCAGCTCAGAGGTGGGCGCTGACGCTACCATGGCTGCCGGAGTTGCAGCAGTTGAGGCATTTGTTGCCCACAGTTCCTTGGAAGGAACTCTATCTGAGAATGACTCTCAGAAGGAACCAGAGGTTCCTCCTCTAGATCTAACAGAAGTTCCTCCTCCATCCTTCAATCAACAGGGTCCTACCTTCTCGATTACGGACTCGATGATTAGTCCTGGCTTCCAGCTGGAAAGAATGGTAGTCACACCACCCTCTGTGCAATTTCGGCCTTTCTTTGGTCGAACTGAGAAGTTGAAGTGCATTGAAGCCATACATAGCCAGATCTCAACTTTCAACCTCTCCGAAGATGCTCAGACTTCTGGTGCTATGAAGCAACCATCAGCTCGGCAACCTTCTGATCTAGACCTTGCTCTAGTTTCTGAGGACACTCAGAGGCAGCCTTCTATTGAACTCGCTGCTATTGAAGACAAAGCTGTCCAAGAAGAAGAACTTCCTGAATATCAACAGAGGGATATCATCGATGAGGTTCTTGAGGCTGAAGTCTCTCGCCCTCCTTCATCTCAACCCTCATCTTCTCAACAGCCTTCCACTTCCTCTGAACTACCTCCAGAATGCGCTCCGAATGCGACTCAGAGCGAGATTCTCATGGAGATATGCCAGCTGCTACGCTACATTGCCAGAAGGCAGTAGTTCTAAGTCAATGATGGCGTTTATGTCTTAGCCACCCTTTTTGATATAACAAAGGGGGAGTAGATAAATGATAAAATTTTTGTACATTGGCTATACGTAACACTAGGCTAGGACTTAGGGGGAGCAACAACTTAGGGGGAGTCAAATATTTTGTATCTCTACAAAACCATCAATGAAAAATCATTATTTTGGCATCTCATGTTTTACTTAATTTTATTTGGCATCTCTTGATTTACTTAGCCTGGTATCTCTGAATTTCATACATATATTCATCAAGAAATACACGCTATGTAATTGATAATCTCAAACAGTAATCATACATTGCATACTTTAACTGTTGATTATCACAGCCTTCTAAGAAAATAACTAAGCCTTCTCTCATAAAGCTAAGTTAGTTTCTAAGAAAGCAAAAGTGCGTTCTGAATAAGTTGTGAACTTACTCAGAAACACTTCTGAACTTAAGCAAAATTATTATCTTAAGACTTAAGTTGTTATCATCAAAAAGGGGGAGATTGTAAGCTCCAGAACCCTTCTGAGAGAACTAGGCATAATTCTCTTAGAGTTATGAAGGTTTTAATGATAACAAGGTAAGCCATAAGTATAAAAATTTTACTTAAGGTTTTGCTAATATGTGCGCTAAGTGTCTCAGAAAGCTTTAGATTATTGCAATACCATGAGTAAAGACCATTACAAAACATCAAGTAGCCTCGAGATCAATTAATAAAATCATAGCGCCAAAGATATCAGAAAGGATGTCTCAGAAGCGCAGAAGGTGAAAACATGTTTCTGAGGAAAGAACACTGTCGCCTCAGAAAGGTCTCAGAAGACCTTGCGACCAGTAGTTCTCAGAAGGGTCTTCCTCAGAAGGTTCGCCTCAGAAGTCCGTACAACTCTCAGAAAGTTGGACTCAGAAGCAACCAAGTGTCTGGACTCAAGGGATCGCAAGCAGTCTCAGAAAGCTCGCTACAACTAGCCAAGGAAGTGGGAACACGCGCACTGTGCAGTTCTGAAAAGTTCCTCATTTCGCGCTGACTGTAGCAGGGAGCCGTTCTGAAAAGGACACAGCCACATAATTAAAGTGAAAGCTTCTAATTTCGCGGCTCTTTGATGCCTATATTATGAGTTCAATTCCAGAGCAATGTGACGAAACTCTTGCGCTAAAAACTCTTGATTAAACGTGCAAACACTCTGCTGAATTGAAAATCATCTGCGAAAACTTAGAACTTTCTCAGAAAGACAATTTTACGGAATTGTTCTTTTAACTTTGCGAAAATCTTCTAGTTCTGTATTGGTGTAAATTCTTACAATTGTAAGTTAAATCTAGAAGTCTACTAAGGGTCAAATTAAGTTTGTAACTTAATCTTAGTAGTTGGTTTTCAAAGCAAAACAACTTTCCGAAAAAACGCTAAGTCCTTCGCTGTTTGAAGGCAGTTTAAGTCCTCGAAGTGTTTTGAGGCAAAGTTTAAGTCCTTAAGTGTTTAAGGCAAAGAAGTCTCAGTGTGAGGCAAGGAAGTCCTTAAGTGATTAAGGCAAAGAAGTCCTCTAGTGTTGGAGGCAAGGAAGTCCTCTAGTGTGAGGCAAGGAAATCCACTTCGGGTTGTGAAGTGGTGGAAGTCCTTTACTTGGTAAAGGCAGTGTTGTCTGGGAAGGCACTTTAAGAAGAATATCCAAGAACTCTCAACTGAAGGTTGAGGACTGGAGTAGGTTGGTTATAACCGAACCAGTATAATATTCTTTGTGTTAAGCTTTTCTCCCTTACTCTTTACTTGCATAAATCTTTGAGGAAAACTTTGCCACGATTTTAATTAAGAAGTCTCGTAAAAACTTTATTGATTAAAATCCGAAAGCGTTTAAGAAATTCTAACGTAAAGTCATTTTCTTAAAATTGCTCAGAAAGGAACCTTCTCAGAAAGACTAAGTTCTCAGAAACTTAATCTTCTGAGAAAGTAATTTCCGCTGCAAACTCTTAATTCTACCTTCTGAGTAAAAACAGCTTTCTAAGTAAAAGTTTTAAGAAGTAATTTTTAAAACTTGCACGATTCAACCCCCCCTTCTCGTGCACACATACACTTTCAGTCTTCCCTCGCTTACTAACCCCATTAGCTACCGAAGGCTACAGTGGTTTACTTTAACTTTGACTTTACGTGATTTCACCTTCCTTTACCAACGGAGTCAGCGACCGAGGCCTTATCCCTCCCTTACCCACTCCGTTAGTGACCGAAGGCTACATTACATTACTTTAACCTTCCATTACATCTTTATCATATACATTGCATTATATCATAATATCATCACTTAACATTACATCATAGCATTTAAACATACATACAACTCATAACATTACATAATAAACATATACGAATCATACATAACATATATTATCATATAATCATACTCTTATATTATAATAACATATAAACATATATTACAACTCATATAATCATATATAAATCATGTATAAATCATATATAACACTTATACAAGACGTAAAACGCATTAAGGTACATAAAATAGTCAAAACAGTTAATTTTCATAAAAGAGTGAGAAACAGCGCAGGACCAGCACTAGGGCGGTCCACGCCCGCTAGAGCGGTCCGCTCGAGTCGTAATCGACATCATCATAAACTTAATACAGAATTAACGAAAGAGAAAACAGGGGAAGTCAAAGCATAATACCTCTAGAACTCGAACTAAAGTGTCACAGTATTTATTCACCACCACAAAAAGAAAAACAGTGTCAAACTTTTTGCATGTTACTAACTCAACACGGTTAGACAGTAAAATCTTTTAAAATGATTATAATAGTGAGTAAATTCTATTAGTTAATAACTAAAATATTAGATGATTACATGCTTTTAATGTCATTTGTTGAAGTGGGTTTTGATTAGATTATTAGACCACCTTAATTTTTGAATCATTTAAAATTAATTCAGCTTTCATATATTTTTATTGTGTATATTTAAAATAGCAAACACAATATTATATCCAATTAAGAAATTAACTTTTATATACAAATTATGCAAACATTACTTGTTAATATAAATCATGAGTACTTTAATTTTGATGGGTGATTACTCATTATAATTCGATAGAAGTTAAATTATTAAGTTAATTCTTATACTAATATGTTATTTATTCTATTTTTTAATAATTATGAAAAGTAAATAATTAGGAAATTTAATTTTGTTTTGGGCATCACGTAAAATAGACGAGGCACGTCACATTTTTTCTCCGTTAGTATCGCACTTTCTCCTTACTTAGTAATTACTCAGTTACTTGTTGATTACAATGAAATCTCGTATTCGAATGAACCCTAATGGGAAAAATGACCATAACATCAATTTTATAAAATCATCATCAATATGCACGAAAATCAAGGAAAGTAGAATGCCTAAACCCTTACCTCTTGAAGACAATTACGAAAATGCAAAGACAAAGACAAACCCTTTCCCGACGTTGCTCTCGTTGGAAACCTCTCTTTCTAGCCCCACGAATGGTCTGGTGATGCCGGAGACTCTTAACAGAGAAACGGAATCGATAGAAAGCTCCGGCTTGATGAGAGGATTAAGAATATGAGTTTATTTTCTGGATTGGGTAATGTTTGATGGGTGTTTCGTGGTTTGGAGTATTAATGGCTTAGGGAGCTCTTGAGAGAAGATGGCTATGGCGGCTCAGAATAAGGAGGAGAGTTTTTTTTTTTTCAATTGGAGAGGATTACTAGTGTTTATATATAGAGTGGCTAGGTCAACAGTAACCGTGGGGCCCATCGTCACTTAAAAATTACTAAAACATCCCAAATAATACTATAATGTTCATATAACTTTTCTAATATTTAAACATAAATTAACACACATAAAGAAAATAAAATAAAATAAAAACAAAAGGAAAACGACTTCTTCCTGGAGCGCACAAGGTATACATATATGTATAGATGCAAGTTATGTTCTTAGCTAAAATTCTTACGTATATACATATGTTAATAAATGATAAGGACATATAAGCATATGCACATAATACACACGTAAGTACTCACTTGATAACAAGTATCTTGACTTAGGATTTACAAATAAATAATAAAATAAATAAATAACATATAACACTTAATTCACATAACATATAATGAATACACATAAATCACATAGCACATGATAAATACTCATAAATCATATAACATACATACATACACTTAGATCACATAACACGTAATGGTTTACTAGAAGAAACTTATCCACCCTAACCGAATTAAATCCTAACCAAGGTCAATTACCCTTAATCTTACTTAATTAGGATTTAATAAAAGTCGGGGTGTTACACGATGTACGTGATGATACCAAATTTTATGTTTAAAATATTAAATAATTAATGAAATAGATATATTTTTATAAAATAAATTAAATGAAAATATATTATTTATAAAATTTATTTTACAAATATAAAAAAATACATAAATGAAATTATTCTTATATCAGTAAATGCGTATAAAATTGAAAAAGAATCTTGAAGTGTCTAGAACTACTTATCACGTAAAACAAATATGTAGTTTTTAAATTATTTTATAAAGAAATCATGTTTGTTGAATCAACATATACGAAACATAGGAAATGATTATTGCTACATCATTTTATCAATCATTAAAAATCACCAATTTCTTATTCAATCATGTAATTATTATTTTTTTTTCAATCTCGAATTCGTATTCACAATATTCATATTTATTCTCTTTCAATAATCAACTAATAAAAATGTTCATAATTTAGTAATTTACCGATTATTAATCACTAAAATTACTGAAATCGTATAAAATATTAAAAATTACTAATTATCAATCACTAATAATTACTAATTATTCATCATTATTCTCATCCAACAATCAACAAAAATATTGAAACTTTATTGATTCATGTTCATAATTATTCACAGTAACAAAAATATTTAAAATCTCTAATTATATTAATAATTACTAAGTATTCATAATTATTCTTTTTCAACAATAAAAAAATTCAATAAAATGATATGTTCATTATTTATATTTTCCATTTCCCGTTTGAAAGTTAATTAATCAATAAATTGATAAAAAAATGCAACATCTTCCTATATTTAAAAATTAATTGAATTATTGAGTAAAATGAAATAGATAAAAATAGCTATATTGAATCATTTATAATTAAATAAATAAATTATAATATTTTGGGGATTTATTCGGTACCCAATATTTTTGTTGGGTACCGGTACCCAATTGTGTGTTTAACCTTTTAATCTATGTTAAAATAAATATAATTTGATACTAACGGAGCACGATGGTCGTGGTCGCAGCCTTCCTAGATGCGTCTCACTCCCAATCACATTTCTTCTTCATCTTCCTCTCACATATTGCGCTCTCTCTCGTGCCACATGTTATTGATTGAGTTTTTTTCTTAAATTGATAAAGTTAGAGAGTATCAATATAAATTAAATTAAATTTTGAAGATTATTAACCTAACAGGTTATCAGTTATATAAATTTAAAAAATTTAAGTTAATTTTATCTATAAACCATGACACATACATGTGTTGGGTATTGATACCCTATATTTTCCTGGGTACCGAATCAAAATCCTAATATTTTAGGTAAAAAAATTTATTATGAAAAAATTTGATATCGAGATTAGACCATACTATTATCAATTCAAATAATAAATAATGATGATAATAATATTATGAACATAAAAATGTTATTATCTGCTCATATAGAAATAATATATTGACACATAGCATGTTCTAGGAGTCATTAACCCTGTTTTACAATACTAAGAGAGATTCTAATTTATTATTGCAAATAAATCATTGATTACGATTGATTATGATTGCGAGTTTAATTACGATTGATTAGCCTTGATTAGCATAATAATATATTACATTAAAAAATATATTCTTGATTCCTTATTGAGAAGTGACACGTGGCATGTTGTAGGAGTCATTAACCCTATTTTACAATACTAAGAGAGAAGAGATTATTTAGTAATTCTTTATATATTTAAATTAGTAACATCATGCCTACTATTTTAAAATAATTGTAAAATAGACATATACGTACCAACATAGTAACCATCTTCCTGAGTTTCTTCCAATATTTGATTGAATGACACCAACGTGAAAGCATTCATTTTTATTGCTTTTTCCTCAATTTCTTGAACACTAGTATCTTGTTTGAAGTAGAGTCAAAATTCATGCATTGTGGTCTTATAAGATGGGGCATTAAGAGCAACATATACATTTGAAATAACATATGTCCTCCCTTCTTTAAGTGTGTTTTTAAAAAGATATACATGAAAACTCTTTATGGAGCAATGTATTCTATCCCCCTATTAAAACAAACGAAAATATTAATATGAAACAATAATATAAAATAATTAGAAATAGTGCAAAATGATGTAGAAACATTATTACCTGCTCATCTAGTAAAATCATCTCGATCGATGACTCATCAGACGCATTTTTAAAGTTTGGAAGTCTCCAATACATGATTACTCTAACTTTTATTTTCCAGTCTTGCCCTGTGGTTCCTGCATTGATATCTTTGATGTGGGAATAGTCAGTCGACATTGTCAGTTTCATGTAATAATGTAATTCTAGCTAGTGAATGATGAATAGTTTGGTGATAACCTAATAGGACATTTAGAATATATATACTAAAGTTTGGTGATAACCTAGATGCACGAAGATTGATTCTCGCATGTTTATTAGTATTATATGATATCAGATGTTATGATTGATTTTGATTATGAAATTGATTATGATTAATTATGATTATGAAATTGATTAAGATTAATTCTGATTCTAATTATCAAATACAATATTATGATTGATTGATTAATTTTGATTCTGATTATCAAATACAATTTATGATTGATTGATTTTGATTTTGATTATCACATCACATCTGTAACCCATTAAGTTCTGATTCTGATTATGATTAATTTATCAATGTAATTTTCAATCATCATCACACGAAAATTGATTATGATTGATTCTCGCTATAAAATTATATGGTATCAGATGCACGAAAATTGTATTATCTATTTGATTATAAATTACATTGATAAATTGATTCTTGCATATTTATTATTATTGATTAGACCATGATTAACTTTGATTGCTATAATATTTATTAGTATTGGTTAGAGCATGATTTTATGAGCAATAATCAAGTAAAATGGTAGGTTTTACACAGTGACACGTGGCATGATATGAGAGCCATTAACTGTGTTTTACAATACTAAGAGAGATTAGTACTATTATGATGTTATTATTAATTTTTTGAAAGAAATAATATGTGTCAAAGATGGGGATTGCTATCCTCCACACCTTCATGTGTAGGTTAGCATTGTCCACATTTTACTTTGGACAAAAAAACCTCTTATTCTCTCTCTTGACTCAATTTAAAATTGTAGATAATGATGTAATTTTGTTGTTCTTATATTTATTGTTATCTTTTCACTTTTCTCTCACTTAATTAATGCACATTTTCAACTATTTATTCTAAACAAATATTAATTATATTTTTGGGTGAAGTACCAAAAAGGAACACGAAACATTTTGTCTCTGACAAATCCAACCACCAAAGATGTTTTTGACAAAATAACCCATGAAAGATTGTTAAAGTGTGACAAAATGCTCCAGTCATGTGATAAAATGTCCTTTGACTCGATCTCACGGTTGGTGCATTTTGTCATTCTTAAACAATCTTTCACGGGTTATTTTGTCAAAAACATCTTTGGTGATTGAATTTGTCAACTACAAAATCTTTCATGTTCCTTTTTGTTACTTCACCCTTTTCTTTATTCTATATTGTTTTTGAAAAACTTAATCACAAATTTTAGTCATGTAGTATTGTTACATAACCCATATTCTTTTAAAAAATAAATTATCTAAAATATTCAAATACATTATGAATTATGATCTTTCAAATGTTCTGTTGTTATTTTCAAAAGTCTGTATGAAACTCATGTAGTGTTATATATGCATACAATAATTATTTCATTATTATAAATTGAGTGAAATATGAAAAAGGAACATGAAAGATTTTATTGCTGACAAATCCAACCACGAAAGATGTTTTTAACAAAATAACTCATGGAAGATTGTTTAAGTGCGACAAATTGCATCAGCCATGTGACAAAATGTCCTTTGACTCAATCTCACGACTCATCCTTAAACAACCTTCCATAGGTTATTTATCAAATACATCTTTGATGGTTGGATTTGTAGAACAAATGGCCTCAAATATACTCAAGAGGGGGGGGGGGGTTGAATTGAGTATAAAAACTTTTCGCAAACTTAGTTGAAATGGAATTGAAAGCCTTGATTTGATTATGTTTGAATTAAGCAATGCTCTAGAATAGTTACTTTTGCATAAATAGTAAATGGCGGTAAATTAAAGAGATAAGGGTAGAGAGATTGCAAACTTCAATTTATACTGGTTCGACCACTCTTGTGCACCTACATCCAGTTTCTTGAACTCCCGTTCAAGACGTATCCACTATCTAACAAGCTTAACCAGGTGGTTGTCAAACCGTTACAACTTCTGAGCACTTTCGACAATTTCGAATACCCCACTTTAGGTGTGAAAGTCTCAAACTCTCTCTTGGAGGATACCTCACCCCCAATTACAGAAATACAATAATGATAGAAAGTTGTGTATGCCTCTCACAAAGAGTAAATAATACAAATGAAACACTTATAGAGTAAAAACTCAAATATCTCTCAAAAAGGTTAAAAAATAACTCAAAAATATGAAATTGATGAAACTTATATATGTAAGAATGATTTGCAATGCTTTGGTGTGTTGAGTTATGAGTTTTGAGTCGGAAAAATTGACCAATTAGCCGTTGGAGATGATTTAATATGAAAATAATAAAAAAAAGCAGCATTTAAGAAGCTTGTTTGCACTTTTCTGCAGTCGAGGATCGATCCTCATAGTGGGGGGACCGAACCTCCTAATAAAACAAGAATAACAACTATATTTTTTACCGTTGAAGGCCGGAGATCGATCCTCATACACTGGGGATCGATCCCCTGCACAAAATTTGCGTAGAAAGTTAATTTTCACATGGGGATCGATCCCCTGCACTAAATTTCAATAAAATGCAATTTTCAAGTGCCATTTCTCAATACGTTTTCAATCAAATGATTTTCCAAAGATAATTTATCAATCTAAATCATTTCAAAACATTTTTCAAAAAGATCTCCAACTTATTTTTTGCCAATGTATATTTTCAAAATAATTGAGAGATAAAAATGAAATTTACCCTTTGACAATTTAATTTTTAAGTCCTATACTATTTGGACTTGAATCTTTTGCACGTCCTTGATTGTTGTCAAGTACTCCACTCCGAGCAATATCGTTTGTCATTACTCAAAACCTGAAATACTTACAACACATGCATATACAAATTTTTATATTATCATATATTTATAGGATTTGTCAACGACAAAATCTTTTTAATACTTCACTCTTATAAATCTATTTACAATAGTGCTATATGTACACTGTTCATCAGCCACTATCAGCCACTAGCACACTTTCTAATGTGGGGCATGCGGGAATGTTAATGACTGAGCAAATGATGGTGACTCGCTATTACTCATGTTTGTGACACGCGCTTTTTTGCTTGGAAGACGTTTTGTTTCCCACAATTATATTTTCCAACTCACTCTTTCCACTTTCTCCATTCCAGTTTACTGATATCATCTCTCTCTCTCTCTCTTCATCGCACCTTTCGACTTCTATCATCTTCCCGGTTTCGTTTTTCTTTCCTTCTTTGTCAACCTACAACCACAATACTTCACAAAAGTTATGCTACCTTAAACTTCAGTGGCTTGCTTTTTTTACTCGCAACACATTTTGATTTTTTTCCATCTTTCATTTTCTCTTGTACACATACTTGAATCTATTATCAACTTACAGTTCATCTTCTCTGTTATACGAAGTTAAAGGAAGAAACTTTGATGTTCCTCCAATTTTTTACGCAAAGAAAAGTTTTTTTTTTTTAGTTTTCAATGTGAGTTCTTATTTTCGATTTTTTATGCGTTTTTTGTTCTGGCTTTTTTTGTGTATCGTTTAATGACGTGAATTTATGCGTCGTTCTTCGACCTCAACTAGATTTCTCTGCTTTTTTTACACGACTTCTTGTGTTCATTTTTTTAATTTGTTTTTTCCAACCGGTTTGTGAGTGTTGGTTCTGAGTTTGACTAAAAATGGGTTATCATCATTCTACCCATTGGTTTTCTTTTTACTTCTATTCTAATCCTGACTGTTGTATTTCACTTTTCTTGAATGAGTTTTTTTTTCTGGCCATCAATGGGTTATTTTGTAGCATACTATGAGCTTATAATTTTTTAAATCTAACAACGGTTTAGTTTTCATCCCATGATGGGTTATTTTTTCATCATTCTACGGTTTTCTTCTCCTAAATTCTAATTACTAGTTATGAGCGGGTTATTTTGATTAATCAATTATTGTTTTTCTTTTCCTTCTATTCTGATCATAACTGTCGTATTTTACTTTTATTTAATGGGTTTTTTGTGTCTATCAATAGGTTTGTTTACATCATACTATAGCTTTACAGTTCTTTTAATCGAATAGTAGCTTTAATTTTTTTCAGTCGTATTTCTTGCCATCAATTGGTTATATCTCATCACACACATTTTCTTTTTTTTTGATACTAAACATGGTTATTATATGAAAATGTTTATTTTATTTCAATGGGTTATTTTACATCATAATATGGGTTATTTTCGACATAAATTCATGACGGTGTAATTTTTTTGTGCAAACTCTAGCAACCACAAAAAATAATGGTAAGAAAAAAAAAGGAAATTCGAGCAACAACCATCCACCGACGTAGAAACAAGATCGAAATGCCGAGAGGATATAACCCAGGTGATGTATAGATATTTCAAGTGCGATTTTTATCTTATGAATATCGTCGCAATATTGAAAAATTGTATCTTCTGTTTTTTAACCAGAAAATAATAAGAAGACCTGTTAGCTCCAAGAACCCTTTACCTCATCATTGAAGGTTTTGAATGATAAAATTCTTAAATAACATAAAAGTTTTAATTTGAATGGACTAATGGTTTGTTAAGTGTGTTTTAGGATTTAATTTATTTGATAAAATAAAAAGACACATCTTGACCACCATGGACCATCAAAAGTGGCGCAACATACAAGACTTGGAAGACAGGCAATTCTTATTTTTGAAGACCAAGTCAAAGCTTTTCTAGTTAAGGAAAGTTTGGTTGGAAGACTCTATGATTTCCCAAAAATCTATTAATGGAAAGTGCATGGATTTAAATAGAAAATCTCTATTTAATCATTCATGTATCTTAATATATATAATATATATATTTTCGAAATATAAGAATTAAAATAGGGAATCAAAATCAAATCTCTATTTTACATTCTCTCTCCTAATAAATTCGAAAATTATTATTATATATATATATATTTCAAAAATTAAATTAAAATAGAGAATCAAAATCAAATCTCTATTTTACATATTATCTTTCAAGATTTTGAAATTGTTTATATATGGGGGAAATCTAGAAAGACCTTGTATGGAGAATTAAATGCAAAAGATTTAAAAATAATTATCTAGAATTTATTCTAAAATATATTTTACATTTAAGTAACAGAATATTTTTAGGACACTTTAAAAAGATTCTGTGAGCCTCCTAAAGATTCTATATGAATCTACAAGATTCCCGGAAGATTAGATGCGGGACCAGAAGATTCTGTTGAAGATTCTACACGAAGTTAGAAGACATTAGAAGATTCTGTCAAGAATTTCAAGTCTAGAAGATTCCCGAAGATTCTGTGAAGATTCTAGAAGATTCCCGAAGATTCTATCAAGATCCCGAAGAATCTCAAGATTCCAGAAGAATCCCAAGCCTCAAGATACGAGATTCAAGAATTTTCAAGATTCAAGAATCAACCTTCAGAAGATTCCTTGGAAGACCATGTTTGGTGTTATAGGATTTTCAAAAAAATGAGAAATTATGAAATCCTAATTCGTACCAACATGGAGGCACACTTGTGGAGCAAGAAAAGCTAAAAACCCTAGCCTTTCTCTCTCCAAAAGTGGCACATACAACTTGCTTGATTTAGCAAGATTGTGTGAAAAAATGTTGAAGCAATGCACAACACAAGATCAAGGCAGAATTCAAATTCAAGGGCCAAGATGAAGTTTCCTCTTTTCTAATTCTTGGTTACAAAGTTTCCACATTTAAGATCAAATAATAACCTTTGGATTAAAGGGAATTATTTGAATCAAGAGCCAAGATGAAACTTCCTTTTATTTGATCTTTTCTATTTTTGGAAGATCAATTTCAAATCAAATCAAGGATCTCTCACCATTGGATCAAAAGATTACAAATTCAAATCAAGGGTGGAGATCAAGCTTCTAATTTCGAAATTGAGGTGCTATTTTCTCTATAAATAGAAGACCTCAATGCCCAGGAATTCTAGAGACTACCCAAGCTTACAAGTGCCAAAACGTTGTCGAATTGAATCCTTATTTCTCTTCATCTTCAACCTCTAAACCTCAAGTTCTTATTTTTATTTGGGTAAAGGTTGTAATTCTTAAAAGAGTAAGCTTTATTTGTTTATCCTAGCTTTGCTAGTTATTTCTTTGAGAGAAAAATCCATCAAGGTTCAAACTTAGTTGCATCTAAGTTCTTGATGGGTAAAAACCATATCTTTTATACAAAGTCCTTATTTTTGTAAGGCAAGAAGTCCTTAGAGGGTCTAAGGCAAGGGTAGAAAGTCCTTCAGTGTTGAAGGCAAGGATTGAAGTCCTTTGGAGTTGTCAGAGGCAGTTAGTCACCTAGTTGTGGTACAAGTGAAGTCCTTTGTGGTTTTCAAAGGTAGTGAGTCACCTTGGTGAAGGTGCAGGTTGAAGTCCTTTGTGGTGTAGCAGAGGCAAGAAAGTCCACCTAGTTGTGGTGGTGATAGTGAACTCTCAGGTGAATTCTGGGGACTGGAGTAGGCACGTTGCCGAACCAGTATCAAATTTCTGTGTGTGCTGTCTCTCTTCCCTTACTCTTTATTTAATTGTTTTACAATTCATCATATAGCATATTGCAAAATCATCATCATCTTTTGTCTAAGTGTTGAAGGTTAAAGTTTTAATCTTTATCATTTAGAAGACCTTGAATGTAAATATATTTTCAATAGCCTTGTCTATAGGCTAAGTTTCTGTTTATTTACTAACAATTGTTTCCGCAGTGCAAGACAAGTTTATACTTGATCTTTATTTTTAAGTAATTTTCAGAAACAAGATTTATAGTTGGAACGTGATTCAACCCCCCTTCTCACGTTTCACTACCTTCAAGACCTACACCAGCAGAATTTGAGTGACGGACCAAACGTAGGCATGAGGCTCCAGCCCTATCAGTCGCATCCCCGACCAATACTGACAGGCGGTCAAAGCATAAACTTGATTCTTGCCCTCCACCACTAGCAATAATTGCACCCCCTGCACCATCCAGTCCAACATACCTCACGATAAATATATTTAAACATTGTATAATATGAGCATCCATTTTGTTAATATGACTTTCTAAACAACTGTTAATTTGGGTCTTTATACACAGTTTAATGGGTTATTATTTTTTATATTATACTTTAGCTAATTTGGCTTATATCTAGTTTTGAATTGTTATTCCAAAACTGAGTGTGATGGACTTGCGTTGCTCACTGGCACGCCTAGATGCTCTTTGCCGCTTGTTGACCCATCAACAACGTGAAGACATCATAGACATGGGATTTGGCACCTTTCTGAATTTGCCGACCTGCAAACTTAATCGGCCGTTGCTACTGGCTTTGGTGAACTCATACGATCTCAGTGGAAATAATATCGTAACCCCTCTTGGGACGTCCAACGTAATCGTCACATCTTTTGGATCAGTTTTGGGTCTTCCTCACACTAGTAATGGTTCCTCATATTCAGTTTTACCGCTGTCCTCAACGTTTTTTTCATGATAAACTTCTTGATCCCTCTCACACTGTTAATGCTTTGTACAGGTAAGGTAATTTCGACCATCAAAATTCCCAGCACTGAGGAGCAACATATGGCGGTCTTCAAGGACAAGACACCCAGCCAATTGAGAGAAATGGTTCTAAGCAACCCACCTAGAGCCACATTCCGACGTGCATTCCTGCTATTCGCCATAATGACGTTCTTGCTTCCAAGCATGGCACCAAAGGTCAGTCCCAAATTCCTGCCCCTCGTCGTCAACATCAACCACCTTGATGACTACAATTGGAGTATACACATATTTGAGTACTATAAGTCCCCGAAACCCTAACTATGCTTTAATCGGAGAGATTTTGTGAAAATCACTTTGATCAAGGTATAATTAGGATGTATGTGCATTAGAATGTATTTTGACATGTATGATTGTTTAAATATGTGTTATGTGTACTATGTGAGATATGTGTATGTCATTTCATCATGATTTAAAGTGTAGAATGAAATAGGATAATGAGTCTAGAGGAGCAACCTAGGTAGGAATCATGAGAGATTTTAGGCATTTATGATTTTGTACAAGTTTATATAGGGGTATTAATATTGTTTAGAATGTTGGTTATGGTTCAGAGGGTTTTGGATAACAATTGGAGAATTAGAGCATGAAAACTGTTGCTGCTGTCATGTATCAGCACATTCTCGCTAGCGACCAGCTTTAGCTAGCTAGCGGGTGAGGCGGCAGAGGTCCCTCGCTAGCGACCGTGAAACGCACGCTAGCGACCAACTCGCTTAGCGACCCTACATGAAGGCACAGATCAAGTCAAAGAAACGAAGATCTCCATGCTTGTACATATGTACGAGTCATTCAAGATGAATTAAGACGAAGACATTGATACTCTTTCTACAAGATTCTTACATATTGTTAATCAATTGAAAGTTCTTGGCAAGACTTATTCAAACGCCGAAATGGTAAGGAAGATCCTTCGAAGCCTTACTCCAAAGTGGAGACCTAAGGTCACCGCTATTCAAGAAGCCAAGGACCTAACTAAGTTAGGTCTAGACGAATTGATTGGGTCGCTCAAGACTCATGAATCGAACTAGAAGCACAAGAAGACTCTACAACTACAAGATCAAGACTTTAGCGCTCAGACATCTACAACCAAGAAGACTTTGAAGACTAAGAAGAAAGCGCTAAAGTTGAAGAAGATGAAGACGAAGAAACAAATGAAGAATCTGAAGACGAAGACCTTGACGAAGAAACATGAGCTTGCTCGTGCGTAAAATGTCAAGGCTTGGAAGAACAATCTAATAAGAATAAAGAAGCCTTCTTTAAGAAGGATAAGAAGAACAAGACGAAGACCGATAACACAACGTGTTCGGATGTGGCAAAAAAGGCCACTTCAAGACCGATTGTCCTAAAATTAGGCAGTCGAAGAAGAAGTTCTTCAGAAGAAAAAGGCTCTTGCAGCCACATGGAGTGACAACTCCGATTCTGATGAATCTGAAAACGAAGACACAGAAGAAGAAGCAAACCTCTGCTTCATGCAGATGCTTCATATGATACAGACTCAGAATCTGATAAGATGAATCTGAGTATGTATGAAAACTCGGCACCATCGTATGAGGAACTCTCGGACCTCTATGATGAACTGTTAGAGGATTCAAAGAATCTGACGACTCATTTTCTGATGAATAAAAAAGCTTTGAAAAACCTTGAATCAGAAAATAAGTCATTAAGATCTCAAAAGGAGGATCTAGAGAGAGAATGTCAAGAACTCAAGGACAATAAAGATAAATTGTATGAGGGCTGAAAATCTCTAGAGACAGAAGCTTCTGTGCTTGTGGAGAAGGCTGAGGAAGCCATGTACCATGCACAGAAGACTAATGTGCTTCTCCTAAAAGATCTTGAAAGAATGGTTAACAGATCTAAGATGCTTGATCTATTGTTAGGAGGTCAAAAACCTTACAAAGATCATACAGGTCTTGGATATGTTCCAGTCTTTCATGAGGATACTTTGATATCCCTAATAGACAGAGAGTCAATCCCTACTTGTCTTTTCTGTTTTAAACATGGACACGGCAGAGAGAAATGTCCACTTCTTAAAAAGGGAACTACCTCAAAAGCCAAGGGTGGCACGTGGAAGGGAAAACCTAAAAAGACGTGGAAGTCTCAAAAGCCGAAACCAGATGCTGGGAAGGCTAACAAGAAAGGACCCAAGAAGGTATGGGTACCTAAAAATTCTTCATCTGTGAATGCAGGAACTTCAAGCGCAAATCAACCATCAAGAGCCACAACAACGGTGGCTGGATGAAAAGTGGTACCTGGATAGCGGGTGCTCAAGGCACATGACCGGAAGCAAGCACTGGTTCAAAGATGTTAAACCAAAGAAGAAAGGAACAGTGCGTTTTGGTGATGGAGCTAAGGGCAAGATCGTCAGCAAGGGAAATGTTGGTAAGTCCGATGATCATCAAATATCTGAGGTATTGTTTGTTGATGGTTTGACTCACAATCTTTTAAGCATTAGTCAGTTTTGTGACAAAGGCTTAAAGGTTGAGGTTCTAGCCAAATATTGTAGCGTCATTGATCTGAAGACAGGTAAAGTTGTTCTCGAGGGAAGAAGACTAGGCAACACCTATGTCATCTATCTTGAGGACCTTTGGATCAAGATGTGAAATGCTTAGCGTCCTTTGAGGATGACAAGTGGCTTTGGCACAAGAAGTTGGGTCATGCCCACATGAAGTTACTTTCCGAGTTATCTCAGAAAGGTTTGGTCAAGGGGCTTCCCAAGATCCGCTATGACAGGGATACAACCTGTAATTTCTGTGAGAAGGGAAAGCAGACCAAAGCTTCTTTCCAAAGTAAGAAAGTAGTCTCTACTACTAGACCACTTGAGCTAATTCACATGGATCTCGTTGGTCCTACAAGACAGGCTTCTCTTGCGGGCAAATATTATTGCCTTGTCATAGTTGACGACTACAGTAGATACACCTGGGTAATTTTCTTAGCTTCTAAGGATGAGACATTTTCAAAATTTAAAACATTTGCGAAAATGGTTTCTAAGGAAAAAGGTTCTCACATCACCACCATTCGTTCTGATCATGGAGGTGAGTTTGAAAATCATGCTTTTGAAAATCTTTGTGAGGATCTTGGTATTGTTCACGAATTTTCCTCTCCTAGAACTCCACAGCAAAATGGAGTAGCTGAGAGAAAGAATCGAAGCCTCATTGAGATGGCTAGAACAATGCTTTTGGAAAGCGGTTTATCAAAAGGTTTCTGGGCAGAAGCTGTCAACACAGCTTGCTACATTCAAAATCGTGTTTTCTTAAGGCAAAGTCTCAACAAAACTCCTTATGAGCTTTGGAAAGGAAGAATACCCAATATATCATATTTCCATATCTTTGGTTCACCTTGCTTTATCCTGAACACAAGGGACAAGCTGTCAAAGTTTGATTCCAAATCTGATGACGGAGTGTTTCTAGGATATTCTGCTGTTTCTAAAGCTTACAGGGTTTACAACAAGCGAAGGAAGACAGTTGAAGAAACCATCCATATCAAGTTCAAGGAACTAAAGCAAGACATCCAACATAATCTAGATGACATTGAAGAAAGAATGAAGGATCTAACTATCTCAACCAAAGGTTGCGAAAGTCATGATCAAGTACCTATTGAAGAAGATGATCATCAAGTTAAGAAGGAATCACCCGATTCAGGGGGAGATGAACCAAGAGTTATTGTAGCTCAAGAACCCTCTACTCCTCAAGGGATTGAGTCTATTGAAGTTCAAGAACCCGTTCTAAGAAGAAAAATAGGAATAAACGACCTCAAAGTTGTTAGAGATAACGAAGTTCTTGGCGATCCATCTCATGGGATAAGAACAAGAAGATCCCTGAGATTTCAATCTAATGCTGCACTGATTTCAGAAATCGAACCTGAGACAGTTCAAGAAGCATTGGATGAACCCAGTTGGGTGGAAGCCATGGAAGAAGAACTCGAACAGTTTGAGAAGAATGAAGTCTGGAAGCTTGTTCAGAAACCCAAGGGCAAAACGATTATTGGCACAAAGTGGGTGTTCCGCAACAAGTTGGACGAATCCAGAAAGGTTACGAGAAACAAAGCAAGACTCGTGGCACAAGGATACAACCAGCAAGAAGGAAACGACTACGACGAAACCTTCGCGCCAGTTGCAAGACTAGAAGCCATAAGGATGCTACTTGCATTCGCTGCACACAAAGGAATAAAGCTATATGATGGCTGTTGTCGTGTCAACCATAAATTTAATTATTTTTAAAACCAAGTTCCCCTAATATAGTTTAGGGGAAACCAGGGTCGTCTCTCACAAGGAATGGCTAAGAGAGTAATGCACAAGACTAGTTGTAGGATGGTTTGTCACAATTGGGGGGTGTTTGTATGCAAAGGAATTAGATTGGAATAAAATGAGAATAATAAAAACAGCGGTTTATGGGGGTGGAACATCCATTAGGGTGTTATCATTGGCTACAAAAGAATGCATGAGTTGATTAATTACGCCGGAGTTAGATCTAAATCTTTTGTTGTGATTCTGATGATTAATTGCCTAGAATGAGATTAATTAGTGAGATCTCACCTTTAGTTCCACTCTCAACAATTATGAAAGCCAATCACATTAATCTAATTAAAGAGACTAATCAGGCAAATAATTACTCATTACCAAATCCTAATATGCCATGCATCAATTAATCAACTAACACATAAACATATGCCAATGAATTAGCCAACTCAATCGAGTAAGCCAAGACAAAGGATTAAACACACAATTTAAGATCTCAAATTATATGTCAAGGGTTGATAATGAAAACTTATGCAAGATTAAGAACAAAGCCTCAATTTACCCCAATGATGTTCACACCCTCATAAACCACCAAGAAACTTAGTTACTCATGGCAAGAATTAAAAAGACAAGAATTAAATGGGAATAAAGAAAGCAATTAACAATAAAGAGCAAAGTAAGAAATTAAATGCAAATTGGAAAGATGGAAAAACGAATAACTGAATTAATGATAAAAGAGTAACTTACAAAACCCAAAAAGGGCTGGACGAATAACGTTTGAAATGTAAATGACGGAGCTAGAGCTAAACTAGGAAAGACGGAAATCCTAATGGGAAGAAAAATAACTCTAACTAGGAAAAGAAAAGCTGTAAAAGTGGAGGTGTTGAGAGGTGTTGTTTTATGATGCATTAGCCCTCTTTAAATAGAGTGAGCAGCCTCCAAACCCTAGCCAATTGGGCCCCCAACTCGTCTTGCAGATAGGGTTTCTGCTGTAATAGAATTGCGGCGCGGCGCTGGGGCGCGTATGGCTCGCTAGGGCGCTAGTGCTGTGCACGTGATGGATTCAAGTGGGTCTCGTGCGCTGGAGCGCGCTGGAGCGCTCGATGCTGGTTCTTAAATTCACTGCTCCGCTTCTTGCTCAGTTCCTGATGTCTACAGCTCCAATAATACCTGTGACCTGTGCTAGAAATACAAAATACCCAAGATCAAGTGCAAAGGTCATCCTTGAATTGCAAAAACATCATAAAACTTGTTACTTTAGCCTTTATTTCTATTAAGCCCAAATAAATTCCAAATTGTATTTAGTATAATAAAAGGCTAAAATAGAGCAAAGAATTGCATACAATCATCCAAATTAAGGGCATAAAATATTGGCAAAAACCACGTTATCAAATATCCCCACACTTGAACAATTGCATGTCCTCATGCAACAACAATGATTCCAAGCATCTCTCAAAGCAAAGCATTGACTAACACATCTAACACCTAAGTCTTAAAAGAAAAATAAAATCTACAGATGATGGAAAGTTATTCAAAACAGCACACCTTGGTCAGAATTATGCAACACCCACGAAATATTATCAGTTGGCATTAAGAGAAATTCATGAGTTAGGAGATTCAGTTCATGTCATGCAAAGTTGGTTGATTGGCCCTCACCAGTGTGTTTTTCTCTCAATCACTCAGTGTTTTGGCTCAGCACTTAATTGAATAATTCACACAAGTATTCACATTCCATAAATTTGCTATACTCCTAACATTGCAATTCTACAAACATGGTGCATCAAGAGTTCTTTCCAGGGTTGTAACGGGGCTTGGGACAGGTGTGGCATATATGGGAAGTGGACTTATTTCCAAAAAACTAAGACTTCATGGTTTGATCGATCCTAGATGACTTCTATCATTACAGAAAAGATGGAGAGAGAAGAGATGGAGAGAATAGAAAAACCCAAGATCAATAACCCATAAATTCTTAAATTTAACATTCCCAAGGTTCCCAAATAATTTCACATTAATTCCCAGGAACCCAACAACCTTTATTTGCAGAATTCACATTTTTTTCTTGATTTTTCTGTATTTTTTGATTTTTTTTTTATCCCTCATCTCAATTCCTTTGGTAATTAAAATGAGGTGGAAAAGAAAATTACAAAAGACCACTTATTTACAAAAATTACCCTTACATCTATATTCCCATACTTTACAATATATACCCGTGCTTAATTTAACCCAATTTCCCCACACTTAAGACCTTTGCCCAACAATCAAACCATGTCCTCCTAGTTTCTCAGAAGGGATTTTTCATTGTTTTTCTGTCTTTGGCTTGTAATGAGCTTAGTAACAAAAAAAAAAAGGGATAAAGGCTCAAATTGGCTACAAACAATGGGAATTGTGTATGGGTTGGCTATTTGGCTAAGTGGCTTTTAGATGTAAAAACAAAATTATGCCTCAATCACATGCAACATGTATAAAACGCAAAACAAGAATCAAGCAAATTCAGGAATAACAAATACAAGTGTGTGTGTGCTCACAGAAAGAAAGTGATCAGTTGATGTATGTAATCACATTAAGGCTCAAATCTCACAGGTAATCCAAACAACCATCAGGGATAACAAAAACAATTCAAACTCATGTAAGAATAATATGCCAACAATTTATGAATTAAAATCACGGGTAGAAGCAATTTCAGACCAAAGGGTGCTATAAAGACAACTAGCCAATCATCAAACAAAACACATAACATAAAAGAAAATAAAACAAAATAACTATACATGCAAGATATACACGAAAACAATTTCTACACCCTCCCCGCACTTGAATAAGGCACTGTCCTCAGTGACAAACAATAAAAGAATAGAGAGAAGGGTATAGAGATAAAACCGTCTGAGGCAAAACTGACTGCGTCCCGGACAGGTGTGCTAGGGCGTGAAAGGCGCGCTGGGGTGCGCGGACAGGGACCAGTCGGGCGCTGGAGCGCGTTGTATGCGCTAGGGCGCCAGTGCTGCTGTACAATTTGGCTAGTTGCTGTCATGTACTCCGTGCATGAGACTCCCTAATGCAAAATTAAATCTAACAAACATAGAGTGATTAATTATAACTATAAAATATAAAAAGCAAAATGAAAGGCTACAAAATTAAAATTTGGTGGGTTGTCTCCCACAAAGCACTTTGCTTTAACGTCCCTAAGTTGGACGTTTGGTCAGCCACTCTCAGGGCGGCTTATGCTTGAATTGATCCAGCAATTTCCACCATGGTGTGCTTTCCACACCTCCACCGGGATCCCATGAGTAACAAACCACTCCAAAGAGAATGGTTCCCTTCTTAGTCCGGAACCCAAGAGTTTTGGTCCTTAGATTGCCCCTTGGAGCACAACACCCGCTCCTGCAAAAAGCATCCCTAAAACAGACAAAATCAAGTGAGGCGGGATGAGAGTCCTCACAAGATGGGTTAGAGAAAACATAATTGAAATCAGTTAGTTTCCAAGAAATTTGAGCTTGAGAAGATACCGACACCCCACAAAGGGTAAGGAGTTGAGCATCAGTCTCGAGACCAGCATACTCATGAGGCCCAAGAGCAAATGGGAAGGGTCCCAATGGTTTCCTAGAAACAACAGGGGATGAAGTGTTGGAATCCATGATTTCCTCCTTGCATGCCTCGTCAATTCCTCCTAGTGAGGGAATCTCTGCAGGGATTCCAACACTCAAAGAAATTTCCTCCGCACACACGGTGTCTAGCACGGTACTGGGTAGAGGTGGAGGTTCCTCATAGACTATCTCCACTTCGGAGTCTTCCTCGACTTCCCCAGATAATTCTTCCACCATGGCCTTCAATGTCTCCCAATCCAATTGCTCTAAAGCATAATTATCTTCGACAATAGGGAACTCCGGTTCCTTTTGTGATGGTGAATGTGGAGGTGAAGCTGGTGGTGGTAAAGAAGGTGGTAATGGAGAAGGTGGTGGTGGTGATGAGGTGGTATGAGTTCTCAATTGTTGGAGGTCCTCTTCCATGCGCAAAAGTGCTTTGATGCCCTGGCATCTTTATGTAATTTTGTAGTTTAAATTCTAAGAAATTGTGTTTGTTTAGTTAAATTCATTGTGTTTTTAGAGTAATTTAAGTGTTTCTAGAATAAATTGGATTTTCCTGGGTTATATTACGCTTTTGGTATTATTTTGGTGTTAATTTCAGGATTTGAGCAAGTAATTGATAAAGCAATAGCAACCGGAGAGGCATATTTGAAGGACCGATGCTGACGCCTTGCGCCTGATGCACGCAAGGCGCCTCAAAGTCAGAAACAATTCGGAAGGCTGGCGCCTTGCGCCTAGATGAACTTCCAAGGCTGGCGCCTTGCGCCTGGATGAACTTCCCAGGCTGGTGCCTTGCGCCTGCGCACGCGTTGCGCCCGAGTGGTCATCCATAAGCTGGCGCCTTGCGCCCCGTGCACGCGTTGCGCCCGACTAGTCCTCCACAAGCCTGCGCATTGCGCCCCCTGGCGCCTTGCGCCCGAGTAGGATTGAACTGGTGGCGCCCTGCGCCCTGGAGAAACCACCCCATGCAGCGCGTCGCGTCCTCCCTACGCCTTGCGTCCGGATAAAAATGGAAACAGAGCATGTATAATTCAGGATTAAATCTGTTTGGATATTACTCTTGACTAGTTATCTAAAAACAAAATCCCTCTGTAATCAATTTAAATTCTAGACTATCTGATTATATATAGGACTAGAATAGGGGGAAATTAGGTCATCTATTATCTGATCGATTATCTTGAATCCTTATTTTTCAGCAGCAGCTTGTTTTTCATTCCAGTACTCTGTTTTTACTCTGTCTTTCAATACAATGAGTTATTCGTTCTTTAACCTGCTTTCTATCAATTTCTATGCTTTGTTTACTTTGATTATGAGCAACTAATTCCTTGTTAGGGATAGGGGAATCGTATCACTATGAATTAATCCGATGATTGCAACCCTTTGAATTCTATTTCTTCGATTCAGGTAATTACCTTATTGTTTTGTGTTGTTCTGAAGATTGGGAAATCGCTTTTCAACTTATCTTGGATTCATATGTTTATTTGGGAAAATAAGTGTGTGAATTAGCTCAAGGGAAATTGCTGGAAGGATTGATAACTAGGAATAGAATCAAGACTTTTATGAACTTTGAATCAGTAAACATATTTTCTTTTCTGTGAAACGATTTGATCAAGGGATTGACTGATTGTTCATAGAAAAAGTGTTAAATTACCAAGGGATTGGAATTGACAATTTAAGATTCGTTCATTGAATTAAAGTTTTAGAATTTGAAGGCGAGCAATTGTTTTAATTATTTCAGAAGATACGTGAACCCAATTCCCTAACCTCTCATTCTTTGAAGTTTTCAAAATTAGTTTACTGTCTGTTACTTTGATACTCTTTTGAATTTATGATTTAAAACCTTTCATTACCCTTAATTCGATTCGTCTAATTAGAAATTCACATCACAAAATCTTTGCTCAGTTCTTTAATCCTCGTGGGAACGATACCCACTCACCGTGGACTTTATTACTTGTACGATTCGGTGCACTTGCCGAAGCCCTATCAAGTTTTTGGCGCCGTTGCCGGGGATTAATTGAAACTGACAATTAGAGTAATTGTGTGATTTCTAAATTAGATATTTTTATTTTGTCTTTACTCTAGTATTCCCTTCACTGTGACGTTGGGAAGTGCTAGACCTCACTTTTATTCAGTTTGGTGTTTGTTTTGCATGCAAAAAATAGAACGAACAGAGTTATACTTTGATCCTGAAATTGAAAGGACCTTGAGGAAGCTGAGACAAGCAAAGAAAAGAGCAGCAATGGCAGAAGAAGGTGATGGGCCGAGAAGAACTTTGGGAGACTATGCCACACCTACCACTAACGGGTGTGGAAATAGTATTGTCCCACCACCAGTGCAAGCAAACAACTTTGAGCTCAAGCCTTCACTCATCCAATTGGTGCAGCAAGAACAATTCAGTGGAGGAGCTCTTGATGATCCTAATGTTCACTTAGCTACCTTCCTCCAGTTATGTGATACGATCAAAAGCAATGGTGTGAGTTCAGATGCAATTAAGTTGAGACTCTTCCCTTTTTCTCTTAGGGACAGAGCTAAACTATGGTTGCAATCACAGCCACTGGAAGCATCAGTACACGGATGACTTAGTTAGTAAATTCTAGCTAAGTATTTCCCTCCACAGAAGCTAGCAAAGCTAAGGAATGACATCAACTCATTTGCTCAAAAGGAGGGAGAATCACTCTATGAAGCATGGGAAAGTACAGGAGATGCTCAGAAAATGTCCACACCATGCAATCCTGACTGGCTACAAATTCAGACATTCTATGATGGAGTTTCTCAAAGTTCGAGAGCTATGATTAATGCAAGTGCTGGAGGATCTCTTCATAGAAAGACGCCTGAGGAAGCTTTAGAGTTGATTGAGACAATGGCCGAGAATAATTTCCTATGTCCAAGTGATCGAACTCCATTAAGAAAAGGTATGATGGAGTTAGACACATTGGATACTCTCTTGGCACAAAACAAGATGATGTCTCAACAACTAGCAACACTCACAAAGCAAATGGGACAAATGCAAGTTGCTGCAGTAGGACCTCCAATTTCATCCTGTGAACTTTGTGGTGGGTCATAAGAAATGAAGAATGTGACTTGTTCAAGGAAACTCCATCCGAGCAAGTAAACTACATGGGAACCCTCCAAGGCAACAAAATGATCCATACTCCAAAACTTATAATCCGGGGTGGAGGAATCATCCAAATTTTGGATGGGGAAATCAAGGGCAGAAGCAATTTCATGCTCCAAATCAACAACCCCCATTCATTCCTCCACAAGGTCCTCCTAAACCAACTTCACTGGAGATTGCTATGGAGAAACTCACTCAATCTACTTCTACTTTTGTGCAACAAACCTCAAGTTTCATGCAGGAGACAAGGGCTAGTTTCAAAAATCAAAGGCTTCTATAAGGAACTTGGAGGTGCAAGTTGGCCAAATAGCTAAACAACTCTCTGAGAGACTGCAGGGATTTTTCCAAGCAACACAGAACCAAATCCTAAGGAGCATTGTAAGGCCATTCACTTAAGGAGTGGAAAAATACTTAAAGAACAAAAAGAAGAAAAGAAAGAGAAAGTGGAGGTACGGGACAAGAAAGAAGAGAAAGAGCTTCCCAACATTGAAGAAAGAGAAAAAGAAGTACCCATGCAGGAAGAAGAGAAAGAAGAAGTTCAAGTTGCTCCATACAAGCCAAGGTTGCCATATCCTCAAAGACTTCAAAAGCAAAACCAAGAAAAGCAATTCTCAAAGTTCTTGGACATATTTAGGAAGTTGCAAATAAACATCCCATTTGCTGAGGCACTTGAGCAAATGCCTTTATATGCCAAGTTCATGAAAGATTTGCTGTCAAGGAAGAGAACACTCAGGGAAGATGAAACAGTGATGCTCACTGAGGAATGTAGTGCTGTCATTCAAAAGAAGATGCCTCAAAAGTTAAAGGATCCTGGGAAGTTTATGTTCCCTGCACCATTGGAAGTTTGACCATTGGAAAAGCCTTATGTGATTTGGGGGCAAGCATTAACCTCATGCCCTTGTCCATTATGAAGAAGTTGAACATAGAAGAAGTGAAGCAACTTGCTGATCGTTCAATCAAGTTTCCATTTGGTGTTGTAGAGAATGCAACTTGTCAAAGTTGATAAGTTCATTTTCCCGGCAGACTTTGTGGTGCTTGATATGGAGGAAGATGAAGACACTCCTATTATCCTTGGGAGACCATTCTTAGCCACTGGAAGAGCTTTAATTGATGTGCAAAAAGGTGAGTTAACATTAAGGGTGCATGATGAAAAGGTAGTTTTTAATGTTTTTAACTCTATGAAATTTCCAGTGGATCAAGAAAATTGCATGAGGTTAGACACAATAGATCCCTTGGTAGAAGAAGTGTTTGCATTAACTTGGGGAGATGATGTTATAGAAACAGTGGCTTTGGTGGAAGGGAATGATGAAAGAAAACAAGAAGAGCTCAATATGTCAAATTCTTCCCTGACTTTACAAGAAACAGAGGAGCTGTTATTGAAGAAAAAAGAGGAGAAGCAAGAAATTACAAAGCCTGAATTGAAACCATTGCCTCCTTCTCTCAAATATGCTTTCATAGGAAATGATGAGTTCTATCCTGTGATAATCAATGCTTCACTAAATGAAAAAGAGGAAGGAGAATTACTGGAAGTGTTGAAGAAGCATAAAGGAGCAATTGGATGGAAGCTTAGTGATCTCAAGGGGATTAGTCCAACCATGTGCATGCACAAAATCCTCATGGAAGAAGACTCAAAACCAGTGGTGCAACCTCAACGAAGACTCAACCCCATCATGAAGGAAGTGGTGCTAAAAGAAGTTCTGAAGTTATGGGATGCTGGGATTATTTATCCCATTTCTGACAGTCCTTGGGTGAGTCCAGTGCAAGTGGTACCAAAGAAAGGTGGCATCACGGTGGTGAAGAATGAAACAATGAGTTAATTCCTACAAGGACAGTGACTGGGTGGAGGATGTGCATTGACTACAGAAGATTAAATGTGGTCACTAGAAAAGATCATTTTCCACTTCCATTCATTGATCAAATGTTGGAGAGGTTGGCGGGTCATCCATATTACTGCTTCTTGGATGGTTATTCAGGCTACAATCAAATTGCAGTAGATCCGGTAGATCAAGAGAAGACAGCTTCACATGCCCTTATGGAGTTTTTTGCCTATCGAAGAATGCCTTTCGGGTTGTGCAATGCACCCGCCACTTTTCAAAGGTGCATGCTTTCTATATTCTCTGATATGGTAGAAAAATTCATTGAGGTATTTATGGATGATTTTTCTTTTTTGGTAATTCATTTGAGTCCTGTCTCAACCATCTATATTTTTAGTTTTAATGAGGTGTCAAGAAACAAACCTTGTTTTGAATTGGGAAAAATGTCATTTTATGGTAACAGAAGGTATTGTTCTTGGACACCGAGTTTCTTCCAAAGGTATTGAAGTTGACAAAGCCAAAGTGGAGGTAATTGAAAAATTACCTCCGCCTATAAATGTTAAAGCAATGAGAAGTTTCTTGGGTCATGCTGGGTTCTATAGAAGGTTCATAAAAGACTTTTCAAAAAATTGCAAAACCATTTAGAGAGTCTTTTAATGAAGAATCACAATTTAATTTTGACAGTGAATGCATGTATGCCTTTGAAACTCTAAAAACCAAACTTGTTATTGCACCAATAATTTCTCCTCCTGATTGGTCCTTACCATTTGAATTAATGTGTGATGCAAGTGATTTTGCAATTGGGGCTGTTTTAGGACAAAGAAAAGACAA
>RYYW01000083.1:0-191156 GCA_013621005.1 Aeschynomene evenia | reverse complement strand
GAAATTTTTCTGGAGCCAGCTTATGAAATGCATGAACAAGGTAGGAGAACATGTCATGGGAATAATTTCTGAAGTCATTCAATTCGACCCTCAGCTTCTGTACTTCCGTAAACTCCTGTTGCTTTTGATTCTTACTTGGTATGTCCTCCATAGGTTCATCTGGAGGGGCAACGGATGGAAGTTCAGGCTCCTTACCAGTATCCCTCTTCCTTGATCTTCCAATGGCTGCAGCAGTTATTGGCCTGGGCACCAGAATGGGAGAGTCACCTTCAACTACTCCCTGCAGCTTCGGTAAGGCTGAATGAGGCACGGAAATCCCAAGGTTAGTCTTGCTGAGTAGACGAATTTTGCTATACCCTTGGATAATAAAGTGCCCAGATCAACTTGTTCCTTGGTAATAAGGCAATGAATCATTATTGCCCTATCCACCGTTACCTCTGAATGATGAGTGGTCGGGAGGATGGTGTGATTGATGAATTCTAACCACCCTCTGGCCACAGGAATAAGGTCTGCCCGAGCTAGCTGATTTGGGTTGCCGTGTTTATCCATCCTCCAGTTCGCCCCGGGTTTACAGATTTCCCGCAGCACCGTTTGCAGCTTCTGATTCCCCTTCAACCGTGCACAATATCCATAGGGCGATTTTTCTGGATTGACTCAAGATTCAATACTGTTTCCACCATTTCAGAGCTAAAGTCAATCACCTTTCCTCTGAGAAAGCTCTTAAACTCCCTTTCTTTAGTCTTCTCTGATTGCCACGCATTTGCATAGAATTCTAGCACCCTTTGCATTCCCACAATGCCAGGGGGTGAACACACCAGCCTCCACCTTTTCGATCAATTTCTTCTTGGATTTCTGGAAATTTCCCCTCTCTAAACGCAAAACCAATTTTCGAATGATCGATTTGTTTCACGACCACTGAATTGTAGTAGTCTTCATTTTCTTCGTCCGGAAACGATAAGATAGTAGAGGGAATTACCCACTTCCTTCCTTTCTCTTCTTGGATGATGGTGCCATTTCCTGTAAACAAAATCGAACCAAAACAAAGACAGGAAGCCACATGACAGTAACACCATTAGTATTTTAGCTCAATAGAAACAAACAAAATCGGCTTTGTTCATCTGTTCATCTCTCACAATAGAACACTTATGCAATGGATCAATCGGCATTTCTTCCAACACCAAACTTAGAATTTTACAAAAATTCTAAGCCAAACAGCACTATTAATTCTATCTCATTTTCATACAAAAGACTCATTGACACTTTCCCTCACTTCTATATTATCTCTATCTAACCAAATTTTCACTAACTCAGCAGTAGCAGTATTCGCATTGCTTGAACAGTGAGAAGAAAAAGAATAAATTCTTGCTTCATAGTTAATGAACAACTTACCTACAATAGAGATAATTAGGAAGATTAGACGATGACCAGGTGTAACCTTTCACGAGAATGATGTGGCTAACAGGGAAGGTGGTGGACGACGGGGGAAGAGCCGAGAGAAGTGTGTGTTTATGTGAGGGTGGATGTTTGGAAGAGTGGCTGTGCAAGATTGGAAGAAGTGTGTGAATGAATGAATGAAGAGAGATGATCGATTCTCTTCTTAGAGTGGTGCTACCACTATGCTCTTCGCGACGCGCCCAAAATCTAGAGAAGGCGCAAAGCGCCAAGAGAGAGGAGGAGTTTGGCGCAAGGCGCCAGAATGAAAAGGAATTCGGGCGCGAAGCGCCAGAAGAGAACAGATTGGGCGCAAAGCGCCAAAATGAATTGGAATCAGGCGCAAGGCGCCAGGAGAAAGGGAATTCGGGCGCGAAGCGCCAAAATGAAATAGAATAAGGCGCACGCGCCAAGAGTGAAGAAATATGGGCGCTTCGCGCCATATTGAAAGTATACTCGGGCGCAAGGCGCTACGAGGGCGCATCGCGCCTCTGGGTTCAAATTTCTCTTGTTCGCTACTGTCTTCCAGGCGCAATGCGTAGTGCTAGCGCGAGGCGCTGATGAAGAGGGCGCTATGCGCCACTGGGCGCAATGCGCCAGCTAGGAGAGAAAAATTTTTTTTTTTTTTAATTCACTAAAAAGATACTAATTGGGTTGCCTCCCAATAAGCGCTTCTTTAACGTCACTAGCTGACGTATGACATTTTCTCAAGTGAGTCTTTGAAGAGAGACGACTCGGTCAATCTCTCCCCAAGATAATGTTTCAATCTTTGCCCATTCACAGTGAACTTTCTTTCAGATTTGGAGTCCATGATCTCTACATGCCCATAAGGTGAAACCTTAGTGATAGTGAATGGTCCTGACCATCTTGTCTTCAATTTTCCTGGGAACAACCTTAATCTTGAATTAAATAAAAGAACTTGTTGTCCAGGTTCAAACTGTCTTGGAGTGATCTTTTTGTCATGCCACCGCTTGGTTCTCTCCTTATACAACTTAGCATTATCATAAGCTTGACTACGAAATTCGTCAAGTTCATTGAGTTGTAGTAATCTCTTGTCATTTGCCGATTTTTCATCAAAATTAAAAAATTTTATGGCCCAAAATGATTTATGTTCAAGTTCAACAGGCAAGTGACAAGATTTACCATATAAAAGTTGATAAGGAGACATACCAATTGGTGTTTTGAATGCAGTTCTGTACGCCCAAAGTGCATCATCAATTTTCTTGACCAATCCTTTCTTGAAGCATTTACCACTTTTTCCAGGATCCTCTTCAATTCCCTATTGGATATTTCAGCTTGTCCACTTGTTTGAGGGTGATATGGGTGGCTACCTTGTGCTTGACTCCATATTTTAGTAGAAGACTCTCCAATTGTTTATTACAGAAGTGACTTCCACCATCACTAATCAAGGTTCTGGGAACTCCAAACCTTGAGAAGATCATCTTCCTGAGAAAATTCACCACCACTTTTGCCTCATTGGTGGGGGAGGCAATTGCTTCAACCCATTTGGATACATAGTCTACTGCTACCAGGATGTATAAGTTGGAGTAGGAGGATGGAAAGGGACCCATGAAATCTATTCCCCACACATCAAACAAATCCACTTCAAGAATGAACTGCTGAGGCATTTCATGCTTCCTTGATATATTCCCAGTTCTTTGGCATATATCACATCTCTCTACAAACGCTCTTGCATCCTTAAAGATTGTTGGCCAGTACAACCCACTTTGTAAAACCTTGGCTGCAGTTCTTTCTCCACTAAAATGTCCACCATATTCGGAACCATGACAGTGCCATAAAACACTATATACTTCTTCCCCCGGGATGCACCTTCTAATTACTCCATCACTACACCTTTTGAACAAATAAGGTTCATCCCATAAATAATACCTCGCATCATGCATGAATTTCTTTTTCTGATTCCAATTCATTTCACTTGGAACCCTTCCCCTAGCTTTATAATTTGCTATGTCGGCAAACCATGGCAACACTTGTACAGCTAGGAGTTGTTCATCTGGAAACTCCTCATTCACTGGCACCTTAATCATTTGCTCCTCTCCCTGTGCAATCCGAGACAAGTGGTCTGCCACTAAGTTTTCTGAACCTTTCTTATCTCTTATCTCAATGTTGAACTCTTGTAGCAATAGCACCCATCTGATCAGTCTTGCTTTGCATCCTGTTTATTCATCAAATACTTAAGAGCAGAATGATCAGTGTAGACTATTACTTTTGACCCAACCAAATAAGATCTGAATTTATCAAAAGCAAAAACTACAGCCAATAATTCCTTCTCTGTTGTTGCATAATTTTTTTGTGCATCATTTAATACACGACTTGCATAATAAATAACATGCAACAACTTGTTTTTTCTTTGTCCTAAAACAGCCCCAATTGCAAAATCACTTGCATCACACATTAGTTCAAATGGTAAGGACCAATCAGGAGGAGAAATTATTGGTGCAGTAACAAGTTTGGTTTTGACAGTTTCAAAGGCATGTATGCATTCATTGTCAAAGTTAAATTGTGAATCTTTCATTAAAAGACTACTCAGTGGTTTTGCAATTTTTGAAAAGTCTTTTATGAACCTTCTATAGAACCCAGCATGCCCCAAGAAACTTCTCATTGCCTTAACATTTATAGGTGGAGGTAATTTTTCAATCACCTCCACTTTGGCTCTATCAACTTCAATACCTTTGGAAGAAACTCGGTGTCCAAGAACAATACCTTCTGTTACCATAAAATGACATTTTTCCCAATTCAAAACAAGGTTCGTTTCTTGACACCTCATTAAAACCAAAGATAGATGTTTGAGACAGGACTCAAATGAATTACCAAAAACAGAAAAATCATCCATAAATACCTCAATGAATTTTTCTACCATATCAGAGAATATAGAAAGCATGCACCTTTGGAAAGTGGCGGGTGCATTGCATAACCCGAAAGGCATTCTTCGATAGGCAAAAACTCCATAAGGGCATGTGAAGGCTGTCTTCTCTTGATCTACAGGATCTACTGCAATTTGATTGTAGCCTGAATAACCATCCAGGAAGCAGTAATATGGATGACCGCCAACCTCTCCAACATTTGATCAATGAATGGAAGTGGAAAATGATCTTTTCTAGTGGCCACATTTAATCTTCTATAATCAATGCACATTCTCCACCCAGTAACTGTCCTTGTAGGAATTAACTCATTATTTTCATTCTTCACCACAGTGATGCCACCTTTCTTTGGTACCACTTGTACTGGACTCACCCAAGGACTGTCAGAAATGGGATAGATAATCCCAGCATCCCATAACTTCAGAACTTCTTTTAATACTACTTCCTTCATGATGGGGTTGAGTCTTCGTTGAGGTTGCACTACTGGTTTTGAGTCTTCTTCCATGAGGATTTTGTGCATGCACATGGTTGGACTAATCCCCTTGAGGTCACTAAGCTTCCATCCAATTGCCCCTTTATGCTTCTTCAACACTTCCAGTAATTCCCCTTCCTCTTTTTCATTTAGTGAAGCATTGATTATCACAGGATAGAACTCATCATTTCCTATAAAAGCATATTTAAGAGATAGAGGCAATGGTTTTAATTCGGGCTTTGTAATTTCTTGCTTCTCACTCTTTTTCTTCGATAACAGCTCCTCTATTTCTTGTAACGTTAGGGAAGAATTTGACATATTGAGCTCCTCTTGTTCTTTTCCATCATTCTCTTCCACCAAAGCTACTTTTTCTATAACCTCATCTCCCCAAGTTAATGCAAACACTTCCTCTACCAAGGGATCTATTGTGTCTAACCTCATGCAACTTTCTTGATCCACTGGAAATTTCATAGTGTTAAAAACATTAAAGACTACCTTTTCATCATGCACCCTTAATGTTAACTCACCTTTTTGCACATCAATTAAAGCTCTTCCAGTGGCTAAGAATGGTCTCCCAAGGATAATAGGAGTGTCTTCATCTTCCTCCATATCAAGCACCACAAAGTCTGCAGGAAAAATAAACTTATCAACTTTGACAAGTGCATTTTCTACAACACCAAAGGGGAACTTGATTGAACGATCAGCAAGTTGCAGAGAAATAGAAGTTGGCTTCACTTCCTCTATGTTTAACTTCTTCATCATGGGCAAGGGCATGAGGTTTATACTTGCCCCCAAATCACACAGGGCCTTCCCAATGGTCAAGCTTCCAATGGTGAAAGGAACATAAAACTTCCCAGGATCCTTTAATTTTTGAGGAATCTTCTTTTGAATGACCGCACTACATTCCTCCGTGAGCATCACTGTTTCATCTTCCCTGAGTGTTCTCTTCCTTGACAGCAAATCTTTCATGAACTTGGCATATAAAGGCATTTGCTCAAGAGCCTCAGCAAATGGGATATTTATTTGCAACTTCCTAAATATGTCCAAGAACTTTGAGAATTGCTTTTCCTGGTTTTGTTTTTGAAGTCTTTGAGGATATGGTAGCCTTGGCTTGTATGGAGCAACTTGAACTTCTTCCTTCTTTTCTTCCTGCATGGATACTTCGTTTTCTCTTTCTTCAATTATGGGAAGTTCTTTTTCTTTTTGTTTTTCCCGTACCTCCACTTTCTCTTTCTTTTCTTCTTTTTGCTCTTTAAGTATTTTTCCACTCCTCAAGTGAATAGCCTTACAATGCTCCTTAGGATTTGGTTCTGTGTTGCTTGGAAAAATCCCTGCAGGCCTCTCAGAGAGTTGTTTAGCTATTTGACCCACTTGCACCTCCAAGTTCCTTATAGAAGCCTCTTGATTTTTGAAATTAGCCCTTGTCTCCTGCATGAAACTTGAGGTTTGCTGCACAAAAGTAGAAGTGGATTGAGTGAGTTTCTCCATAGCAATCTCCAATGGCGTTGGTTTAGGAGGACCTTGTGGAGGAATGAATGGGGGTTGTTGACTTGGAACATTGAATTGCTTCTGCCCTTGATTTCCCCATCCAAAATTTGGATGATTCCTCCACCCCGGATTATAGGTTTTGGAGTATGGATCATTTTGTTGCCTTGGAGGGTTCCCCATGTAGTTTACTTGCTCCGGTGGAGTTTCTTTGAAGAGATCACATTCTTCATTCTTATGAGACCCACCACAAAGTTCACAGGATGAATTTGGAGGTCCTACTGCAGCAACTTGCATTTGTCCCATTTGCTTTGTAAGTGTTGCTAGTTGTTGAGACATCATCTTGTTTTGTGCCAAGAGAGTATCCAATGTGTCTAGCTCCATTATACCTTTCCTTAATGAGGTTCGATCACTTGGACATAAGAAGTTATTCTCAACCATTGTTTCAATCAACTCTAACGCTTCCTCAGGCGTCTTTCTATGAAGAGATCCTCCAGCACTTGCATTAATCATAGCTCTCGAACTTTGAGAAACTCCATCATAGAATGTCTGAATTTGTAGCCAGTCAGGGATTGCATGGTGTGGACATTTTCTGAGCATCTCCTTGTATCTTTCCCATGCTTCATAGAGTGATTCTCCCTCCTTTTGAGCAAATGAATTAATGTCATTCCTTAGCTTTGCTAGCTTCTGCGGAGAGAAATACTTAGCTAGAAATTTGCTAACTAAGTCATCCCATGTACTGATGCTTTCGAGTGGCTGTGACTGCAACCATAGTTTAGCTCTATCCCTCAGAGAAAAAGGGAAGAGTCTCAACTTAATTGCATCTGAACTCACACCATTGCTTTTGATTGTATCACATAACTGGAGGAAAGTAGCTAAGTGAACATTAGGATCATCAAGAGCTCCTCCACTGAATTGTTCTTGTTGCACCAATTGAATGAGTGAAGGTTTGAGCTCAAAGTTATTTGCTTGCACTGGTGGCGGAACAATACTACTCCCACACCCATTAGTGGTAGGTGTGACATAGTCTCCCAGCGTTCTACTCGGTCCTTGACCTTCTTCTTCTGCCATCTCTACTCTTTTCTTTGCTTGTCTCAGCTTCCTCAAGGTCTTTTCAATTTCAGGATAGAAATATAACTTCGTTCGTTCTATTTTTGCATGCAAAACAAACACCAAACTAAATGAAAGTGAGATCTAGCACTTCCCAACGTCACAGTGAAGGGAATACTAGAGTAAAAATAAAATAAAAATATCTAATTTAGAAATCACACAATTACTCTAATTTGTCAGTTTCAATTAATCCCCGGCAACGGCGCCAAAAACATGATAGGCTATCGGCAAGTGCACCGAATCGTACAAGTAATAAAGTCCACGGTGAGTGGGTATCGTTCCCACGAGGATTAAAGAACCGAGCAAAAATTTCGTGATGTGATTTTCTAATTAGACGAATCAAATTAAGAGTGATGAATGAATTGAAATCATAAATTCAAAGAGAGTATTGAAAGTAAAGAGACAGTAAACTTTTTATGAAAAATTCAAAGGATGAGAGGTTAGGGAATCGAATTCACGTATCTTCTGAGATAATCAAAACAATTGCTTGCCTTTAAATTTTAAAACTTTAATTCAATGAATGAATCTTAAGTTGTCAATTCCAATCCCTTGGTAATTTAACACTTTTTCTATGATCAATTAGTCAATCCCTTGAACAAATCGTTTCACAGAAAAGAAAATATGTTTGCTGATTCAAAGTTCATAAAAATCTTGACTCCATTCCTAGATATCAATCTTTCCGGAAATTTTCCTTAAGCTAATTCACACACTTATTTTCCCAAATAAACGTATGAATCCTAGATAAGTTGAAAAGCGATTTTCCAATCTTCAGAACAACACAAAACATATAAGGTAGTTACCTGAATTGAAGAAATAGAATTCAAAGGTTCACAATCATCGAATTAACTCATAGTGATACGATTCCCCTATCCCTAACATAGAATTAGTTGCTCATACTCAAAGTAAACAAAGCGTAGAAATTGAAAGAAAACATGTTAAAGAACGAATAACTAATTGTATTGAAAAACAGAGTAAAAGAAAAACAGAGTACTCCCATGAAAGTAAAAAAAGCTGCCAAGACAATAAGGATTTCCCAGCATAAAGAAAAAGATGATTAATTGCCCCCTATTCTCGTCCTATATATAATCAGATAGTCCTAGAATTTCAATTGATTACAGAGGGATTTTGTTTAAAAATAACTAAGACAGTGTAATATCTAAACAGATTTAATCCTGAATTATAGATGCTCTGTTTCCTCTTTTATCCGGACGCAAGGCGTAGGGAGGACGCGGCGCGCTGCATGGGTTGGTTTCTCCGGGCGCGGGGCGCCTGCTGGACGCAGGGCGCCAGCCATTCGACCTCTCTCGGCGCAAGGCGCCTGGAGGACGCAACGCGCAAGCTTCCTGGGCGCACGGCTGGTGGAGGGCGCAAGGCGCCTCGACAGGGAACTCTTGGGCGCGGGGCGCCAGACTTCTGGGCGCAGGGCGCCATGTGGGCGTGACGCGCTAGCTTCTCTCGCAGATTTTCATTTCCATTCTGAGTTTGAGGCGCTGCGCGTGAGTGAGGCGCCCAGCGTCTCAAATTGGGCTCTTTCAGTGCATCTCCAGCTGCTATTCATTTATCAATTACTTGCTCAAATCCTGAAATTAACACCAAAATAATACCCAAAACGTAATATAACCCAGGAAAATCCAATTTATTCTAGAAACACTTAAATTACTCTAAAAACACACTGAATTTAACTAAACAAACACAATTTCTTAGAATTTAAACTACAAAATTACATAAAGATGCCAGGGCATCAAATATAATATTATAATTGAACTAAAATTTATGTATTTGTTTATGAAGAATCGCATTGGTGCTATAGATGACACACATGTATCTGCTTGTGCTCCTGTTTCTAAACAAACTGCATTTCGTGGAAGAAAGGTGATGATAACACAAAATGTATTGGCAGCATGCGATTTTGACATGTTATTTAGCTTTGTTTATGCTGGGTGGGAAGGAACAGTCAATGATTCTAGAGTATTCTTAGATGCATTGAAACCTGAAAATAATTTTCCAAAGCCATGTGGAGGTATGTTTGTTGATTTTTGTGTTATTTTTTCCACTCTTATTGTTAGATTTATGTTAGTCTAAAATGTTATTTAATCATATGTGACAAATCAATTTTATCTTGTTGACTCTGGGTTTCCTAATATTCCTGGCTACCTTGCTCCCTTTCGTAGTCAACGATCATTTATGTGATTTTCGAGAAAGGGGGCGACCACGGGGTAAACAAGAATTGTTCAATTATAGACACTCTTCATTGAGAAATGTTATAGAAAGGTGTTTTGGTGTTTTGAAGACAAGGTTCCCAATTTTTAAAATGATGTCAAATTACCCTGTTAGAAGACAAAGGCAAATTTCCACCGCTTGTTGCACCATACATAATTTTATTCAATTGCAACATAGCACAAATAGATTGTTTAGTAATTATATTACAAAAGATTTGATTATGGATGGACTAAGTTTAAACTTAGAACAAGGGGGTGTTTGTATTAATCCTACCGAAGCAGCTCAAATGGCACAAGTTAGGGAGACAATTACAGATCAAATGTGGAATAATTATCACATATGATTGATGATTATGTGTAACATTTTTTGTTGGTGGTCTCCTATTTTTTTATTGGAGTATATTTTGTGATTTGATAGGTGAAGTACTCCAAATATGACTTGTTACTCCAACTATTTTGTCATTTTGTTACATTTCTTTTTTAGTATGAATATTACTTAATATTGCATAAATTGGATCTATTTCGATTTTTAGATATGCATAATTGTGATTTATAATTGAATATATACAACTTTATTATATATATATATATATTTAATATTGTAAATTTGATGTTGAAATATATAATTTAGAAAACAGACATACCAAACATATTTTTCACTATTTTCATTTTTTGAAAACAGGCATACCAAACATGTTTTCTAAATTCTAAAAATCTGAAAATTAAAATCATTTTCAGAAAATGAAAACAAAAAATATTTTCACAAACCAAACGGCCTCTAAGTGTGTCTTAGTTCATTTTAAACATGTGAGAATGCATAATTATAAGTGACATGAATGTCTTACATTCTAAAATGTACATACATAAACATCACATTTTTGCTTTCTTTAATTTTATCTTTCATAACATTTTTTGGCATGTCCACCCGCTTTGCCATATCCTCCACATCACCGGCCCTAGGCATGAGGTCATTCTAATCTTTTGGGGAGAGGGGGTAAATCATCTTCCCTCAGTAATGAAGTTGAATGTCGAGGTTGTCATTTTTCCCTCAACAACAACCATTACATATTGAAGGCTATAGTGTTTTGACATTAACTTTAGTGGCTGTCCAGAGAGGTCTAGTGAGGAGGAGAAGAATCCCAAGAGTTTCAACCTAAAGACCCATCATCAAGCTCCATAGAGGTAGGGGTTTAGGTTTCTCTTTAATCTCGAGTGTTTGTGGTCCTTTCTTAGTCTTGAATGAAAATTGTATGTAAACACAACTATAATTTACGAATTCCATCTATTTTGGATGTATTTGTGTATTTGGAAATGGATTTGTTAACCAACATGTTGCTAGAACATGTTTCTGCAAATCTGCAGGACCATACTCCCTAGAGTGAGATATGTGCGCTACAACGCCAGCTTGCTAGAGCAAACTATGCTCGCTACAGCGAGCTCTCACTAGGGTGAGATATAGGTGCTACAACACCATCAAGCCAGAGCGAACTGAGCTCGCCACAGCGAGCCCTTGCAATAGGGAGCCAGGCTTGCTACAGCGAGCATTACCTGCAACTTCTGATGTCCTTGCCGGATTCCCTTGCTGCAGAGATGGATGGTCGCTACAGTGAGTGCTTTTGTAATTAATGAGTTAAATGACCTCATAAGATGATGATCCTAAGATAGCATGAATTATATAATAATTTGATGATGCATGATAGCCTTAAGGTTCATGATATGCTGAAATAATTATGAAATGATATTGATGGTATGTTGATCATATGATTAAATGATGGTTTAGTGATGTGATAAGTATATGTTTTATGTAGATGATTATGTTATGTTATGAATTGATGAATGTGCTCGATATATGTGTATGGAATGAATGTCTATGTTGAAGATGATTTATGTTTGGGGTTGTTAAGTATGTTGGTGGTAGGGGAGTTTCATGTGTTATGTTATGGCAATATGTCTTGGTAGTAATGGTGAATTATCATTTGGAAGTAGTGGTTGTTTATGTTGTTAGCTCCAAGAACCATTTACTTCTTTTATTGAAGGTTTTGAGTAAGAAAAATCTAAGTTTAAATAAATGTTTTGTTTGGTTGTACTAAAGGTTTGTTAAGTGTGTTCTTAGGTTACTAAATTATCAAACAGATACATCTTAGCTATACAACCAAAGGGGGCGCCTAAGAGAAGAATCAAATGCATTAATTAGAAGATTCATCTAAGGTCACATCATCAAAGGAGCTCTATTAAAAATGGAAACAAAAATCAAAAGCAGTCTAGGGTTTGTGCTATCAAAGGTGGCACATACATTCCTTAAAAAGGAAGCAATATCAAAAATTCTCTAGGGATATGCTGATATAAATATGGCGCACAACATTGCTCAAAAAGGGAAAGAAATATCTTGCATGGTGCATTAAATGCATAAGGATTTAAAATATTCGCCTAGGGTGAAAATTAAATCATATAATGCATTTATAACAAAGATCTCAAGACTCAGCGAGATTCCAAGAATCTAGCCAACAACTCCAGAGATTTCGAAGAATATATGAAGATTCCAGAATCTACCAGGGAACGTCAAGATTCCGAAGAATCAGTGAGATTCTTGAATCTAGCAAGGAACGTCAAAGATTCCAAAGAATCTGCAAGAATCCAAAATCTAACAAGGAACGTCAAGATTCCAAAAGAATCTGCAAGATTCCATAATCAAGTATGCAATGCCAAAGATTCCTGAGATTAGCAAGATTTCAAGAACCAACCTATAAAGATTATAAGGAGGCACAAATGATCAAGGGAAATCAAGCATTAATGACAAGATCATGAAACCCTGATCCTACTATAGGAGGCACAAATAATCAAGGGAAATCAAGCATTAATGACAATATCATGAAACCCTAATCCTACTATAGGAGGCGCAAATTCTCAAGGAAGATCAACCATTAATGACAAAATCATGCAATCCTATTTCTATTCAAAAAGCGGCGCACATATACAAGGAAAATCAATCATTTATGACGAAATCATTTTGATATGAAGATGAAGAAATGCACACCATCGGATGAAGTTGCAAAATTCAAATCAAGGGTGAGGATCAACTTTCCAAATCTTAGAGCAATGGAGAACCTCATCTATAAGTAGAGGACCTCCATGCCTCACAAGCAAGAGACAACACACAAGCTTACAAAACCAAAACTCTGTCGCAACGAATCCTCATTCTATTCATCTCTAACATCTCTTAGACGTTAAAGTTTCAATATTTAAGAGTGAGGAACATTGTATTTTCGAGATTAAGAGGTTTTCATTGAAAATCCTAGCCTAGCTAATAATCTTGTTAGAAGAACAATCAAAGGGATAACTTAGTTGCATCTAAGTTCTTGATTGTTCTTAGAACCATTATATTGTAAAAACTCTTTTGTTTTTAAAGGCAAAAGACCTTAGTGGGACTAAGACAAGGGTAGAAAGTCCTTCAGTGTTGAAGGCAAGGTTGAAATCCATCTCAGGAAGAGAAGACAATTAGTCACTTCGGTTGGAGGTGCAGGAGAAGTCCCTTATCGTATGCTGAGGCAAGAAAACTCATCTTGGTTAAGGTGGTGACTAGTGAACTCCCGAGTGAATTTTGGGGACTGGAGTAGGCACATTGTTGAACTAGTATAAAAATCTGTGTCTATTTTTCTCTCTTCCCTTAACTTTTATTTTGATTGTTTAACAATTTAACATTACACACACCCTCACATATTGTTTATGCAACATTCCCATTCATTCTTGTAAAGTGTTAAAGGTTAAAGCTTTGACCTTTATCATATATATGTTCTTGAGAATCGAAATATTTTCAAGAATCATATAAGTCTTGTCTATAGGCTTGATTTATCTAAACAATAACTAACAAACATTTCCGCTGGGAAGACAAGTCTTTGGCTTGATCTATCTTTAAGTTAATTTTCAGAAAACATGTATAAAATCGGAATGTGATTCACCCCCCTTCTCACGTTTCATTACCTCCATATGTCTTGGCAGTAGCGGTTTCATTAATGATAGGTTATATGGACAAGTTCGTGAATGATTTAGTTGTAATTGTATTATGTGACAATGGATAAGTACTAAGTATATCTGATGCAAATAAACAGACTTTGAATTGTACGCATAATATAAAATGAGTAATAAGACATATGCAGGTTAAGGTCACTTCGGGATATATCTATTTTGGAAACAAGTAATGAAATGAAAATAGTTATGCTCCACCTTTTTATAAATAAATCTGATCGCCCCTACCGAGTTAACTCCCAAGTTACTCACCCCTTTATTCCTTTCCTATCCCTATAAAGGAGCCAGAGTACCAAAATGCAGGAGCGCCTGAAGGACTTAATGAAGAAAAGTAGGAGCTTTTATTATTATTGTTTCTATATGTGTGCAATGACCGTTTATGCTTATGTATTTCCTTTATGTGTGATTTGAAGTCCAGACTTATGTTAGCTGGAAATATATAATGGATATGTAATCATATTATTAAGTATGTCTAAGAATTTATGAAGTTGATGTGTGGAGGTTGTTGTATTTAGTGCTAAGATTATATATAATAATACTATATTGTGTTATGTATTATGAGAAACCCTTATATTTATGATTAAAGTATTTCCGAAAAAAATTCTCGCGTATTTTCCACTTATGATACCTTAAAAAGTTATGTCAAGTTATGAAATCAAGAAGTAACAAAATGATAATTAGTCTAAGATGACTTAAGCATTAAGGGTTAATTATTAGGGTGTTACATTTTGGTATCAGGGCAGGTATATCCTTACAGGACTTGGGGAAATGGACCTTCTATGCTTTCACGGCATAGTGTGCTAGTTGAACTAATGCTTCGTGATTTGTCTTTAGGATGGATTATTGGATAGAGATGCATGAACTGTTGGGTCATGATGAATATGTGCATATAACATGAATATTTGAGTCTGATCACCTTAATGATATTGTTGTATGTGTATAGGATCAATGGCACTGGCAGCTAGGAACACCACCAATGGCTTGAATAGAAAAGAAGGCGCTTTGGAAAGAGTATCACATGCAATGGAGCTCATGGTGGAAATGATACAACAACAAATAGAGCAGCAACAACAAAAACAACAACAACAACAACAACAACAACAAGGAATGCACAATAATGGAGGCCCTGGAGGTGAGGGATACCAAGGGGCACAATATTTTGAGTTTTTGTGGGCAAGTCCACCGACCTTCGAAGGGACTCATGAACCATGAGCAACAGACATGTGGATTCGGGACATGGAGAGGGCCTTTACGGTAGCTCCGTGTACTGAGGAACAAAAATTGCTATATGCTACGTACATGCTGAAAGGAGAAGTCGAAGCTTGGTGGGACGATGCCAAAGAGATGTTTCATGATATGTGGATTCAAGCTACATGACAGGTACTCAGGGGGCGTTTGACACATTACCGTGAAAGATTACCGGTAATCTAGATTACCTTGTAGATAGATTACCTCCAATTAAATTACCGGTAATCCACATTACCATGTTTGGTATATACAAATAACATTACTGATAATCCACATTACTTTGTTTGGTATATTAAAAAGATTACAAGGTAATGTAGGTATATTACTATAATACCCTCTAAATAATTATAAAATGAATAATCAAATATAATTATATTATGTATATTATTAAAATACCTTTTAAAATACGCATAAAATGAATTAATCAAATATAATTTTATTTTGAATTTAATATCAATATTTTCAGTTTTGACATTAATATAATTATTTAATGAAAATTAAAATAATTATAATATTCTTGCAAAGAGTACAACATAGAAAAAGTAAATATAATGTAATAAGTTAAAAAAAAATCAACAAGACATATTCTTGCAGCAGCGGCAAGGCGGTGCTCCGGGAAGGCTGGGCGCGGGCGCGGTGCTCCAAGAAGGCTTGGCGCGGGCGCGGTGCTCCGAGAAGGCTTGTCGTAGGCGAGGTCGCGCGCAATAACAGTAGCAGGGCGCGCACAGCAGCAGCAGCAGGGCGTAGTGGTTAAAGGGGAAGGCGCGGTGGGTGGTTGATAGATTAGGATTTGTGTTACAGTAGTGTGTTAGGAAATTATAACATTAGGAATAGTAGTGTAATTTGTTAGAGAGGTAATCTTATAATAGAATAAATTAGAAGATTACCTGAGGGTGGTAATCCAGATTGCCACTTGATATGGGGGTAATCCACATTACCACTTTGGAGGTAATGTGGATTACAGGGTAATCCACATTACCTCTATCTTTGTCAAAACAAACGAATCAATCTGGATTACCAGGTAATTTAATTGCAAGATTACCAGTAATTTATCCAGATTACCTCATACCAAACGCCCCCTCAGAGTGCAATTCCTCCGCAAGAACATTTTGGAATTCATGAGGAATGGCATGTACATGGAGTTCCTTGACCTCAAGTAAGGTACCATGTCAATATCTGAGTACACAGCTAGATTTGAGGAGCTCATCAAGTATTGTAGGATCTACCAAGGACATCCAGATGAAAGTTGGAATTGTGCTAGGTATGTCAATGGTCTACATCCCCGCCTTAAGGATGCAATGGCAAGTCAAGAAATTCAAGACTATGCGATTCTTGTCAACAAGTGTCGCATTAAAGAAGAAACTTTGAAAGAAGTAGTGGCTTTGAAGTAGTTGACAATAAAGGGAAAGCATTAGCAACACAAGATGTGGTCGTTAAATCGCAGTGTCAAAGGAAACAATTTCAGCACCAAATGAACACTCAACAACGTAAGGTTAAGCAACCCATGGGACCACAGTGCAACAAGTGTGGCAAGTATCATGGTGACCGCCCATGTCTACAGGGTCAGAATTAGGGCTGTCAAACGGGCGGGGCCCGCCCATTTAGGCCCGGCCCGCTTAGGCCCGCTTTGTAAAGGGTCGAACCGGCCCGCCCACTAAACATAAACAGATTTTTTTTTTGGCCGGTCACAGTACATACCAACCAAGGGCGACCGATCAGAGGTCGGAGGACGCTCAGAGGGTAGCTGGGCGCTCGGAGGTCGCGCAAGGAGGCGCACGAGGGATTCGGCAGGGCTCGTCGTCGCGTAAGGGGAGACGCACGAGGGATGCGGCAGCTGGTCACGGCAAGGCTCGCTGGCTCATCGTCGCGCAGGGGGAGGCGCACGCGTCGCGGCTCTGCTGGGGTCGGTAGCTGGGGCGATGCGGGACTGGGGTCAGTGGTCGCGGTCGCGGTCGCTCAGGGAGAAGGTAGGCAGGTAGCGTGCGGTCGTGCAGGGAGAAGGTAGCGCGGCGTGCGGCAGCGGTCGTGGTCGGTGGTGAGCCTGCTCACTCACTGCTGCTGCTTACTCTCTCTCGACAGTCACTCAGTGGCAGTACAACACAAGGTGGAATGAAAATTGAAAACCTAAAAAGCTAAAAAAAACCCTAAGAATTTTGGGTCGTACCCTCAATTTTTTTGGCTCATATAATGGGCCAATAATTTTAAATTGTTGGAATGTTGTGTTATTTACTTATTATTCAGTTTTAAAAAAATAATAAACGGATAAACGGGCTGCCCGTGAACCCGGCGGGTTGGCCCGCTTAACTCGCGGGTTAAACGGACCGGACTGAAAATGAATCGATGTTAAGCGGTCCATAATTTTTTGGCTTGACCCTCATTTTTTTGGCAGATAAACGGGTTGGCCCGACGGGTTCAGCCCGTTTAGACGGCCTAAGTCAGAATGTATGCTTCTGTTGCGGCAAGCCTAACCACTTCATCAAGGATTTCAAAGTTTTGAACCCCCAAGCACTTCAGCGCCAAGGGCGAGTGTTCACTGTTAGCACCGAGGATGTGAACGGTCGAACGATCTCATAAAGGGTAAGTGTAAGGTAGATGGTAGGACCTTAGTTGTACTATATGATGCCGGTGCTACTCATTCTTTCATATCACATGATCATGCTAGGAGTCTAGGTTTACCTCTATCAGATTTGCCTTATGATTTATTGGTTTCCACACCCACCGCTGCACCTATCAAGACTTGTTTAGTTTGCATGAGTTGTTGTTTTCGTATAGATGATAGGTCTTTCATTTTTTTTATCTTATTTGTTTGCCTATGTCGGGCCTCAGTGTCATTCTTGGCATGGATTGGTTGTCCGCCAACCAAGTTTTGCTTGATTACTTTGCCAAGTTTGTTATATTCCAACCTATTTCTAATTCCTTTGTTACACTTATACATTTACTTGTAAATTCTATAGAGTTAAACTGTTGTGGGGTTATGAGCAAAGGTTTTATGCTTCTTGCTGCTAGTGAGTTGGAAAGTGACCAAGCTTTAACTGGGATCCGGTACTGAGAGAGTATCCTTAAGTGTTTCACGGGGACATCCCCGAGTTTTCTCCACCTAGAGAGATAGAGTTCTCCATAGATTTGATACCCGGGACGAGACCTATCTCCATAGCACCCTATAGGATGTCACCCATAGAGTTAGTTGAGCTTAAGACCCAGTTAGAGGGGTTATTGGAAAAGAAGTTCATAAGACCTAGTGCATCACCATGGGGAGCCCCCCTTTTATTTGTAATGAAGAAGGATGAAGGCATGAGGTTGTGTGTTGATTATAGGCACTTGAACAAAGTGACAGTGAAGAATAAAAACCTCATCCCTATGATTGATGATTTGATGGACCAATTAAGAGGAGCACAAGTGTTTTCTAAGAATGACCTTAAATCAAGTTACCATCAAATCCGAGTAAAGGAAGAAGATATTCCTAAAACGGCTTTTAGGACTCGTTATGGTCATTACGAGTTCACGGTCATGTCCTTCAGACCGACTAATGCTCCTGCAGTGTTTATGGATTACATAAACAAGATCTTTAGGTCCTATTTAGAAAAGTTTTTTGTCATTTTCATAGATGATATTCTTGTCTATTCGATACCATCGGAGGAGCATGGGAGCCATTTGAGATAGTCTTAGAGATCTTGAAGCTGAAGTTGTATGCTAAACTATCTAAGTGTGAATTCTGTATGAAGGAAGTGAAGTTCTTAGGCAATGTCGTATCAGAACGAGGTATTGCAGTGGACCCTAGTAAGATAAAGGCAATGATGAGTTGGGAGCGACCTACTACGGTCATAGAAGTCTGGAGTTTCTTGGGGTTATCAGGGTATTGTTGTAGGTTCAGTGATTGAGAACTTCTCCCAAATTGCATTACCCTTGACCAAGCATACTTGGAAGAATGCCCCTTTTGTTTGGATGAACGAGTGTGAAAAGAGTTTCTTGGAGCTAAAGAGTAAGTTGACCTCAACTAATGTGCTTACACTACCAGATCCTAGTTAACCTTTTGAGGTTTTATTGCGATGGTTCAGGGAAAGGGTTAGGTTGCATATTGATGCAACACCGAAATGTGGTGGCTTATGCTTCACGACAGTTAAAGCCCCATAAGTTTAATTACCCGACCCATGACTTGGAACTTGTAGTTGTAGTGTTTGCACTGAAGATATGGAGACATTATTTGTATGGGGTGAGGTTCGAGGTGTTCTCAAAACACAAGAGTCTGAGGTACCTGTTTGACCAAAAGGAACTAAACATGAGGTAGAGACGGTGGATAGAGTTCTTAAAGGATTATGATTTTGGGTTGAACTACCATCCTTAAAAGGCTAATGTAGTGACAAATGCCTTGAGGTGCAAGACAATGAGTGTAGCTCATATGATGATAGAAGAAAAAAGCTTATAGAGAATTTTAGGGACTTGAACCTCGGAGTGACCGTTACCCCTACTAGCATTAAGGTGAGTCATCTTCTTGTGTCGTGCAACATCAAGAGGAACATTGTTTGAGCTCAGAAAGAGGATCGTAATCGATTACGAGTTGAGAATTTCCAATTGCGAGAAAACATTTTGTCTATTAATCGATTATATCCTGTCTGTAATCAATTACTGTAATCGATTACAACACTGTAGCTTTTACAAAAATTAACGGTTTTGACCCTTTATGTACCCTAATGCGTTCTACAATTTGTATGGATGATATATACGATTTGTACATGATTTATATGTGATTATATGAGCTGTAATGTATGTTTATATGTTAATATGTGATGATGGATTATGATATTTATGTTTATATATATATATATATATATATATATATATATATATTGTTAAAGTCATATGTTAAAGGTAAAGACGTCACCGGGTGGCACACAGATAAAGTTAATACTATGATAAAACATTGCTGCCTTCGGTCGCCAATGGAATTGGTAAGGGAGGGATGACAGCCTCGGTCACTAACTTCATTAGTAGGGGAATGTGAGACCCCCTCTCCCCGATATGTTTAGGATGAGCTCATGCCTAGAGGCCGGATGTGGAAGAGTTGACATGAGGGTGGTAGGCCCAAAGATTAATGCAAGATAAAGATGATTGATGTTATGATATGAAATGTTATATTATGATGTATTTCCTGTTTATGGTTAGGAGAACTAGTACACCACATTAAGACCTTTATTTATTTATGTAATGTTATATGTATTAATAAAATGAACAAGACACACTTAGGTAAGACGTTCCGGGAAAAGACCATTTTCAAACTTATATTCGAAATAAACTCATTCATGCTTAACTTATTTCATAATCAAACTCGGGGCAACTTCCTCTACTGAGGTACTTTCCAGTACTCACCCTATCTTTTTTAGTGTATCACGCAACCTTGGATGCGGAAACTCTAGGTGGACGTGAAGATGGACACGCTTAGAGCTTCCGTTGTTTTATATGTTTTTCCCTTATTTATGTTGCTTTACATTTAGTTAAAGTCGAACCATTGTTAGTCAGTGATATTTATATTAGTAATATATTATACTAAATAATTTTTATGATTCATGAATTTGGGAACTATTTGTGATGTATGTCTAAAGTTAGAGTTGTATTGCATGTATATACTATATAGATATATTGTGTATGATTATATATAGCGTTTATATATTAACGATTGCCCCTATTTTCACGATATTGTATTTTCAAAATAAATTCCCACGTATTTTCCGCGTATATTATTTTAAAAGAAAGAAACAAGTTGTGGAATCAGGACGTGACCCTTGATGATTGGTCTAAGATGACTTAAGCATTAAGGGCTAATTACTTGGGGGTTACATATTTTACCGATTGGTTTATGTATATCTTTGTTTTCTATCAATTGGAATGATTCTAGATTAAAGTTTTAGCCATTGGCTCATGAAAAACGTGTTTTGGACCCTAGAATCAGAATTTTCGTGTTCGTAATCGATTACCACAGGTGCGTAATCGATTACGAGCTGAGAATTTCCAATCGCGAGAAAACATTGCTCTCTGTTAATCGATTACAGAGGCTGTGTAATCGATTACAGTAGTGCAGATTTTACGAAAATTAACTGTTTTGACTCATTATGTACCATAATGTGTTCTACGACTTGTATGAACGATATATATGATTTGTACATAATTTATATATGGTTATATGAGTTGTAATGTTTGTTTATATGTTATTATGTGATGATGTATTATGATATTATGTTATATATATATATATATATATATATATATATATATATATATATATATATATATATATATATATAACCTTAAAGTTATATGACAAAGACATAGGTGTCACTGAGTGGCGCACAGAGCAATAAGTTAATGATATGTAGCCTTCATACGAGAAGGTGAAACCCCCTATCCCCATTATGTTTAGGATGAGCTAATGTCTAGGGACCGATGATGTGGAGGGAATTGACAGGAGGGTGGTATACCACAAAGTATAACAAAGATAAAGATGAATGATGTTATGTTATGATGTATTCCCTGTGTGTGTTTGGGAGCACTAGTACACCACACTGACACCTTTACTTATTTATGAAATGTTACATTTAATAATAAAATGAACAAGACGCACCTAGGTAAGATGCTCTGGGAAAATATTCTTTTTAAAATTATATCTGAAATGAATTCATTCATATTCACTTATTTTACAATTAAACTCGGGGTGGCTTCCTCTACTAGTTACTTTCTAGTGCTCACCCTATTCTTTTTATTGTATCACGCAACCTTGGATGCGGAGACTCGCAGTGGATGTGAAGATGGATGTGCTTAGAGCTTTCGTTGTTTTATATGTCTTTCCTTTATTTACATGTATGTTTTCCCTTAGTTAAGGTTGGACCATGATAGCGCTCCGAAGCGTCGTTACTTCTCCAGAACCCTATACAATTAGAAAAAAGGGGAAATAAAATAAAAAGGGTTAAGTTACCGAATCTGCTACCAAATACGTAGTATGAGGAAGCTAACTCAGGTCGTCTCTCACAAGGAAGCTTGGCTAGTGATCGGATGTGAGTAAAAGTGGGTTTTAGAATTGAGCAATTGTAAAATAAACAATAAGCAATTAAAGGTAAGGAAAATAAGATAAAATGCTCTAACACTTGGATTAATTGTCGGAAGAACCCTTCTATCATCATCCATGACCTCTACCCATCAAACAATTGGCAATTGGGTATTGCGGCATTCGATCGAACACCTAGCGGGCATCTACTTTAATTACCCAAGGGAATGATCACCCCCTCGAATAACTCAAGAATAGACTAACAATTACATTAATCGATTAAGATCTCAACCAAACAATGCAATCAATCATCCTAAAACCATGCATAGCCTAATCCTTAATCAAGAATTAACCCCAATCCTCTAAAGCCAATTAGAAACTAGCCAATGAATCCACTAACCTAGTTCCCAATTGAAGAACCCTAATCAAACATACAACCCATAATCATGAAATTGAATATCTAATCAGGTTTACTCATGCACAACTAACATTAATCAACATTAGAAATCAATGAGAAGAGATATTGAGAGAAATCAACGATTGCATAAATGGAATAGGGCATGAATTCAATACCAATCCATCCGAACAATTACCCAAGTACCAGAGTTAAAATCTAGACTTCCATGGGAATCATGGGAAGGGTTACAAACCAACTAAATTCAAAGTAAAGAGAAAGACACGAAGGTAAAATGTTCTAAATGTAAACTGCAAATGTAAAACAAACCAAAATACGAAACAGAGAAAGCCAGACGAAAAAGCAAGAGTAATGAAATCCTAAATCTAACTAAAACGGCGGCAAAGTGTAAAAGTAATGTTTGAATATGAATGGATGCCTTCAGGTTGAGCTAACATATGGTATTTATAGTGGAGACAACTATTGAAACATTGCAAAAAGGCCCCTCGAGTAAAATTGCAGAAAAGGGCTTTAATGCATAATTCTGCGAACCAGGGCGTTGGGGCGGTTGTGGGGCGCCAGGGCGGCCAAGACTGCTGGGGCGGTCAGGGGCCGCTGGAGCGGTCGTCCTCTGCTGCGGTTTCCAGCTTTCTCCTCTTGCTCTGTTTTTGCTTCATATCAGAACTATTTATCTACCATGACTTGTATCAAAGACACTAAGAGAGGGAGATTAAGGGAAAAGGTCATCTTTGAACTACAAAAAACATCAAAAACATATTCAATTTGCCTTTATTTTCATTTAGCTGCAAATAAATCAAAGTTGCAATAATCACAACAAAAGGCTAAGAATTGAATCAAGAGTTACATGTAAATAAAATATCAATAAAATTGGCGTTATCATACCACTATTAGCCGACGATGTTTATATTAGTAATATATTATATTAAATAATTGTTATGATTCATGTAATTGAGAATATTTGTGACGTATATCTTTAGTTAGAGTTGTAATGCATGTATATATTATATAGCTATATTGTGTATGATTATATATAGCGTTTATATATTGACGATTGCCCCTATTTTCACGATATTGTATTTTCAAAAATAAATTCCCACGTATTTTCCTCGTATATTATTTTAAAAGAAAGAAACAAGCTATGAAATCAAGATGTGAGCCTTAATAATTGGCCTAAAGTGACTTAAGCATTAAGGGCTAATTACTTGGGGGTTACATTTCCCGCTTCCAGATATCCCCTCTTGAAGACTTTTCCTTTGCCTTGATCACACAAGGACTTTTCCTTGTAACTTTGCCTCGAATTCAAATAGATGATTTATGTGTTGTTGTTGTCTCTGTTCTTCACATAAATTCTCCAATAATCACAATTTTTTACTTTAGCTTCTGATCTCCAATGTGATTGTGATTCTCTTTTTTCTTTCTTTCACCTTTTTTTTTCAAAGTGTATTTTTCACTTTTTGCTCATTGTTTTTTTAGACTTTCTTTTCAGAATCTTTTCTACATTTTTTTCACTTTTCTTTTCCCTGTGTCTGATCTTTTTCTCTCTATTTTTTTTCTATCACATTCAGATGTATGTTGCTATTACAAACTAAGGAGCACCTCTTATATAGAGATGTCATTACACATTAAGTTCCAGCTGTAATAACAGAATCTAACTTATCAATTACACACTTGCTCCAAAATTAAATTAACAAGTTTCTTATGTGTCTGATCAAACTTCTGATGTGTCTAACCAAGCTTCTGATGTGCTTTTACATGCTTTTGATATATTTTACAATACATATTACAAAAGATTTATCTTAATACATCATCTAATCTAGTCTAATTACATTTAACTAATCTAGATTACATGACCACCCATTACAGAACAAAAGACCTTATACAAAAAGTTACATCTAAGCTTCTGATGTTATTTTCATCATTTCAATCAAGCTTCTGAAGCCATTATTTATGTTTCTGAAGTCTTATACATTCAGATATAGCTTCTAAAAATAATATATCCAATATAACAAGAATATTTACATTAGTTTTGTTATCTTCAAAATTAAAATAGGATTGTTACACTAACAATAATTTCACTAATTTGTGTTCTTATGTTAAAACTTAAGAGTATAGTTTGTGGGATTTGATGTGAAAATTTGATTTACTTTGTTTATTTATGAGTAATTTATATTTCTTTGAGAGATTTATATTTTTTTTTTTAAGACTAGGTTAGTGTAAGCTCCAAAACCCTTCTAAGAGTAATTCTGACATAATTCTTCAAAAACCTTAAATGTTTTAATGATAACAAGTTCTAATTAAGAGATAAAAATTTTGGTTGATAAGGACTAATGTGTGTGCTCAAGTATTGATTCAGAAAGCATTCAGCACTATGGGAATGACATGTCTTACAAGTCTTGGAAGTCGTATTTGGCCTCAAAATTTCAAAATACATAAAAAAGCTTAGAAGCATGAATACAATATCTCAAAAGCTAGGCAAATATATGAAACTGAAAAAGAGAACAAAACATATCTCAGAAGCCTCTTATAAGGCTACATAAGTTTTGGTTCTCAGAAGATAACCTTCACTCAGAAGGAAACCCCTCTCAGAAGACAGTCTCTCTCAGAAGCTGATCCAGAAGTAATTCAAGTCTCAGAAAGCTCATCAATAGAAGAATTCTCAAGGAGTTTAGAAGGATAATAACAAGTATTTGGGGAGGTGCGCACTATAAACTCTCTGAAAAAGCCCGCTAAAACGCGTTGTACTTGTAGGGAGTCGTTCTGAGAAGCTGTGTCAACAAGTGAGCTACATCAGCGTCCAGATTTCTCAAGTTACAAGTTTTTTCAAGCTTCTACAAATACAAGATTAAGAAAGAAAGCTCAGTAGAAGAATTTCCAACAAGTAAATGTGCAACTTAGAGATTTTCTCAAAAACCTTCTTAGAAATTAAGAAGAGTATTTTTCAAAATCTTCTAGAGTTTTAATCGTTTATCCTTGCTTCTGCAAGTAATATTCTAGGAGTCTATCAGGATTCAAACTTAGTTGCGACTAAGTCCTTGATAGTTTTATAGTTTTTCAAAAACTCAAACTACTTGTAAAAGTCCTTCGATTGAAGTCAGTAAAGTCCTCGTGTGTGAGACATAAGTCCTTTAAATTGTAAAGGCATGAGAAAGTCCTCGCTAGTGTTTGAAGCAAAAGTTCTTAGTGGATTTTTAAGGTAGTGAAGTCTCCCTTTTGAGTTTAAAGGTCACAAAATTCTTTTACGGTTTGTTAAAGGTGGTTGTGCCTGAGAAGACAATTCAAGAAGAATATCTAAGAAATCTCAACGTGCGTTGACGACTGGAGTAAATTGGTTATAATCGAATCAGTATAAAAATTTGTTGTGTGAATCACTCTTTCATAACTCTTTTATTTTCACAACTAACTACAAACTACTTGAACCTAACCTTCTAAGCAATTAACTCTGTGTTCCAAGATAACTCATAAGTGTTCTGAACAAGTTCTCAGAAACCTCCTCTAAGTTTCTCAGAAACTGTTTTCACTCAGAAACATTTCTCTGCTTCTTAGAAGGATATTTTCTAAGTTAAGTTTAAGTGAAAAAGTCTTTAAGAGAGAATTTTAAAGCACGATTCAATCTTTCTTTTCATGCAAACACACACCTTCAATTACTATCAACGGTTCAACCAGTGACTCAGTAACTCGGTCAAGTCGGCTCCTGGTCCGAATAACTATGCTCCTTAATATTCTAACAACATTAATATGCCAGACGTATAGTCATGTAAAAAACATATTCATTCGATAAAATCAATTAATGTTGTTGATAAAATTATCACTAAAATTTTTAATTTCATATATTTAAAAAAATTGATTTATAGTAAAAAAATATGTTTATATATTTATATATTCTTATGGGTCAAAAATATATTCATTGATCCCCTCTATGTCAACTTTAATTATTTTCAATCACATTTTACATCAATTATAAATATATGTCCGTCATATATTTTTTATCTCATATAACTATTTATTTAAATGATAAATAAAATTAGCATTTTACATCAACTAATATATTTTTCATATTCTATTTTCAAAGGCATATTTGACAATGATATTTCACAACTATACAAAAAATTAATTATGTGATTATTGTCTATATTTTTATTTTCTTTCAATATATATAAAATATATTGTCAAATATATGAAGAGAAATGCTTTTGGAACCGACCTTAATGAAAGTTGAATTAATAGTTTTAAAAAGTTGAATTATTGTATATGATAACTGATGGTAACTAATTTTGTGATAGACTTGTAGCATTGAGTAATAATACATGTACACCACAAAATCAGCTACTATCAGTCACCATATGTAATAATCCAATTTTTTTAAATATTGAATTAATATATACTATTAAAAGTTGAATTAATAATTTTAAAAATTGAATTATTGAATCTAATGACTAATTTTGTGATTAAAAAAGTATTCCTCTATAACAATCATCATAGCCACCACACCAGTTTAAGTTTTAGAAAAGAATATTCTTATCTTATTAAAGATGTGATTGCCAGAGCTTAATAGATGGGCCCATGAGAATTTTTTCAATGGAAATCTTAACCAGTATTATTAGGCAAATCTTTAAGTACTTAACTGAAAATGTCTGGTATAATAAAATAATTTTTTTAGGATACTAATTAGATAAACAATAATACTATGTGTACATCAGAAATACATCCAACAAATATCTAACGTGTGTTATACATAATATGAGATGTGTGTATACGTACGTATACTATACAAATAGCACACTTTCTATATTATGTATAGCACATGTTGGATACTTGTTAGACATATTTCTGTTGTACGACAAGTATTATTAAATAGAAAAATCTTCAAAATATTTAATCGTTTTTTTCTCTTAAACCAAAATGTTTGGTATATAGTACAATAAAATGTTTTCATTGTGAATCGGGGAAATTCATTACTCCACGAGAAAGTAAATACCCTCAACAACTTCCCCCCTTGCATTTAATACACCCTAACAACCTCTACATACCCACTTCAGCTGCTATATCATTATATTTCCAAATCCAACTCATATATCGACCCTTTCCTTTTTCCCCTTTCATATAAGATTTCAGATTAGAAAACAAACTTCTCAAGAGGGAAAAACCAGTGGCCTCATCTTTCTCTAACAGTTTTTAATTAATCTAAACTCAGATCTTCAATTTTTAAATCCCGACAAAATTTGACCATGTCTACCATCCAAATGGTTCCGGTCAGCAACTTCCGTTACCAAAAGCTCAAACCTGAGATCAGTTCTGATGATGAAATTGGAGAAAGAGCGGTGAATCTGAGGCCTAATAATAATAATAAGAGCTGGTTCAGGTTCAGAAGGGTCCCCATTAGAAGAAGGTTCAGGCTGAAAGTCCCAATCTTAAGAAGACTCTGGAGGAAGAAAGCTAGGGTGGTCTCTGCTTTTAGAGTTTCATATGCTAAGGTGCTGAGAAGATTCAAGGATGGGCATGTTCATCTTGGTGATCTCTTTGCTGGGAACTACTTGTTCATGCAAATCAATCCTGCTTCGTTGAAGTATCTTCAGAAGGAGTTGTCTATTTCAAAAATTGCTTAGGTGCATATTGATTATTGTATTCAGGTTTCATTTTCTGTTTTCATTTTCTAATTTCTCTATTTTTAAAATTTTGTGAAGGAAATATTGAAAATAGAAAAAATGAGATTTTATTGTTTTCTATGTTTTCAGTACTTTCTTCATAAAATTTTGAAAACAGAGAAAATAGAAAATAAAAACGGTAATCAAATAGCCTCTTAGCTAGTGTTTATTTTACGATAATGATAAGTGGACAATGAAAAAATCAGTCAATACAACCAATTGGTCTATTTTGGCTTTAGTTTTAGCCCAAATAATCATTGAGATTGTAATTGACTGAGTAATTATGGTTTAAAATCTTATTTATTGACTTATTTGACTGATTTTTTTATTGTGCATTTAGCATCATCTATATTTTATTTGGTATGTATAATAATAATATCCTTCATGTCATAAATATAGTTTCATAGGATGAGTTCTGCAAAGCAGAGTTAGGTCCTGTGATCGATTTGTGCTCTTAGATTTTCTAGTTTTTACTAAAGCAACTCGCTCACTTGCTGTTGATCTTCATGAAAAGTGTTTGGATGAGAACTAATTTTGCTATTTTTTACCACCTATTATTTTTGTCATCATTAATAAGTTGAGTGAATAAAAATCATCATCTCATCCAATAATAATATTAAAGGAGTGATAAATGATAACAACAAAGTGATGAAATTAGATGTGATCAAACATTTTTCGATAATCATATGTTCATTAGATTTGTTAGAATATTTACATTAATGATAGTATATTAGGTATTAAATTCAGATTATACTCTAATATTAACATTAGAATTAATTTGTCTTTATGATAGGATATTATTTGATTCTATAATTATTTTTTTCATTTATTATTGATCAATAATATTCGATTTACAATGGTAAATCAGTCAATACAGCTAATGAAGAACGGTTAAAATTTGAGCACAGTACTAGATGAATCGTGCATTATTGTCATCCATGCTTCATGCATCAAGCCCAAAAGAGATATTCATGTGAGGGGCGTGCTAGAATATAAAACTATTGATCAACCTCAACCTGAAAGCTTAAGATTTTAGCTAGGTGAGATAGTTCATTGACATTGGGCAGACGATGTTGGATTGGTTTTAACAGTTAATAGGGTTCTCAAGTATCACCCCTATATTCATAACCCATATAATCCAAACATAACATTCTACTTAACTCAGAATCAACATAATACAACAAGTCTTAATTAAACTACATCAAATACACATAACATAGACAATCCTGTTTGTAAACTTATGGAGCAGACTACATAGACACAGACAATAACATAACGCCTCTACACATTGAGGTTCACCAAAGCTAAGAGCTTGGAGGGACGGAAAGATTCACCTCATGATCTGCACCTGAATCTGAAAATGGTTATGTATGAATGGGTGAGTCATACGCTCAGTGAATAACAGATTAAATATAATTTATGTTTCAGCAAACAACAATTACCTACAAGTATCCACAATTCACAATCATAATATTCTAATAACTTTTACGTCGAACTCGTCTCGCGCTCTCTTTTGATTAAAAGTGTTTTACTTATGGATCCCGGGAGCCCCGCCCCTCCTCAGATCCTTATTTATGTCCCGGGAGCCCAGCCCCTCCTCGGACTTATACTTTAAGAAACCCCGGGAGCCCCGCCCCTCCTCAGGTTCTTATCTTCGACCCCGGGAGCCCTGCCCCTCCTCAAGTCGTGTCACCAATCTTTATTTACTTCTCTTCGGGTTATAACTATCTCAGATAAACGCTTTACCATACTCATACTCATATCATCAACACATCATCATCATCACATCATGATTATGTCATTCTCATATTATCATTTTTAGGGTGTTTAAAACACATGGCTTTAATACAATCAAACATGCATAAACAAAATATATTCCAATTTCCCCACATCCAACCTCATTTACTATCAATTCATCATATCATAACCACATTTCCACATACAATCAAAATTTTATCATTTCAACATCCTAAACATCTAGGTATCGAGTTGCGGGTAGTGGTGAACGCATGGAAATGAATGTATAACTTGAGTACATGAGAATTTTGAGTTAAAATCATGAAAATAGAGTTTTAGTACCTTTGTAATCGATTACGGACTCCTGTAATCAATTACCAATATCAAATTTCATTCTGGAGAAAAATTTTCGCAAAAATTGGCAGCCTGTAATCGATTACCAATTCGTGGTAATCGATTACAGTAATCGATTACAAGGTCTTAGTAATCGATCGATTACCAACTCGTGTAATCGATTACAGCCTTCGAAAATGTGATTTTTCAATGAAATCGACTCATTGTAATCGATTACCATTTCATGTAATCAATTACAATCAACACTAGTAGCGAAAATCTGCAGAAAATCAGTTCCAAAATTGATCCAAATCCATATTTTCACCACAACCCATCCAAATCAAACATAACCAACAAGTTATATCAATCATATATCAACCCATCTCAGTCCCTATCAACTATCATAGCAAGAAATTCACAATAACATTCAAAATCATACATAGACCATAAATAACTCATTACTCACAAATTACTCCAATGGAGTCCATGGCTCAATCCCGGAGCTAGGATGAGTTGCCCGGAGCTTCTCTAGTTGAATGAGACCCTAGAGAACACATCAATCAACTTAGATCCACATCAAAAACCAAAAATCTCAAGATTCCCAAATCAAAACCCTAAACCCCCAAATCCAAAGTAGAGAGGAATGAGAGACCAATGGAGAGAAAGAAATACTCTACACTTACCCACAAACTAAGAGATGAGATTTGACACAAAGATCTTCAAGATTGGTGAAGGTTTCTTAAAGAGAGAGATGTAGAGAGAAGAAGAAGAAAAGAAATGGAGGGGGTGAGGGAGAAGAGAAAAAGGGAAGGAAAAAGGAAAAGAAAAGGGAGGTGGGGCCTGCTAGGTGTCCTGCCTCCCCGGGATATATCGTGATATTTTACTCATAAAAACTCATACTACCCGAGGTATTACAAATATGAACCAACTACAATAAAATTATATTTATTATTATGATTAATATATTTCTTAAATAGAAAGTTTGAAGGTTAAATATTTCTATGGTTAAATAAATAACTTATAAAAATTACTAATTAAAATAAAATCAATTTCAAACAATCAAAGTTGATTATATTAACTACTATTATTGTTAAAATGAGATTTTTTTGTATAAATTAAAATATAACAAATATTTTCTATTAAAATAAATTTCATGATTATCAACTCTTGCAAATGATATAATTGAAAAATATCATATGAATCATGAAAATAATATGATTCAATTGAAATTATGAATCATACATGACAATAAATTACACTTATTACAACTATTATATGATCTTTTTTAATCGAATATGAATTATTCTTGTTTTTTCTTGAAATTCTATAAATTAATTATGAATTGTTCATTTAAAAAAAAAGATGATATGATTTATTAAAAATTTAATTTCGACTCACTATGTCCATAAGATCTGTTTTGATTTGATTTTATTATTTGATATTATTTGTATTTATCAAAATTTGATATTCTTATTACAAATAATCTTTTATGGATTATTTGATATTACAAATAATATCATCTAATATGAATGATTATTGGATATCAAATAATATCAAATCATTCATATTAAATAATATCAAATCATTCGTATTTAATTTTGATATCATTTATAATCGTATTAAATTTTGATATTACAAAATTTGATATTATTTGTAATCATAGTATTTGATATCTAATAATCTTTTGTAATCTTTTATAATTAATAGTATCCAATAATGCTAATAATCTCAAATCAAATATTATTTGTAATAAATAATATCCAATAATCTCAAATCATATTATTTGTAATAATATTATTTTGATATCAAATCTCAATCTTTAATCAAATAATCTCAATAAGAATTCTATATTCTTATTACAAATAATCTCAAATCAAAATTTAATATGAATGATTTTCTATTATTTGATATTATTTAATATGAATGATTTGATCTTAAATTTAAAATAAAAAATTAAAAATGAATCTAAAAAAATAAACATATTATACTCTCTAATAAATTTATTTAATCTAATTTTGAGTCATATGATGCTAATAATTTTAATTGATTATAAATATTGTATTCAAATAATCTCAATAAGATTTGTTTTAATTTTTTAAGTACTAATCAATTTGATTTGTAGGAAAAAAATCAAGTTATTACATCAAATTCATGAATAGTTTTAAAGTAGATTAGACAAATATGATTATTGAAAGTAGAAAACGAACAATAATAGTAAGAAATTTATGAAAAATAATTTTTTTAGGAGAATATTTTTTCTAGATATAATATCCAATTTTGTTGAAAACTATAATCTTAAATAAATGTTTCCTTAAAGATTTGAATATTTGAATTGATATGTGTCTAATTACATTAATTCAAAAAATAGAAAACTAACATGTATCTCTAAAATAATCATTATGAAAATATTTTTAAATATATATTATTATATTTATTTAATAATTTGAAATAATATTCTAATATAAATATTACAAAATAAAAACTAACAAAACTACAACCTAAAAATTGATTTTATTGAATAAATATAGGAAAAAATACAAATTAAAAAAAAATTGAGAGGTAGTGAAAAAAAATTAATTAAAATTCTTGGAATGGAATGAAACAATCTTTCCTTAATAAAATTTTAAAAGTAATCATAATCTTTCAAATAGGTATGTACTTATCTAATTTTTATTAATAGAATAAATTAAAAACATTCACAGAAAAATATGTATAGTTTTTCAATATAAACATGTTGCTTAGAAAAATAAATTGATTTATTTTAAAATAATATAAAAAACTAAAATTTACTCAAAATAAAAATGTTAATTGATATATGTAACAATTATCAGTAAACAAAATGGTTTTATCTTTAATAAAAAATATATACCTATAAAAAAGTTGACAATTTTTTCTCTTTATTTGAAACATAATTAAAAGTAAAAAAGGAGTATTCAAGTTGGAATATAAGATGATTATTTCATTTAAAAAATAAAATAGTAAAAAATAGAAAGTTTTTATTTTTAAACAAATAAAAACGGATACCCATAAAAAAATTGGTTGAACTTTCTCATCATCATTCCTTTCAACAAATAAAATATTAAAAAAAAAAGTCATTCATATCACAATAAAAATAAATATTTGATTGAAAAATACAATAAAAATAATAGGAAAAAATAAAAGTAAAATATCAAGAGATCCTTTGTAGCCATAGGTCAAGCCATTGTCACCACCACCATAACAAAGAAGAGGAAAAATTAAAGCTCTTGAACAAAATAAAAGAATTAGAAAGAATGATAAATAGAAATTGATTATAAAAATAAATGAAAATATAAAAGATGCGAATGACAAAGATATAAAACAAAATGTAAAATATACATAAAAAAGAAGAAAATAAGATAATGAAAGAGAAAAATAAAGAAAAAAACAAAATAAAACGAAATGTGAAAAAATGGAGGAGAAAAATTGAAAGTTGAATGAGGCGAGAAAAATAATAATAAAAAAAAGAGGTAGAAGAAAAAAAAGAAAAAGATGAAGACCAAAAGACAAAAAAAAAATATAAAGAAGGATAAAAAAAATAAAAGAGAAAAATAATAAAAGAGAAAAAATTAAGGAGAAAGAAGAAGGTAGATGAAAAAAATAGATTAAACAATGAAAGAAAATAATGGAAGAACAAAAAAGAGAAATGACAAAATAAGAACAATGAAGAAAGAAGAAAAAAATAAAGTCAGTGGGTTAATGAGATGAAGAAGAAAAATGGATCTGAAAGAATGAAGAGATATGTTACGATAAAATATGTACATATATATATATAAGTATGATTTGATACAAAATTTTCTTCAAGAAATCTCACTAATTTTAAAAATTAAATTAGAATTGAAATCATATCATATGTGATATATATTTTATTCAAATTAATTTGATTAAAATATATACGATGTGAATATATATATATATATATATATATGAGATTATGTTTTGATTTTATTATATTGATGTATTAATTGACATTTTATGGTCGAGATATCAAATGACTGTGTGAATGACACGTCATCATTTCTTCTCTCTCAAAAACCCGATTTTAGAATGATATATATGATATATGATATGATATGATATATGATAGGATATATGATATATATGATATGATATATGATATATGATATATGATATATGATATGATATATAATATATGATATATGATATGATATATAATATAGATGAGAAATGATTCTTGTACACCCCAAATCAGCCACCAATGTATTTTATACAAAATACGTATATATTAGCGTATAAATTCAAAAGTAGGATTATTTTTACCCACTCGCTTGTTCATTTTAATTTTCTCCGCCCACTTGCTTGTTCATTTTAAGCTCCTTCAAGAACCCCATAACCATCAGAAGAGGGTCACATGACACTTCCTGTGCCTTCTCATCCCCAAAACTAATGCTTCTGCTTCTGCTTCCATGGTGGTGAAAGAAAAAAACAGAGCATGTGAGAAATAATGGCTATTATATACGATGAAATTTCTATTTTTTTTATTGCATTAATAAGTTAACAAAATAACTAATTTTTGGCTTTTCAACTCTCTTGCATATAAATAAGAGATACAAACACACGAAAAGCAGAATAACTCTATAATTTCCCACGCACACAAAAGGCTCTGTCTTTGTTGGATTATAGTTAAAAATATGTTGGATTGTGGTCTTTATTTATATTTGATTGTGGTCTTTATTGTGTTGGATTGTGGTATTTATTTATGTTGGATTGTTGTATTTATTATGTTAGAGGATCAAACAGAGCATGACACAACATGAAAGCATATATTAAATCTAATTTTTTTTGTGTGCATATTCACCCTCTTGGATTTTGGATTGTGGTCTTTATTATGTTGAATTGTGGTCTTTATTTATGTTGGATTGAAGTCTTTTTTATGTTGGATTGTGGTCTTTATTATGTTAGATTGTGGTCTTTATTTATGTTGAATTGTGGTCTTTATTATGTTGGATTGTGATCTTTATTTATGTTGGACTGTGGTCTTTATTATGTTGGATTGTGGTTTTTATTTATATTGGATTGTGGTCTTTAATTATGTTAGATTATTGGATTGTGATCTTTATTTATAGCATTTTCACACATACATACATTATATATACAATTGGTGATGATTATTTGTGAACTATTTGTTTGTGTGTAGAATCGGCGGCCTGATTATATATCAGTGTTCATGGATAAGCTTGTTTCATGAGATGCAGTGACCACAAGACTTGAACAAGATAAGGCTTTAGTTGCCATGTGAGGAATTAATCCTGCTATGTGATCCATCATCATCAAATCATGAACCATCCATGCATCAATAATAATGTTATATACTGAGGCATGTCCTAAGATATATGTATGTGCTGAATATATTATATTAATATTCGATCATTTGATATTGAAGATATCTAGAATATAATTATTGCTTTTGTTTGATATGGTTTGTATCCTTTAATTTGCACTATGTAGCGTTGGCAGCATAGGTATATAGATATCTCTTTATGCCATAATTCAATGTGTTGACTACTTCCATGTGAGTTTAATAGGATTCTGATTTTTATTTATGTTGTATTATAGTATTTATTTATGTTGGATTGTAGTATTTATTTATGTTGGATTGTTGTTTTTATTTATGTTAGATTGTGGTCTTTATTATATTGAATTGTGGTCTTTATTTATGTTGGATTGTGATCTTTATTAATGTTGGATTGTGGTCTTTATTATGTTGGAGGAACAAATAGAACATGACACAACATGAAAATATATATTAAATTTTTTTTTTGTGTTTATATTCACCATCTTAGATGTTGGACTGTGGTCTTTATTTATGTTGGATTGTGGTATTTATTTATGTTGCTCGAAGAGATTTGTAAGTATGAATGTGACTCTCCGATAAGCCTTATTTCTTACTCAAACACGCTTCGATCATATGATGTTGCTGCATATACTCTGTTTAATTTTTGCTGCTATCAATCATCTCAACAAAGAATAATGTATTGCAACCACACCCAGCTTGGAATAAGCTCGTTTAATTACCTTTGGGAGAACAACAACAACATATAGCTGGATGTTCATATATATTTTATTTTTTCGCCCTAGTTATGCATTAAGTTTACGTGGTCTTTATTTATGTTGAATTGTGGTTTTTATTATGTTTGATTGTGGTCTTTATTTATGTTTGATTGTGGTCTTTATTATGTTGGATTGTGGTTTTTATTTATGTTTGATTGTGGTCTTTATTATGTTGGAGGAACAAACAGAGCATGACACAACATTAAAACATATATTAAATCTGATTTTTTGTGTGTCCATATTCACCCTCTTGGATGTTGGATTGTGGTCTTTATTTTTGTTGGATTGTGGTCTTTATTATGTTGGATTGTGATCTTTATTTATGTTGGATTATGGTCTTTATTTATGTTGGATTGTGGTATTTATTTATGTTGGATTTTGGTCTTTATTAATGTTGAATTGTGGTCTTTATTTATGTTGGATTGTGTTCTTTATTATGTTGGATTGAATCTTATTTTTATTTAGAGTTTATATTCAATCCTAAAATTATGTTGGATTATTCAGGCGCGTGAGTTTCACTCTTTCAAATGTGAAAGTAGATGTTTTAAAGTTAAATTATACAAAATACGTATTTTAGTCACAGTGACTGATTGGTGGCTGATTTGGAATGTACATGTAGCATATCTCAATATAGATATAGATATAGATATTTGGGCATTTGGCCCGATGTTTATAAAAAGAAAAAAGATATAGATATAGATATCTTATATATATTATGTATATGGTATTACGTAGAAATGGTATCTTTACATATTTACATGTTGGTTTTTTTGTATTCTACACGCAGCAATTCTAAAAAATTATTCATTAATTTAAAACTAGTATCTTTACTTCCTCACCCTCACTATCCCATCCTAAATCCAAATCCCCAATCACTTTAAAACTCCAAGGCAGCGCCGCCGCCACCATCTCCTTCATCATCGGTGTGCTCTCGCAGTAGTGGTGTCGGACACGGTCCACATCTCCCAGGCTTGAGCTCCCTGCATCGAGGCTCCATTTCGACGCGGCTTTCTCCTATACGGTGGCTACGACGTGGGTTCCTCTCTGACGCGGGCTCCTACGCAGCTACTTCTCGGCGGTGACTGTAGCTCTAAAGCTCTGTCCCATGGTTGTCAAACTCGCGAGTCAATTCATAAACTCGTACGAATTTACGTTTCTAGATCATAAAATCGAGTTGACTCGCATGCAAACTCGTTTTTTGGTAGACTCGGGTGGACTCGGTCAAACTCGCGATTCTACGGCTGAGTTTACGAGGTTATGATGCCCGAGCAAAATTACCAAAATGTTATGATTTTGACACATGAAATTACTAAAATACCCCTATTTTTAAAGAAATTTTAGGGTTTTGATTTTTCAATAACCCCCTGTGTGCATCCCCGACCCTTACCCGGTTACCCCCATCAAATCCCTCACTAGAATTCTCAAGTGCCGCTGCTCCCTTGCCGCCGCTCAACTCCGGCAAATCTCCACCGCGCGAAGCCGCATCGTCACGAAGTTGCTCCTCGCCTGTCTCGCCATCTTCACGAAGCCCACCGCACCGAGAAGTCGCGCCTCCAGCCCTCCACTGCACAGAGGAACGAAGCCGCACCGCGCCTCCACTGCCTTGCCGAAGTCGTGCCTCACCACTGTCGTCGTGCCTCCAGTGTCGTTGTCGGAGCCGCACCTCATGCTTCTCTGGCTCTGTCTCACCTTCTCTGGCTCTGTCTCTGAATCACCACTTCACGCCGCCTCGTCACCGCCTCAGGCCGCCGGTCGCGAATCAGAAACACGATCTCTGCATCACCAGGTATGTTCGATCCCGCCTCTGTGTTTTGATTTCTGAATGGGTTTTGGAAATCATCTTAACCACCATCATATTATCACATAACACATATTACTAGTTCTTAATTCTTAATTGAGTTAATACTAAATTTAGTCCTCCACTTTGCACACTGTAACATCCTAAATCTAACAGCGGAAAACACGATTTTTTTTTTGAATACGCAAATAGACTATATAACAGATGAGAAGAAAGGAAATAAAATTGAAATTAAGCATCATCCAAAATTCTGGGAGAAACAAAACCCCAAAGGTACGAAGTACAATGATAACACGAATTACAACCATTGAGTATCAAAATAGGTCAAACAATGACCTTTACGACCAAAATGTTTCATGACAAAAAGGGAAATAAAGAACTAAATGAAAAATAGACTCCTCAGCTACTATCGGCGGGTACAGTATCTGGATCTTCCTCTGGGTCTTCTTCTTCCTCATCATCCAGCACGATCACGTCCACATCGTCCACGACTCTAGCGGATGACACTGCAATATCCAGGTCACTCTCAGTATCCTGACGGTCTGGCATCGAATAGTCCGGATCGATCCACAGGAAAGGGTTCCCCATAATGTCTCCGTCAGAAAAGACCGGAGAATTTAGAGGAGTCATCGGCTCATACGCTGGAGCGGATACAGGGGGTGAAGGTGGATGCGGTGGTACTCCCGGGTGATGCGCTGCGCCGTGGGGCGGCTAAGGGTGAACGGACTCCGAAGCGGGATCCCAGTATGGTAAATCCGACACATAGAATCCAAAAGTAGCGGGCACAGGGGAAGTGACAGACACGTAGCCGGTAGCTGGGAAATAGCGAACGGATAGCAAATCAATGACGGGTGGCGGTGGGGGATCCATCACCTGGATTTGGGACATAAGAAAGGAAGCGAGTATGAGAATAAAATTCTCAGTGAATCATTGCCGATACCCGGGCTTGGTATCGCTTATGTCAATTCCAGCTGTTCAAAGTAACACCCTCCTTTTTAGGAAAACTACTCATCATCTTTTTAAAGAAGCTGAGGTGTGTTACGTTGAACAGTCAAACATCCTACTTGCCCGGACTAAGGGAACCTAATGTCTTTTCTAGGTTATCGCGTAACTAGCACCCTACGTCAAGTTCTATCTGACGTCACCACCTTAGAGTCCTCCATAGGCCGTACTAAAAATGTCTCCTAGGTAGCTCCGTCGGCTTAGAACCTCTTCGTCTACATGGAACTAGGGATTAGCCGTTTTCCATTTTTATGAGCGTACGCTTACACAATTCATCATCAACCTCGGGAACACCCCGGAATATACATATATACTTTCAATCACCATATAATCAATAGGACTAAGTGTCCAATGCATGAAAACCACATCTCACCCGATAGGCCTCCCTATCCCGTGAGTATGCGCAATGCACCACCGTTCACTCAACCTCGGGAACACCCCGGAATATACATATATACTTTCATTCACCATATCATTAGTAGGACTACGTGTCCAATGCATGAAAACAACATCTCACCCCATAGGCCTCCCTATCCCGTGAGTATGCGCAATGCACCACCGTTCATTCAGTAGAACGGCTGGATCTAGGCTAATCGAGAGTTCCACTTGACGGTAAATAATCACACAACAAACCACAATCAATCAATGCAACCAAAAGTCGAACACACCCCAACCAACTCAGTCTCAAGATACCATCAGTCAATTCCAGTACATTCATACTACAGTGTACTACAACAGTCACAATCATCATTGAAATTTCATCACAACGATCTAGATCATTCTCATCACTACTTTATTGTCCATCATTCAACCCCGCATTTCATAGTCACAATACATAATTAATTTGGATCATCATGCATAAAGTACGTTTACTCGTACTCCATCCTCTCCAGACTCACTCTCTTTTACATATTATGAAGCGTTCTTTCTAAAGTCTTCTCTAAAGATTTATGAAACCTTCCGAACTATTATTATTTATCATAAATATTTATTAAATTATTACCTTGCTGATTTTATCTAATTCTTTAGGGGATTTAAATAATTAACTTAATTAATTATACTTTTATTCTTTATATACTAACTAGCATATAATTTCATCCTTCCTAAAGTCTCAATTCCTATTAAAATATTAATTAAGACTTTTAGTTTTGGCCTCTTATGAATAATATTTATTTCAGATATGATATCTTAATAATTCCATTATTTTCTCTTATCTTAGAACAATATAGCTAGTATTAGTCATTTTACGGTTTAGTAATTATTTCACTAATAAACTCAACTTTTAATCCCTTTAAAATTTTTCTAACATTATCATTATCTTTACAACCCATGTGAGTCCACTTAGTTATCTCAGAATTATTCTCACATTATTTTTCTCTAATACTTATTTTTTTTATTTACTATTCTTTAGCTAGTTTTAGCATTAATTAATAGGTAACAAATCATTTCTAAATTATTATTTAAATCTGGACAGAATATAATAGAGGTATATTTTAATTAGTAACATAGAAATTAAAGTTCATAATTATTTTACTAGACCATTTATTTTAAGAAAAGCATTTTCTAAGTGTATTTTCACAAAACTATGTACTAGAAAATACCTTTTATTGTCAAATAAAATACAAAAATATTTTTAAAATCAGCAAATTTATTTTTCTAACTTCAAAACTTATTATTCCAGAATACTAAATTCCTAAATATTTTCAGAAGTATTTATTCCTAATATTTCGTAAACTATGTGCAGAAATAAGCTTTTTCTTATTAATATTTTTACTAAATTATTTTCTAGAACCTAACCCACCATTTTTATTTCATAAAAACTCTTTAAATCAGTATCTTAAAATTTCCAAATAATAAAATAATATTTCTAATCATAAGGTATTTTTAAATGACCGTTTTATTCAAAACTATCCACTTTTAAGCCCTTTTTCTTCCCAATAAATACAAATAATTACAAATAATTTCTAGAACTGAAATATTTATTTTACTAAGGCTAAAAATAAACATCTCAGAATATAAAGCCAATAAAATAATTTTTTTATATCGTTCACTTTATTATTTAGCATTATTTTTAGCAAACTACATTATTTAAAGCATCTTTTATTCAAATAAAATCAAGAAAATTCCAGATCTGAGGAAATAATTTTATTTTTACTTTAAGAGAGTCATTTTAATGAGTCTTAATTTAATTTACAGATTTCCTATTTTTAGAGCTATTTTTAATACATTAAAAGATATATTTCTACATAAATATTAATCTTTTTAGCTCATGTTTAATGTACACCAACACCATTATTTTTCTTTACTAAGATCTGAATTATTTGAGTAATTTCCAGAAACAAATAGTGTTCTTAATATTTATATATGAATTTCTTGAATATCCCTATTTTATTTCAAGTTCTCTAACTCATTCAGGTTCTTTTTCAAGCACTTTTAGTTTTTGAAACAACACTCACTCTCTCTTCCAAACCCTCAAGGCCTCAGGTTCCTCCATCAAGGGGACCCAAAATTCGTATTTTAATCATAGCACCATTTATAAGCATGTATACATTCATTACAACACCAAGAGTAAATCATTATATTCAAATAATGCACCAATGATATCACAATTCATTTTAAATGGTAGATTTCATTTGAGGACTCAAGAACATCTAGGAAAAATACTATTTTTGCTCAACATAATAATTTCACCGATTGTTTTCCATAAAAGTATTCTTAGTAAGTAAAAAATGAAAATTTCGGGAAGAATGACTCACTCAAGGTTGAACACTAGAGATGGTTGGATGGTGGCGGAGCTCTTGAAGCCTGCTCCTCTCTCCCTTGGCCGCGGGCTCCTCAAGGAAATGGGGTTGGTTTTTGTGAGTGTGTGGTTGTGTGAGGGATTGATTGAGATAGATTGTAGTGTGTGTGATTTGTTGTGTGAGATTAGAATAAATAGAGAGGGAAGAAGGTGGTAGGTGAATAGGTGGTGGAGGGTCACAAAATCTTGGCCCTTGGATGAGCCTCCATGGTGACCAATGGGAGAGTGGTCTTTGAGTCAATTGTATTTCCTAAGCAAGACTAGTATTAAGTGGTCTTTGAGTTAATTACATCTATATTCCCAAGAGCACAATTAGGATTAATTAGGTGTTGAAAATTTCATTTTCTTTCTCCACATTTAGCATGTGGCCGCGACACTACCTAGGCTAGGGTGAGGGTACTTTTAATTTTTTTTGATGTGTAGGTTAAGTGGTGTAGTCTTAGGGTCATGTAGGGGTATTTTAGTAATTTCACTCGTAAAAACGTCTCGGCTTGAAAGTAAAATATATGATCCGGGAAACTAGTAAATGGTGAGTCAAAAAATTTCATCATTGAATAAAAAATATTTTTGGTGCATTTAATTAAATATTGTATGGTTTAATCTTGCATGATTTGCATGAAAGTGCCACATGTCGCACATGCACACGTGTTGTAGTGAATTATGTTGTTATATATATACACATATACACACACACATATATATATACACGTTTGAACATTAAAAATGATCATATAGCTCATGCATGGAAATACAAGGACGCATTCATATTACCACAAAAATCGTAAACTCCTAAAAATTACTCTAACAGATAAATTCAGGAATTATTACTGTAATATTAGAGTTATGATTTTCAGGAGTGTTACACACACGCGATTCAATTTGGTCCTCCACTTTAAATTTTGCTCAAAATAGTCCTCCACTTTGCATTCCGTAACTCAAGTTAATCCTTCCGTCCATACTCCATCTTAACTCCGTTACATGGCTGCTGAGGTGTCCGTTAAGTGCCACAGTGGCAGATGATGTGTACTCAGCAAAGTCAATAGCTCAATTTGGTCCTCCACTTTACAATTATTGAATTAATTTGGTCCTCTTTACTTTTCTAAAACTATGACAACCAAAATTTTTTTCTTCATCCATTTTATTCTTCTTATTCTACTTTTTTATATATAAATATACAAAAATTGTGAAACAAATTGATTATCTCAACATTAATAATATTTTGAAATTGAAATAGTTTTTTATTTGAAATAATTTTTTAACCATAATAATAGCTTTTTATTTTTTTGAATAATCTAAAAATATAATGAAAAATAAAAAATAAGTTTAATAATAAAATGTAAATGAAGTAAAAATATCAATAATGATTTTAAATTATAGTTGATATTGAATATCAACATTAAAAAATTAATATTATCTAATATTTTTTATATATTTTTTAATATTTTATTAATATCTTATATACAATTAAAGCACCTTAAGCTTTATAAAAATATTCCATTAATTAAAATATTTGCATATAATTAAAAAATGTATAACCTAATATTATAAATTATATAACACACTTGTACAAAAAATAAATAAATTACATAACCTATATATATAATTAAAATATATAATTCTGTTAGTACATCTAAATATTGATTACAATATATAAATATATTTTGTATTTAGGTTTAAAAATATATACATTTTTTTATTTTGTTTAAAAAATGTTTAATTTTATAAAAAATATAATTATGAATTATATAATAAATAATAAAAATAACTAGCAACTTGACAATTAATAGAATAACATTGGATTAGTTACAAACAATTGCTTGATAATTAAGATGGAGGTAATCTTATGTTGCTCTTCGTGATTCAATGAATCAGGAAGAATGAGAGACATGTGAAATTAGTTTTTTTTTTCTTTTGAAAAAATGACTTGGTTAATAAGTGAAAGAGTGATTATCTTTTAGAATGTATGAGAAATTTTAAGAAAAAAAATTGCTCTAAAATAATGGTTTTTTTTTATTTAGAATTTTAGAGACCAAAGCATAATCGATTTTTTTTAATTCTCTTTATAGTATTGTAGAGATAAAAAGTAAAAAAAATTATTATATTTTAAAAATGATTTGAAATAAAAAAGTTTTCAATTTTAAAATATTATTAATATTGACAAAATCAATTTGTTTCACAATTTTAATATACTTAATTACATACAAAAGAAGAAGAAAAAAATATGAAGAAAAAATGATGGTTGTCATAATTTTAGTAAAGTGAAGAGGACCAAATTGATTCAACAATACTAAAGTGGAGGACCAAAATGAGTTATTAACTTTGCCGAGTACACGTCATGTGCCACCATGGCACTTAACGAACACCTTAGCAGCCATGTAACGAAGTTAAGATGTAATATGGACGGAAGGACTAACTTGAGTTACATAATGCAAAGTAGAGGACTATTTTGAGCAAGAATTAAAGTGGAAGACCAAATTGATTCGCGTGTGCAAAGTGGAGGACCAAATTGAGTATTAACTCTTCTTAATTTGCACATTTGGTTTTGATTTCTGAATTGGTAAAATATGATTTGCAAATTGTTTATGAATTGGTTCATAATCCATTTTTGTTCTGACTTCTGATTCTGTTCTAAATTTGTTCATTTTTGTTCTGATTCTGTTTCTGAATTGGTTCATTTTTGGTATAATATGATTTCTGAATTGGTACAATATGATTTGCAAACTAAGAAGTACGGACACACCATTTTATAGGCGTGTCCGACACGCGGTCGACACGGACACGCGACGGACACGCGGTGGACAAGTGTCGAACACACATCCGTACGTGTCCTCTTTTTTTTTTTTTTGCTCGGTCACTTGGACACGCTTCGGACACACGTGGACACGGCTGGGGGACACTCCATGGACACGGCTGGGGGACACTCCATGGACACGGCAGGACACGGCTGTTTGAAAATTTTCTAAAAAAAATAGTATTTTTTTTTTGGTACTGGACCAACGGTATCCCCCAGCCCGATAGGCCAAGAACTAATCCGTCGCAGTGTGGAGCTCCATTTAAGAGTTTAAATGCTGTCCAACGGGTTGCTGCATACACAAGGCGGGAATCGAACCCTGACCCTTGCTTAAGCGGCCAAGTGAGCTAACCACTTGACCAACCCAAGTTGGTTAAAAAAAAAAACAGTATTTACTATAAGAAAAAAAGAAAAGAAAACTTCACGGCCCAAAACTTAAAAAGCCCAACAAATCTTTTGCCTAAAATTAAAAATTATTAAGACTAAAAGTTAGGTCTGAACTCAAAACCTTTCAAATTCCAAAATCAAAACTCAACTCTCCACCAAACACCTGCTGCTGCTGCTGCACCTCCACCTGACCGCCGCCGCTGCACCTCCACCGGACCGCGCGCACCGCTGCTCCGCGCGCGCACCGTTTCTCCGCGCGCAACACTGTTCCGCGTGCACTGCTGCGTGCTTCGAGCCTCGCAGCTCCGACCACACTGTCTCAAAGTCACCACTGCTCCGCTCCTCGTTGCTGTCTCCAAGTCACTTAGGTTTGTCCTCTCCATTAGCATCTCTGCTCTATCCTAGACAAAATGTTTGACACTAAGAATCATAGTGTTTCTTAGTTTAATTTACAGAAGCATAGTGTTCCTTAGTTTTTTTTTTTTTTTTAAAAAAGGGGGACATAATGTTTCTAATTCTATCGTAGACTTTATTTACTCTTTACAGTATTACAAAAAGGGGACATAACTCTAGTTAGTTTTTTTGATGTACATGTATTTGTTCATGACTTTGACTAGTTTGGTAAATTTAGGAACTTTTTGGATACTATTATCATTGATGTCCCATATTTTTTTTGTAAAGGGCATGGAAATAGGAGATAGTGAAGTTAAAAAGATACATTAAAGAATACTCCTTGTCTTTTTTTTTTTTTTTTGAGGGGTTAGAAAGGGATTAGAAGTTGAATTGTAAATCTTGACTTCAAATTATATATATAATATATATTATGACTTGTGAATTTTTTTTTTCTAAATGTTTTAATACATATGTATGCCGTGTCCGTGTCCTATAAAATTTCAGGTTGGTGTGTCGCTGTCCGTGTCCGTGTCTATGCTTCTTAGTTTGATAATTGTTTCTGAATTGGTTCATTTTTGTTCTTGATTCTGTCCTAATTAGAATCTGTAATCTGTCATGTTTTGGTTTTTGAATTTTGTTCTGTCCTGATATGGTTTACTGGTTTTAGGTTAATAGGAATATAGGATGTCTCAAACAATTGTCTCAAATTGTTTCTGGAGTTATGTTGTATGAGACAATGAATTACCTTTTGTTTTATGTTGTATGAGACAATGAATTACCTTTTGTTTGATGTTGTATGAGACAATGAATTACCTTTTATTATATATTTTTTAATATATTTAACAGGTACGTAGACTCGTACGAGTTTACGAGTCGAGTCTACAAGTCGAGTCTACGGACCCTCCACGAGTCTGCGTAGACTCTCGAGTTTGATTACCTTGCTCTGTCCTCTTTGCGCCTTAAATTTCGCCTTTAACAACTGAGCTCAATAATGTCAAGGTAAGCAAACTGTTCGCTCAAGAAATTGCTCGATTTTCCAGGAGTTTGAAATAGTAGGGTTTTGAGATTATAGTCATTGTATGTTTCTATGTTATTCTTATGTGATGCACAGAAGTGATAGAACCTGTTTGATGAAAAGTCTCAATGACAAAATGTGTTGCAATTTAAGCATCATTTACTTATTGGGATACTTGATTAACCAGTAGTTGACTAGTAGCTCATGTGCTCAGCACGTGATGGATGTTATCAATTTATCATTCACTCAAGCTTAATTATTTGTTGAGTAATGCTACATGTACAACACAAAATCAGCTACCATTTGTAATAATCCAACTTTTTAAAACTACTAATTTAACTTTTAAAAATGTTGGATTAATGTATAATATTAAAAGTTGGATTAATAGTTTTAAAACATTGAATTATTGTATATGGGGGCTGATTTTGTGCTGTACACAAATCATTTCTCTTATTTGTTAGCTATTATTTCCGTTTTCTGTTAAGTAGAATTGGTTAGCTTTACTTTCTTCAATTGCTTTCGGCAGAATTAGTCTGTTAGCATCTCAACATGTTGTAACACTGGTACCAGTAATAAGCAAATAAAACCACCAACACAAGCAGTAATAGGGAAATGAGTGAATCAGAGTAACTCACTCCTTAGGGAAATATATTAAAAACCTGAACCAAGGGGAATATAACAGTAGTAACAAGATGAAGAAAGAAAAATAACAGAAATGATAGTGACAATGGCAGAGAATTTCGAGAGTCCTGCCCCTCTCCTTTCCTAGTCCTGATTCCAATTTCAGAATACTCTTTCCTAAGACCTTACACCTTCTAAAAGGAAGGTTCTCCCTCTGCTGTCCTGAGAGAATCATTCTCGGATCATGTGCTGGTCCCCTCGTCATTGCCAGGTGGCAGCTGGTCCTCATCTTCTTTTTGTCCTTGTTTTGTCTTTTTCCGTCTATAATAAAACGGCAGCGTTTGAATTCTTTCTTTTGGTCCTGCTGCTGTTGGTTCTGCTATATTTTCTGCTTCCGGGTGCTTAACAATACCTTCCCCTTCAAGATCCACCTTGTCCTCAAGGTGGAATTGAGGAAAAACTTCTTGAATCTCCGCTGCATCTTCCCAAGAATTTTCGAATTCTGGTAGGTTCTTCCACTTAATAAAGACTTCCAGCTGACCCGCCTCTTTTTCCTTGACTGCTACAATTTTCTCAGGTTGCACCTGTAGTTCATAGCCCTCTGATAAGGCAGCGGGTAAGGGTTGAGGAGTAGCGCTAGGACTTATGTATCAGCAGGGAGTTTAAGTCGATAGGCCACCTGCCCTATCCGTTCTAATACTTCGAAAGGCCCATAAAATCTTGCACTCAATTTCTGATTCATCCTTTTAGCTAGTGTCTTCATCCGGTAAGGTTGCAATTTCAAGTATACTAAATCCCCCACTTCATAGCTCACTTCTCTTATCTTCTTATCGGCGTATAACTTCATCCGATCCTGGGCCCGATCTAATTGATACTTCAATTCATTCACCATGCGATTCCGCTCTTCCAGCAGCACTCTAACTTCCTCTACCGTGGCTGTCCCACTATCTCTCAACAGAACTGGAGGTTCCCTGCCATAAAGAGCCTTGAAGGGGGTCATTTTTATCGAACCATGATAATTGGTGTTATACCAATATTCAGCCCAGGATAGCCACCTTGGCCATTGTTTGGGTTTGGAACCCACAAAACATCTCAAGTAGGTTTCCACACACTTGTTTACCGCTTCACTTTGACCGTCCGTTTGAGGATGGTAGGATGAACTCATCTTGAGGGTGGTTCCCGCAGCCTTAAACAACTCTGCCCAGAAAGCTCTCATAAACACCTTATCTCTATCGGAGATAATTGATGTCGGGAACCCGTGAAGCCTCACTATTTCTTTAACAAACAATTCGGCCACATCTTTAGCCGTGTAGGGGTGAGACAGGGGGAAGAAGTGAGCATATTTAGTCATCCTATCAACAATAACAAAGATTGTATCCTTACCTCCAGCCTTAGGTAGTCCTCCAATGAAGTCCATTGTGATATCTGCCCACACATTTTCTGGAACAGGTAAAGGTTGTAGCAGTCCTGCTGGTTGGAGAGTGGAATGTTTGTTCCTTTGGCAGATCTCGCATCGCATCACAGTCTTGGATTTGCTTCCTCATCCCTTCCCAAAACAATAAGCCAGCAATTCTTTTGTAGGTTCTGAAATATCCAGAGTGCCCCCTGTTTTGGAATCATGAAATTCTCTGAGAATTTTCGGAATGGCCTTGGAATTTCTACTGATTACTAGCCTTCCCTTGTAGTATAATCTCCCTTTTCTGAGTTCATACCCTACTAGACCCTCTTTGCCCTGAAGGAGTCCTTGCATGATCCCCTTTAATTTCTCGTCTTGTTGAACCTCATTTTCCAATTCAGCCCATTCTGCTGCTGTTGCCATTGAGAGAGAAAAATTCTGGAATTTTAGGGATAGCGCATCCGCCACCCGAATCTCCTTCCCCGCCTTGTAGCGAATCTCAAAGTCATAACCCATTAATTTCATCAACCATTTCTATTGTTCCTCGCTGCCCACCCGCTGTTCCAATAAGAACTTCAAACTTTTTTGATCGGTATACACTATAAAGTGTTGCCCCATTAGGTAATGGCGCCAACGTTGAACAGCCAACACGATCGCCATAAGTTCCCTCTCATAGATCGACTTTCCTTGAGCTCGAGTTGACAGCTTCATGCTCATGTAGGATATGGGTCTCCCTTCCTGAAGCAACACGGCCCCTACCCCCTTCCCGGATGCATCGGTTTCCAAAGCAAAGGGCTTTGAAAAAATGGGAACTGCTAATACCGGAACTGTCACCATAGCCTTCTTAAGAGCCTCAAATGCTTGCTGGGCTCTCTCACTCCACAGGAAACTATCTTTCTTCAATAAATCTGTCAATGGCTCCGCTATTCTCCCGTAATCTTTAACAAACCTCCTGTAGTATCCCGTCAACCCCAGAAATCCTCTCAACCCCTTCAAATTCGCTGGTGTTGGCCAATCAACCATGTCTCGGACCTTCTCTGGATCAGCTGCTACTCCCTCCGCTGAGATTATATGTCCTAGATACTCAATCTTTTCCTGCCCGAAGTAACACTTCTTCCCGTTTAAGAACAACCCGTGTTGTCTCAGAACATCAAAGATGATGCGAAGGTGGTCCCAGTGCTCTCCCCACTCAGAACTGTAAACCAGAATATCGTCAAAAAATACAAGTACAAACTTCCTTAAATAAGGTTTGAGTACCTGATTCATTAGAGCCTGGAACGTCGAAGGGGCATTGGTGAGCCCAAAGGGCATCACTAAAAACTCGTAATGCCCCTCGTGTGTTTTGAATGCAGTCTTGTGGACATCCTCTTGCCTCATTCTTATTTGGTGGTACCCGGACTTCAAATCCAGTTTGGAGAACACCTTAGCCCCTCCAATTTCATCCAATAACTCGTCAATGATGGGTATAGGGAATTTATCAGCAACAGTCACCCTATTCAGGGCCCGGTAGTCCACACAAAATCGCCATCCTCCGTCTTTCTTTTTGACCAAAATCACAGGACTGGTAAACGGGCTGGTGCTGGGCCTAATGACTCCTGTTTTCAACATCTCCTCCACAAAATTCTCAATCTCGGTCTTTTGGTAGTGAGGATACCTGTACGGTCGGATGTGAGGGATGGTGGCTCCCTCCTTGAGGATAATGGCGTGGTCCTTCTCCCTCCGAGGTGGCAGCCCAACTGGACTTCGGAATAAATCCTGATATTCCTCCAACAATCCTGTAGCTTCATCAGGAATCCCTTGGTTCTCCCCCTGGGTGTCAATGAAAGGCGCCAGCAAATATCCCTCTTCATCTGATTTGAGGGCATGCAGGGTGCTCTTCATGAAGCCTTTGCACAACTCAGAGAAGGGTCACCCTTGATGCTAACCTCCTTGCCTCCTCTGTCCAACTCAGGATCAGATCCCATAGTCACCCGTAAACTTACCCAGCCCGGCCAACCACCCAGACCCGATGATCACCTCCGACCGCCCCAACTCCATCACAAAGTAGCTTTGAATGATGGAGAGCCCTTGAATCAAGAGCTCCACTCGGATGCATCCTCCTTGCCCCCTCTCGATCGCACCGTTCCCCACTTCTACCATGAACGAAGGAAGCTTCTGGATAGGGAGTTTGAGTCTTTCAGCCACTTGAGTAGAAATGAAATTGGAAGAAGCCCCTGGGTCTATTAAAACTATAACCTTTTGTCCAGCCATCTCCCCTTGGACCTTTAAGGTTTTGTGGGTTGTGAGCCCCCAAAAACTGTAAGAGGAAAGTTTTAATTCCAACCCATTTAATTCCAGCCCATTCAATTCAGGGCCCAACTCGTCCCTCTCTCCTTTCTCTTCTTCGAAGCCCATCTCTTCTTCTTCTTCTAGTATCACAATGTGGAAATTCCTCATTGGACACACATGTTCTGGGCCCCACTTGTCTCCACACTTAAAACACAACCCCTTCCTCTGCCTTTCAGCCCATTCCTCATTGGACAATTTTCGGGTCCCACTAATTCTTGACCCAGGTGTGTTTTGGTTGCTGCCCCCTCCCGAAGGTGTTGTTGTAGGCCCATTTCGTGGCCTGAAAGAACTCCTATTAGCATTGGGACCTTGTTCCGATCTCGCCCCTCCCCCTCCTCTAGCTTCAGTCACGTGGGGCCTAACCCAATTAGGGTTTCTATTAAAACCCGACCCAGACGAAGCCGACCCACCTCCTCTGAGTGGACCGTCCGCCTTCCTTCCACCGAGACCGACTCCTGCCTCCCTCCATGCTCGGTTTCTCCATTCAATCGTCAGAGCTTTATCCATCATAGCTTGTAAGTTTTCAAAGCTCGACACCTCCATCTCTGCCTGGATTTCTTTCTTTAACCCATTTATAAAAATGCACATGAGAGTCTCCATTCCTAAGTTCCGTTGAGACCTTGCCGCCGCTTCAAACTCCCGGCGGTACAGGGCAACGTCCTCCGTTTGGTGTACTTCCAGCAATGGGGCCATGGGGTTATGAGCTGCCCCTGGCTGAATCTTTTTAACAGGTCCGTCCTAAATCTCCTCCAAGTCTGAAAAGGTGTTTGTTCTTCCCACCATTCCAGCCACGTTAATGCCTCTCCTCTAAAGCCAAGGTGACAAAGTCCATTCGTTCTTCCGGAGCCACCTGAGTTACGCGGAAGTAACGTTCCATTTTCACTATCCAGCCACTCGCATCTTCTCCTGAGAAAATGGGGATATCCAGCTTCCTGGCGGGTTCGAATCGCCGGTGCATACCTCCTCCTTGGCCGTCTCCACCACCATGACCTCCCCCTTCTCCTCCTCCTTGATCTCCGTCTCCTCCGTTTCCTCCACCTCCCCCTCCGTGTCCTCCACCTCCTCCTCCCTGATTTTGGTGGGGCTGTTGCACCATTTCTCTCATCTGTCTCAACAGGTTCGCCGAGAACAGCTCAAAAGATCGATTTTGAGCTTCCAAGGTCCTGTTCTGCGCCTCTCTGAGCTCCTCCATCTGTTTCTCTATCGCCTCGAATCTTGCATCCATGGCAGCGCGTGTGGATACCATTCATAGAACACCCAGAACCGGTGCTCTGATACCAGTTGTAACACTGGTACCAGTAATAAGCAAATAAAACCACCAACACAAGCAGTAATAGGGAAATGAGTGAATCAGAGTAACTCACTCCTTAGGGAAATATATTAAAAACCTGAACCAAGGGGAATATAACAGTAGTAACAAGATGAAGAAAGAAAAATAACAAAAATGATAGTGACAATGGCAGAGAATTTCGAGAGTCCTGCCCCTCTCCTTTCCTAGTCCTGATTCCAATTTCAGAATACTCTTCCTAAGACCTTACACCCTCTAAAAGGAAGGTTCTCCCTCTGCTGTCCTGAGAGAATCATTCTCGGATCATGTGCTGGTCCCCTCGTCATTGCCAGGTGGCAGCTGGTCCTCATCTTCTTTTTGTCCTTGTTTTGTCTTTTTCCGTCTATAATAAAACGGCAGCGTTTGAATTCTTCCTTTTGGTCCTGCTGCTGTTGGTTCTGCTATATTTTCTGCTTCCGGGTGCTTAACACATGTTTGTATAAATAGAGTAGCGGTAGCTTTGAACAATTCATAATGTACATCAATCATTTTTCAATCAATGAAGAGAAATCTTTTCTCCCAACTCCTCTGGATTCACCTACTTCACCAAGAGCTTCATCTATGGAGAAGACTCTTGCATCATACTATAGCTAAGAGCTCCTAGTTTTCTGCAAAGTACCCATAAGTATCCAACAAATACCACCTTATTCCAGAAATTTAATATGCTATATTCTCCCAGAATTTTTTCTATACCTTGGGGTGTCCTTGTAGTTATCTTATTCTAAGATGGAATTTGTAATATTTTAAAACCATAAAGGAAGTATAGCAGAAGTACATGTGTTTTGGTCTTCTATGTATAACTTTGTTTGGAGAAGTATGCACTTTGCTATTCCCTGATAGCTTTAACGTAATCTGGTTGCATCAAATCAAGTTGAATTACTTGTAGAATTTAGGCACAAGTATGAAGAAAAGAAAAAGGGAAACTGTTGAAGCTGGCTGTGGGAGTTTGTAAATGTGCTAGAATAGAAAAGAATTTATCATTCTTAGTAAATGCTCCTTACGTGGTGCTAATTATTTAAAAGACAAGATATTAAACCAAAATGTAGAAACATTTAATGTCTTTAGAACCTATGAAGCATAATAATTTAAGTAATTAGAAGGATTGTTAAGCTAATTCATTAGGAGAATATAGAAATTTTTTTTGAGAATGTGATTGCTTGGCTCTACATATGATTGATAATTACGATTGTGATTACTTGTTGAACTTAGGCTATGTTTGTATTGGTGGAAAGAGATGAAATGCAGCATACAGGAGTGAAATGTCTTAAGGTTCCATTGTTTGGATTTGAAAAAAGAAATTGTTTAATGAAGGAATATGCTCTTCCTAAATGTACTTCTTTAACTTTAAATTTGTTTAATGAATGTGCTCTTTCTAAATGTACTTCATTGTGACAACTCAAACCACCCTATTTTATCAATCCATACTTTTATAGACTATAAAGTGATAAATTAGTCCATTAGTAATTTACATTGATAAAATCATAAAATATAAAATCATATTTTGATTTACTGATCTATTACTATAAATTAGTCTATTAGTTAAAATTGGTTATTACTAATAATTGTTATCATAACACCTGATCAATTACAAGTAGCTAATTTTGCAGCAAGTTTGTTAGGTAGTGTTTGTTTTCAGTGACTCTAGAGTCAGAGTCAAGGGAGTCATGGAGTCAATGTCACAGGAGTTAGAGTCACAGTGACTCCAAAATTGGCTCCGAACACACCCTCACATATTTATGCCTCCCTTCTAGCACATAGTGACTCCCTTCCAATAAATAGTGACTCCAAAATTGGGTTGAATAAAAAATTGACAATTTTGTTCACTGGGTGTCTGGGTCATTGTGATTCTGTTCACTGAGTCACTGTAACTCTTGCACCAAACACTTGATAGAGTCAATTTTTCACCGACTCCCTGACTCTGACCCCAGAGTCAGAGAAAATAAACGCAGCCTTAGTGCCATAACCCAAGAAAAAAAGTTTGTTTGCACCGCTCTCGGCATCTTCAATCTCTACCTTCCTCTCCCTCACGGCGACCAAGTTCACCTTTCCTCTTAATTTTTTATGCCACACTTTTGTTTTTTAAATGAGAAAATTTATCTTTTTCTTTTTCATTTCACCGTTAAACCTGTGCTCTTTGTAGTACCATTATCCTTCCTTTCCTCACTTTACTTAAACCTTTCCTTTTTGTTACCACCAGAGCCTCTCCAAGAAGCGTAGTTGTGGCAGAGAGGAGCAAAGAGCTTCTTCAGTTGGAGCACAAGGCCACGCCACCCCTCTCATCATTAGGTTTGTCTTTCTACTTTCAGCTTTTTCTTTTGACTAATGTTATTTGAACTATTATAATGCATATGAGGTAAAATAGTTCAAATAATACAATTTATTTATTTTTTCTGGGTCTCTAAGGTCTCTAAGGATGAAGTTGCTCTTTGTGTGTAGAATCTGCTGTTCTTGTATGTAATGGCAAGAGAGAGTCAAGCACTGAAGCTAAGAAACCACTCCCTCATGGCAATCATGTCATTGCCCCTGTTCCCCCAAGCCAACGTACTCTTTCTAATTCCTCTCAAGTTCTCATCTTTTACTTATTTTTTTTTTGTTTAATTGTGTCTTTTTTATTCTACCTGTTCTACTAATCAACTTCATTTTGTTGAATAAGCCTTGGCTGTTATTGTAGGAATGTTATTTCTGCATATAAAACTAGACATAATATGGACATAGAGAGTAAAAACACAAAGGTTGTTGAAATGTGAAGGGTAGTGAAGCTACCACATTTGTATCTTTCTTTTTCTTCATATGCTACGATATTTCTATTTTTACGCCAAGTATCTTTGTCTTTCTGCTGTTGTTATAGTATTGTTGTGTTTATTATTTAATATTTATTCATGTTGAACTGTTGAAGTCTGATATGATGTTTCATATTTGTACTATTTAGGGTGGGAGGGGGGAGGTGTAGCATTGATTGTTGGCATTGATTCGTTGGCTACCTCAACAAAAATTTCGAACTTTATGTACTAGGGGAATCGAGTGATGTTGCCAAGAAATTTTAGATTCTATCTTGATGTGTTGCCTTATTTGGCAAGGGTCACTTTTAGGATTTGATGGGCTCAACATCTCAGCCCATAGTGCTTGTAATGGGTGCAAGACATGGAAAGTACTATGGGCTGAGAGTTGTATATCATAACTTTGGCCTAGTGACAAGAGCTTGATCTAACAAATTGTGGCTGCTCTAGTTTGCTTCATATTTGCAATCTAGCAGTATGATTCACTCATTGAAATCTCTTTTAGTGGTTTGGATAGACATAGGATGTGTTTATACAAATGTTCATGGTGAAGCTTAGGGTATACCTCCCATTTATGACTAGGAAGTGGACCATAATACTATATTATTATTAATAAGTTTTTTTTTAATTTTTTTTATGAAAGAATACTTTCATTAATATCTGAGGGGTAAAAGTACGATTAGGTAGAGGATAAGTGGTTCCCCAAAGTTCAAAATAAAACTATCTATGAAACATAGATTTCCAATCTCTTAACATATATGAGATGCAAAGATCTCTAAACAAATTATTGGCTTTGCACCATACAGACACCAAACACCTAATCTTATTCCATAAGATTTCTTTATCTGAAAACTTATCATTGAAAATGCAAGATTTGCGTTCCAACCATATGGTTGAGATAGTGACATATATTGCACAATGCCACGAAATTCTATCCTTTTTTCTATTCTCAAAGCCCACAACTTGTGATTAGAAACTCAACTAAGGATGTCAGACAGACCCAAAACTCTTGAAAGGTGCCAATCAATTTTTAGATCGAAATAGGGCTATTGGGAAATGGAAAAACAAGTGTGACACACACTTTGAGCTTTGCCCTACACATGACACACATGTTAGGAGATAAAGCCTTATGTGGGACGAGTACAACTGTTCATATAAAATATTTGACTTTAGTGGGAGCTTTGGTTTTCAAGATGGTTTGTCGAGGTGAAAGAGTTTGTGTTTGTGGATGAGTTAGAAATTGGAAAAAAGATTTAAAGTAAATATACCAGATGGACCAAGAGACCATATCCTAGTGTCAGGATTAGTGCTCAAAACACATTATCAATGGCATTCAAAAGAAGCAAGGTGTCAGCGGTCTCTCTATCATTTAATCTACGAAAGAAATGGAGATGCCATGCAAAAGAGTTATCATGCACAATGTAGAAATCCTGTATCGGAGAGTTATGCAAAGAAGATAGGTTGTAAAAACATGGAAAGTATGATTTTAGAGAGTTGTCTCCTACCGAACAATCTTCCCAAAATTGTAGATGAGACCCATTACCTACCTTCAAATAGAGCAAAGGTCCAAAGGAGTTATAACCTTGAGAGATGAATTTCCAAGGGCTAAAATGAGTAGGCACGGGTAGCCATGTTGGCATCCAAACCATTTCTACCCAAACCATATTTGCTTTTGATTACTTTATGCCAAATTGAATTCTGCTCCAAAGGTAACTGCCATAGCCATTTAGTTGCTTGAGAGACATTTTTGCAGAACCATCGAATATCTAGGGCATGTGATATCAACTAAGGGGAGTGGCAGCTGACCCTAGGAAGCTGTAGGATATGTTAGATTGGCCTTCCCCAAAGGATCTTCGAGGGTTGCGTGGTTTTTTGGGGCTTACCGGCCTTTTGTTAGGGGTTATGGAGGTATTGCGTGGCCCTTGACTCAGTTATTGAAGAAAGACTGTTTTAAGTGGGATGAGGCAGCAGAGGTATCCTTTCAGCAGTTAAAACATGCTATGGTCTCAGTTCCAGTATTAGCAGTTCCATGCTTCTCTAAGCCATTTCAAATTGAGACGGACGCATCCGGGAAGGGAGTGGGGGCTGTGCTATTGCAGGAGGGGCAACCAATCGCTTTTATGAGTCAAAAACTGTTCGACACGGCTCAGCGGAAATCGGTGTATGAACGAGGATTGATGACAGTGGTGTTTGCTGTCCAGAAGTGGCGGCACTATCTTCTGGGGCACAAATTCACAGTATTTACTGATAAGAAAGCCTTGAAATTCCTCCTTGACCAGCGAGTTGCCGATGAAGGGCAGCAGAAGTGGCTGTCCAAATTGATGGGCTATCAATTTGAGATTCGTTACAAGGCTGGTTCTGAAAATCGTGTGGCGGATGCTTTATCCTGGAAATTCTATTTTTCTGCAGAGTAAGATGATCTGGAGGCCGAGGTGTTACAAGATGAGAAGTTAAAAGGGATTATGTAGAAATTGCTGTTGGGGAAGGATACTACTGCGGGTTTTGCCATTGTTAATGGTAAATTAATGTTTAAAGGGAGGATGGTGATCACAAAATTCTCCAAGTTGATCCCCAAAATCTTGCAGGAATTTCACAGCTCCAAGTTAGGAGGTCACTCTGGATTTTTTTGTACCTATAAGAGAATTTCAGTCATTTTGTACTGGGAGGGTATGAAAAGTACAGTGATGGAATTCATCAAACAGTGTGAGGTATGTCAAACTAATAAGCACTCTACTCTGCAACCTGCGGGGCTTCTCCAACCTCTCCCTATTCCGACTAATGTATGGGCAGATATATCAATGGACTTTATCAGGGGCTTACCGAAGGTGAAAGGGGTGGACACCATCTTTGTTGTGGTGGATAGACTCACTAAGTACGCCCACTTTTTCCCCCTTTCTCATCCTTTTTCTGCCAAGGATGTGGCGGCTCTGTTCATTAGGGAGGTGGTTAAGCTTCATGGATTCCCCTCCTCCATTGTTTTCGATTGTGACAGTATTTTTATCAGCGCTTTCTGGTCAGAATTATTTCGGCAAGCTGGCACCTCTTTGAAGATGTCTTCAGCATACCACCCACAGTCTGACGGCCAGACAGAGGCCGTGAATAAATGCCTTGAGACTTACCTTCGATGCTTGACAGGTTCGAAGCCGCGACAGTGGGCTTCTTGGCTGCCATGGGCGGAGTTTTGGTACAATACTTCGTACCATGGCTCAATCCGTATGACTCCTTTCCGAGCCTTATATGGGAGGGAACCCCCACCATTGCTGCGTGGAGGATTAGAATCCACTGTGGAGGAAGTGCGAATCCTGATAGAGGATTGCAACCAGATGCTGGATGAGCTCCATTTCCAGCTTAACAGAGCCCAAAATCGAATGAAACAGGTAGCAGATAGAAAACGGAGAGAGGTGACGTTTGATGTGGGTGATTTTGTGTTCCTCAAACTGTAGCCTTACAGGATAAGGTCACTTGCTAGGAAGCCGAATCAGAAATTATGTGCTAGATTTTATGGCCCTTTTGAAGTGTTAGAGAGAATTGGTGAAGTGGCTTATCGTCTTCGCCTACCCGATTCAGCCAAAATCCACCCGGTTTTCCACGTTTCTCTGCTGAAAAGAAGCGTTGGGCCGTCCATGATAGGTTAACCTCTGCCAGAGTCGTTGACTGATGAAGGCGAATTACTGGTAGAACCTGACCTTGTGCTCGATACTTGCAGATCTGCCCAGGGGACATTGGAGGTCCTTATCACGTGGAAACAGCTCCCTGACTTTGAGAACACTTGGGAGGATGCAACAAAGATAGAATAAGCTTTTCCTACATTTCACCTTGGGGGGGGGGGGGGGTATTGTAACAGACTTAGTAAATCAAGAGGAGGCTAGAGATGTAATTCCTTTTAAATACACATATAGTAGGAGAGGAAAGGCAAGAGCGGGAAATGAGGAAAATTGTAAATGAGGGGAAAAAGTTAGTTATAGGGGAGTATTATAAATAGCAGAGAAAATACAATTGGGAGGTTAGGAAAATAGTGGGATTAACTTGTGGGAGTGAGTTGGCCTCTCGAAAGCCAACGAGAGTATCTTTCTGTTATCTTTTCTTTTTTGTTACACATACATACTTCAATATACCGAGCAGGAGGTGAGGAGAATTACTCTGATTCGTCCTCCACTGCCATTTCACTTCTCTACACTATTTTCTCTATTCTCTCTTTCCATCTCTATTTCTCTCATATCTCCTCTTCCCTTCTCTCCATTCTTCCCTATATTACTAGACATACCTTACAGTGCAATACTCCTGCACAAAGCGCCTGTAATAACTTGTGACTCCCAAGAATCCCCGCAAAGGACGCTGATTCTGGAGAGTGAGCCACTCAATCATAGATGTTGTCTTGCTTGGATCTTCTACCACTCCCTAAGCCGAGTCAATGTGCTCTAAGTATTCAACCGACACCACTGCAAAGGAGCACTTATTCTGATTCAAGACCAGATGATTATCCAACAAGATGCGAAAAACCTGTTGTAAATGTGTAGCATGACTTTGGACGCCCCTGCTATAGACTAATATGTCGTCAAAGAAGACTAAGACAAATTTCCTCAACAACGGTTTCAGGATATCATTGATGAGAGCTTGAAATGTGCTTGGCACATTTGTCAACCCGAAGGGCATGACGAGAAACTCGTAGTGGCCTTCGTGGGTCCGGAATGCTGTTTTCGGAATGTCCGCTGCTTCCACCATGCTGATCTGATGATAGCAGATTTCAAATCGAGTTTAGAGGAAAATAGAAGCACCAAGCCACTGACTAGTTCATCCAATAATTCATCTATCATAGTTATCAGAAACTTATATGGAATTGTAATCTTGTTTAAAGAACGATAGTCCACACAAAAGCGCCAACTACCATCTTTCTTCCTGACTGGTAGAATCGGGCTAGCATAGGGACTTATGCTAGGTTGGATAATCCCAGAAGAGAGCATCTCATTCACCATGCTCTCAACTGCAGACTTCTGCTGGTGGGGATAACGACACAGACGAATATTAGTAGGGATGGCAATGGGGCAGGACGGGGGCAGGGAGTATAGTCCCCGTCCCCAAACTAAGAAAAAATCCCCATCCCCGTCCTCGATCCCTGTTGCGGGGGAAAATATTTCCCGCGGGCCCCGAATGGGGAGTAAAAAACATGTTTTTTCCAAAAATTTAGAAAAAGAAATTCAATTTTCATCCAACTAAATGACATTAACAATGAGTTTTTCTTTATAGAAAATCAACCAAATATAAGAGAAATCACCTTAGATAAATTAATCTCAACAATTATTCTTTACATAATGGTTAAACAAATTAACTACAATAAGCTATAAACAGCCAAATATATCAGAAAGGGCATGATTCACAGTTGGACCACTGTTGCTACCTGGAAAAAAAAGAACATTTAGAAAATAGCATCTCAATTAAAATGAATGAACCACACAAAATTGAGCAATAATCAAAGAGTAAAATGCCATGAAATTAAATGCAGAATGCAGAGTAATATTACTCAATTTCTCTGCTTTCTAGAAAATAAAAAAAAATTAGACGAGCAGACAGTAGCAGTAGACAGCAGTAGAAGAACTCTGAGCAACAAACATCATAAGAAACTCCGAGCAACAGACAACAGCAGCAGAACAAGGAGCGGGGCCAGCCACCGTGGAGTCAGGAAACAACAAACAACGTAGCAGGAACAGCAGACAACACCAGTTCGCGTCTTCGCGATGCAGAAGAACAAGCCAACAGAAGCAGAGTACTCGGCAACAGCAACCACCGGAAAGGTAGCGGCGAGTTGGCCACGTGAAGATGGTGTGCAACGGCTTCTTCAAACCCTCGCGGGGTCTTCTTTGCAGCAACTCATTACTTTCAAACCTTAGCACGAGGCGACGTGGGCCGAGGGCGGAGGCTGAGAACCGCGAAAGGAAGAGGTGGCGGAGGCACGGAGGCTAGAGGCTGAAAGGCGGCGGCCATCGGCTGTGGCTCAGTGGCTGTCGAGCTGTGTGTGTAAAGAGTCCTTAGGGAAAATGGTTGGTTGACACAAATGAGGGGGGCTGCTGGTGGGGTGGGTTTGGGAAATTAGGCTTTCACATAGATTATATATAGATGTAGGTAAAATTACATTTTTACCCTCGGGGCGGGAGAATGGTCCCTGTCCCCGTCCTACCCCTCAGGGAGATTTTCCTTCCCGTCCCCGTCCTCGCGGGGCAAAATTCTCCGATTGTGGGGTCCCCGAGGTTCCCCGTGGGGATCTCCGCGTCCCCATCCCCATTGCCATCCCTAAATATTAGGGATAGAAGCACCTTTAGTCGGAATCACATGGTCATGACGACAGTGAGGATGAAGGCTAGGCAAGGAATTAAAAATTGCTGCATTTTCATCAAGTACCTTTTGAATACAATTGGGATATGTGAGACTGTAGCAGAATGCAAGGTCAAAGGCCAGAGTTGGACGACGAAGGCTTCCCCTCCCTCCCGCATAGACTACACAGTCGATTTGAGGCTCATACCTCCATAACATAGCTCTGGGTCACCTTTGAGTGTAACCCATATGTCCCCCATCAGAATACGCCAAGAGTCCCTGGAATTTGTGCGAATATCACCAAGCTTATCCAACCAAGCTAGCCCCAAGACAAACTCAACATCATCAACTGGAAAAATGAAAAAATCCTCTGTAACTGTTAATTTTGGGAAACTGAGCTGCACACCAACACAACGCCCTTGGCTTTCTACCTTCTTCCGATTAGCGACATTGACAATAAATCGTTGAGAATCATCCACCTCTAAACCCAACTCGCACGCGATCTTCGGGGTGACAAAATTGTGGGAGGCGCCGCAATCTATGAGGACGTGGACCCGGCGGTCACCCACCCCTGCCCAAGCCTTGATGGATTGGTGTTGACTGTGAGAGCTTAGGAACTTGAGCTCTAAGTGGCTCACGAGTGAAGTGGTTTCTTCTTGTGCCACACACTCCCTTGGGCTAGGTTCTAGTAATGCAGGAAGCTCCTCAACAATCAAGAGCTTAAGTTGTTTGTTCTTGCACACATGCTCAGGCCCATAAGTATCATAAAAAAGAATACATATAACTCTGGCCTGACGATCATTATACTCTTCATTACTTAAATGACGAGGCCCACAACATTTTGGCTTATCCGGCCCACTATTGACACTTCCTAGGGCTGAAATTGGTCTAGGCCCAATCCAATTAATTTGTTTATGCTTCGTCTTCACTGCGAATCCCGTGGAGTGTGCAGGATTTCTTGATCCCACATGCGAAAAACCTCAATTCGCGATGGAATTCTTGTTTTCGATCTTCTCTGCCAGCTCCATCAATTCTTCCACGATTTCAAATTGCAGAGCTGACATTCTACACTAATTTCAGGCTTCAATCCATTTAGGAACATTCCCATGAGTACCCTGGGTCTATCACCCGTACTGGACTCACTTACACCTCGAATTGGTCTTCCTACTCATGAACCGTCGTCGATTGATGCAACGATAGGAGTAGTGCATATGGGTTTTGTCGCGTCGCCGGTTGAAACCCACGTAACACGACGTCCTTGAAGTTCTCCTATTGTTGGAATTGTGTCGTCGCTTCCCACCATCGATACCAAGCGAGAGCTCGGCATTCCGCCTCCGGGACCACCCTAAGTGTGAAGAATTGCTCCATTCTGTCCAACCACCGTAATGCATCGTCGCCTTTAAAGATCGGTAAGTCGAGCTTCCTCTATTGCTCTGGTGGTGGAGGGCTTCTATTGCTATGCGGAGAACCGCCACTATTGTGTGATTCACGGTGGTTCTTCTCATGATTAGGGCTTCACTCTCCAATGCTCCACCGAGTCTAATTGTGTGCCGATGCATTGGATCATCTCCCTCATGGACACAAACATGTCTTCCATCACTGTGCAATTCTCATCCAAGTGCGATTCCTTGGCTGCACGATTCTACTCAAGCCTTGCTTCCATCAAATTGGATTTGTTCTTGATCTGAGTTAAAGTTGCATCAAATGAATCCATCTTTTGACTCCTGGATTGCACCATCCACAGTGCCAGGATCCAAGAGCTTTGTACCAATGATAGATCCATGCAGTAGCAGAATGAGTAATTTTTATTGATCACCGTGGAAGGAAAACCCTAACCCCCAATTCTCATACACCGGAGGAACTACCTCCCGGAGATGAGAGAATCTCTCTCAACTAACAACTGTAAAATGTACAAAATGAATGAATGAAGGAATCCGGAACTGCTATTTATACTAAATGCAATGCACTAACTAACCAAAACTGAACTAAAACAGTTAGAAAATAGTTGCTCAACTCCAGCTAATCGCCTTGCTGCCTCCTGCAATATAATACTTTCCCGAACCTCCTATTCCTGTCTGTATTTTGTATGAATATCGTGGCATCCTAAATTTTATTTATGTGTTAGTTGTAATTAAATTGAATAGTAAAAAAAAAAAAAATTTTGGTTGAATTTAATCTAAGTGAATTTGTGAGTATTTTTTAGAGTCATCAATATGAGTATATGAGTTATGAAGAGTCTTAGTCTTAATAAATTAGAAAATAGTAAAATGAAGTCATATTTTTGTCTTGTCTTCTTATACTTAGTTTCCGATATCCTAAACGTATGAATTCACTTTTGGTATCTTCATAAAAGTTGGAGATTTTTCCTCTATCTCTCCAACGCCACAGAAATCACCTAAATCCGATATCTGTAGCTCAACTTATGTTCTTACTAATGCATTTCGGTGTTATTTGGTTATAGATGTAAACTCTTTAACTCGTGAGTAAACTCGTGATTTTGAGCGAGTTTATCTGAGTCTACCCGAGTTTACTCAAAAGCGAGTTTGAGTCTAATTTAACTCGATTTTGTGTTCTAGACTCGTAAGTATGAGTTTACGAGTTAACTCACAATTTTAATAACCATGTCATTCTAAAGACTATTTGCTCTTATCTCCTTTTCGAATGGGAGAAAACATATCTAATAATGTTATTAGACTTATCTCCAATGTTTCTCCAAGTCACTTTGGTCTTTATTCCAATAGACACCGTTACAAGAAGGTTTATTCACATTTGAAGTGAATTTTGCATCTGTATGGTCTTTGGAATGAACTTTATTATGTCCACCATTTCTAATCACATCGGAGAAAGATTTCTCTCCAAAGACCAATTGTGAAGATGGAATAGGTTGATGAGATTGTTTTGTACCGATGCCTTTGGCTTGTGTTAATTGCACTCCTTCTACCTAGCTGAAAGTATTCAGTGATCTTCAGAAACCTTCCTCTCTTGTTATCACTGCGAAGAGCTGTGTAAGCTCTGTCATTGCCCTCCAAACGCTTGAAGAAGGTGTCACTTGAAGTTAAAGCTTCATCCTTAAGAATTGACACCAACCAGGAAGTGGAGTTTCTATTTAAGGACAAAGGCATCATGAAACCTTTATGCCGTTCAATATATCTAGAGTAATGCTTCATGTACATTATAAAATCAGCCACCATTTGCAATAACCCAACTTTTTAAAAATACTAATCCAACTTTTAAAAATATTGGATAAATAGTTTTAAGAGTTGGATTATTGCAAATGGTGGCTGATTTTATAAAAAAGTTGAATTATTGTATATGGTGATTGATTTTGTGGTGTACACAAAGCATTTCTCATATTTCTATTAATAAGTTAATGACTACTTGAATTTGAATTGCATTTTGAATCAACTCTGTTCTGCCACTAGCGTCCAAGCAATGTGTTTCTGAGTCGTCTTCTTTTGGTTTGATCTTTTGGTTTGATTTGCATGACACCTTTGTGCCTCTTGCATTGCATATCAAACAAATTAGATGCATCTTAGAAACTTTTTAGAAGGGAAATAGTTTAAGAAGGGAAGTTAAAGTTCAAGATCTTAGCTTATATTGATGACACAACCAAAACTTAAATCCTTGGCTGCAGAACCTGTACTATCGGTCAATGAATTATGATCACGGTTAGCTTTTCTTTGACTGTTGTTTTACACCTGCAGTTTTTGGTTTGCCCCTTTATTCTCTGTTTTCACCAAGATTTCACTGTTCAATTTTGTGCTAATTACACCACCTAGTTAAAAGTTTGTAAGCATTGAGCTAGTTCTTGTTTGAATAAAGAAGAATGCTATTAAGATGAAATTGTACTAATGAGCTGCAATGTTTTGGCCTGAGATAAAATTTTGTTTATTGGTGCAGTCTTAGGGAAGGTTAAAGATTTTCTCGGAGTAATGTCAGAAGCAAATAAGCGGCTGGAACTTGATGCGAAGGTTAAAACTTGAGTTCTGATTGAAACAGCCATAATTTTTGCTTCTTTGCAACCATTTTGTCTCTTTATCTCTTATCTTTGTTCTCAGAGTTTTGACTAAATAATTGTAGGATCATCCTGAGAATTACAACATTGAAGAGCTAACTGGAAATGAATCCGAAGTTATTGAAATGGTAGATCTCCATGTATCTCTATTGGTCTGCTTTATTCTCTTCGCTTGGCTTTCTTTGTTTCATACTACAGACTTGCAAATAGTGGATTATGTCATTAATTTTTGGAGTTCTTTCTTTTCTCCTTTTTCTTTTCTTTTTAAAGGATTTGATGCTAGGTATTGCTGATCTTAATACACCTGAGGCTGTGGCTGCTGCGGAATCAGCAATTTCTGGTTGTCAGCCTGTGATTCCGTTGGCTGCTGACAGCAGCGAAACAGAAACAGATTTCGATGAAAGTAGCGCTGAAGATGAGAGCGACAATGATGGAACTGAAAGCAGCAACGATGGAAAAAATGATAGTAAGAAACCTTCGTCTTCATCTCGTGTTAATGAAAGACAAAAGGGAAATCGTGATTCCAAAAAACGTCCAAGGATAGTTGAGCTCTCATGAGCTTGGTTATAAAAATCAGACGCATAAGTTGTATTAAATTGTTATAACAACATACTGAGAAGATTACAGTGAGAATCAAAAGGACTTTGTCGATGAGATTACAACAATAGCAACCCTTGTCGATGAGATTGTGCAGTGGAAACTCTTCATCCACAACTAATGTATTTGTGAGCTTTATCTGGCGAAGTAACGGGACTTGTTACATGGTTATATTGTATTGGTCTATGTTTTTCGATAAAATCATGTTTTTCTAATAAGTCTATTCAAATTAAATAATGATAATAGGATATTTTTCTTGAAAAGAGTATATTTTAAACTGAGTTCTCAGATAAAGTTAGTTCTTGTAAAGTTGAAAAGTTGTTTTTTAACCACATTTATAAATGCAATAAATAAATGTGGGTAAAACATGAATACTGTTTATCAGAGAATAGAAACATAGTAAGTAGTTTAAATTGTTGGTGAGTAATTATTGAATTTTAGCTATGTACAAACAAAATATAATAAGTCTTTAAATACTTTGATTTTTTATTAGACCATTATTTAGTTATATTAGAAATTATTTCAGGATGGCTCTAATAATTATGTAAATTTGAATTTACAAAATATCTCTAAGACTACATATTAATTAGATTCGAATTATTGATGAGAAACATAAAAAAAGTAGTAAGTTATCATGTACTTTAGATTTTAATTTAGAATATTATTCTTTGGTATTTATTGATTGAAAATTATTAGTATCATTCAATCATTATTAAATGAATAAAATGGACGAGAAAATTGTTGTGTAAGTTACATTTATCATATGTCCAGACTCAAATTGTTTGTGAAAGCTGATCAAATTGTTGGTGAGAAAAAGCAAAATGCAATAAGTTGTCAAGATACTTTCAATTTTTAATATTAGAATAGTATTTTTTTTAAATATTTATCATTGGAAATTATTTTAATATTATTAAATCACCATTAGATGAGGGTAGTGTAAGAGTAAATAAAGAAAATTTGTAATTATAAAATGCTCTTGAGTTTATATAATAAGTAGGCTCAAATGGTTGATTGTTGATAAGAAGAAACAAAAACTAGTAACTTGTCATGTAGGTTGAATTTTATTTTAAAATAGTTTTTTAAAGTTTATTCATTGAGAATTATATTAGTGTCACTCAATCACTTATTAGTGTCAGAGAAAATTATTGAATATGCAAATTTGTATTCATAAATTGTTCTTGAATTTATATAGTGAGTAGGCTTAAATGATTGAAGAGCGACAATTAAATTATCGGTGAGAAGAAATAAAAACTATAAAGCAAAAGCTACCAGAACAAATGACTTTAACCACATCACTTAACCACAATTATAGAAATATGGTTAAATTCACATTTTACAACTAAAACAAAAATGCTTTCAATAGTAATCACCATATTTTAAATACTACTATTCCATATTACTTTTAATAGCATTTACTACTTTATCATTAGGTGACTGCTATTTACTTGGTTGGAGAAATTTTTAGATTGTCATGGACATTTATGTAGGATTATAATATAGTCATTTAAGTCATATCATGTGTTTAAATGACTCATTATTAATATTTAAAAATCTAATCATAATTAATTTTAATTTTTATAAATTTAATTAATTAGATAAAACAATAAAAATAGTGGAGTCCACCACTTAAATAAGATAATTAATCATGTTTATAAAATTCATAATAACATTAAATATTTTCCCATGTCAGGAATTTTTCTTTAGACTTGGATTAATCATTGAACTATTACTTGTTTTAAATATTTTATAATAATTTTTAATGATAGAAAATTTTATCATGAATAAAATAAGTTTAAGTGATATAATTTTAATATTTTTTATTTTTAAATCACTTTGATAACGTTTTTCTTATTTTTGTGTGCCACTATTAAAATTTATGGTAGATTAGAATAAAAATAAAAAATTGAAAGAATTGAGAGAGAAAATCAAAGATATTATATTGATGATGAGAAAGATGTGATGTGATGATAAAATAAACGGCTTTTTTTATAGAGTGTATAGAACATTCTAAAAGTAAAATAAAATAAAACCTAACCCTACCAAACTTAGTCTAACCAAATTTATTATATTTCTATATTCTCTAATAAATAGTGCTTTGAGTACTTTTTTCAGCCACCAATTGTCATCTTTGTATTTTGTACAAAATAAGTATATATTGAAATAAAATATAAAAGTTGATTTTTTTTTTGCCTCACTTTCTCATCACTCGCTCACTTTTTCTCTCTCATACATCTAGATCCCGGCTAAGGATAACTTGCGCCTTTTATGTTTGAGGTTATTCTTGCGCCCTTGTGTTTGCAAAAAAATTCCTCTGTATCTTTTTTATAAGGTAACTTAATTATTTATATTTTGCAACTCAGTCTATTATATTATTCCTTTTTGATTGAGTGCTCTATGCAATACACAAGCACAACCATACCGTCCACTTTCTTACCAAAAATGCCTCCCCCTCTTCTATTCGCAACTCTCTTTCTTCTCTTGAACTACATTGTTCATCATCTCCACATTCTCACTATCTTCCCAAACTCTCAGAATATTGGTTGTGGTTGGAAGACTAGATTTAACATTAACTTCTCTTTCACTATCAATGCCAAGACTTCCTTGCATGATACACCTGTTATAAATTTGGACATTTTTGAAGGTATATTTGTGTACGAGAAGAGGGGGGGTTGAATTGTGCTACTTTAAAAATTAAGTTCTTTAAAAACTTGTCTCGGAAGAAAGTTCTTCTCATAAAAATGACTTGAGAGTTTGCAGCGGAATTCAGCTTCTGAGAAAGTTAAGGTTCTGAGAACTGTAATTTTCTAAGAGCGTAGTCTTTCTGGTTTGATTCTAACCAACCTACTCCAGTCCTCAACCTTCACTTGAGAGTTTTCTTGGATATTCTACTTAATGTGCCTTCCCAGACAACACTGCCTTTAACACCGTAATGGACTTTCACCACTTCACAACTTGAAATGGACTTTCTTGCCTCAACCTGAGGACTTAACTTGCCTCCAACACTAGAGGACTTTCCTTACCTTTAACAATAAAGGACTTTCACTTCCTCACAACAGAGGACTTAACTTGCCTCAAACAATCGAGGACTTTCCTTTGCCTCAAATCTGAGGACTTAAATTGCCTTCGCACAAAGAAGGACTTAGCGTTTTACAAAGAGATTTTCTTTCGAAAAACACTACTAAGAGTTAAGATACAGACTTAAATATATCTTAGTAGACTTCCAGTTTTAACTTACAGACGTAAAAATTTAAACCGTTACAAAGCTAGAAGATTTTCACAAATGAAGAACTCCTCGAGTCGAGAAGTCTTTCTGAGAAAGTTCTAAGTTTTTCGCAAAGGGATTTTAATTCGGCAGAGTTTCAGCACTTTGATTCGTTAGTTCTTGTTTTTTTTTAAATATGTTATTGATCTTCTATTTATAGAGCTTTAATCCCGCGAAGAAACTGAGCTTTCATTTATTGATGTGGTTGTTTGTCTCTCTCTTGATTGCTTCAGAACGGCTACCTACTACAATCAGCGGAATCCTGGAACTTTTCAGATGTGTATAGTGCACAAGTTCCAACGTGTCCAGCCTGTTGTTAGCTTGTTGTTCTGAGCTTTCCGAGTTGTGATCAATTCCTTTGAGTGTTGAGACTTGGTTGCTTCAGAAACCAACTTTCTGAGAGGTGTACGGACTTCTGAGACGAACCCTTCTGAGGGAAGTCCCTTCCGAGAAACAAAGTCGACCTAGTCTTCTGAGACCCTTATGATAAGACTTTGTTTCTTTCTCAGAAACATACTTTTCACCTTCGCGCTTCTTAGACAACATTTCTGATGTCTTCAGAGCCTTGATTTTATCATTAAGCTTGAGGTTACTTGATGTTGGTTTTAGTCTTTCTCAAAGAATGGAGCATATTTATCTTTTTCTGAGAACACTTGAGTGCACACATTAGCAATTTCTTAAGTAAAATTTTTATCACTATATCTTAATTGTTATCATTAAAATCCTTTATATTAGTAAGAGAAATACTGAGATTTCTCTCTGAAGGGTTCTGGAGCTTACAATTTTAACTTTGGAAGCATACAATTCCTTGCAAAATAAAAAATGGGTTACTTGCTTGTAAATTATCCAAGCTCCTAATCAGCTTTGCGAAGCTTGTGTAGTAGGGAAAAAGCATCGAGATCCTTTTCCTAAAGAACGTGCTTGAAGAGCTACAAAATTACTTGAGAGCTAGTGCACTCTGATTTATGCTATCTGGAAGTTCCATCTAATGGAGGTAATAAATATTTTATTACTTTTATTGATTACATTAGTAGGAGGACGTGATTGTATTTTCTGAAAAATAAAATTGATGCTTGTGATACGCTCAAAGGTTTTATGGCGTATGTTGAAAGTCAGAGTGGTTATAATACTCTAAAAACCTTGAGAACTGATAGGGGAACCACTACTAGAAAACTGATTGTTACTGTGGGAAATTCCACCTAGAAAAATGCTAAAATCAGTCGGAAACATTTTTGGCAGAACCTGTAGTCCCTCATAAATTTCCGGCGGCTTTAATGTGAGTTGTCGCTCATGGTAATTTCCGGCGGACTTTTGTACATAAATTGTTGACAAATATTTCACCAAGAACTTTTTGGCAGAATTTGCTCATAGAAATTTCTGGCAGAATTTTCACACAAAAATTACTGTCTGAAAGTTTGCCATAAATTATTGAAGGATGAAATCATTTTTTGACAATTGTACACATAAAATATTTTTCTATTACTCCAAAATATAAATAATAAACATTAATTTTAGTATATATAAAACAACATTAATAATTTGTATAAATATCAAATATTCCAATTTTTTTCATCAAAATAAGAAAGTTCAAATAATCCAAACAAAGATACACCAATTTTAGTTTTTACATATATAGGTAAATAACAAAAGATGTCCTTAGAAAATAGAAAGTTCAAATCATCCAAGATACCAATAATATAGTCTTTATATATCACTTAAAACTCAATGATATTCGTTAGAAGTATCTCCACAAGATCTATCATCCGAACCACACAATTGATTTTTTCTTTTATATTTTTTCTTCTTCGATGCAGAACTCACTAAATTCATATTTTTTCCAAAATCTTCTTGCATCTTTTGTTGTTGTTTGGATATCTAAAAAAATCGTTGTTCCCACTCTTGATTAATCTTAACACTTTGTTGAGTTAATCGCTCTTCAAATTGCTCATCCACAACTTTTTTTTCTTCATTTTTTCACTTTCCTCATTTCCTCCTGTAGTTCATTAATCATGTGTGGAGTAGATTGGCTATATGGAGGCACACGTGATGAATTGTCATGCTCATAAATAGAGCTCCTAGAGCCAAAACCATACAAACGACCCTTTTTATCCTACCAATAGTTTCAATCCAAATTTGCTTGGCACTTGGGTTTGAATTGGTTGCCCATTCTTCATTTGAACATTCACAAGAATCTTCTATTTGAAGGTGTGTGTTAGCACGAGAATGGGGGTTGAATCGTGCTAAGATTTTCAAAATACTCTTCTAAAACTCTTTCTTTCAAAAACACTTCTCAGAAGGGTATCCTTCTGAGTCGCAGCGGAGAGTCCTTCTGAGAAAGTAAAGTTTCTCAGAACCTTTGCTTTCTGAGAAGATCAACCTTCTTGGTGATTTCTGAAACTTGTAGATTATAACTATCAAGTGTAAGTACTTGTAGTTATAATGAAAGAGTGTTAGTATAATAATAACTATATTAACATGATAATATATTCAAGATATACATGAGATATTAACATAGTTGTAGCAACTAGAAACCATGTATAGAGACACTTTCTAGATAAGTTATCTAATATGAAGAATTAGGAACTTATTCAAGATAATATCTACGCACATAATAATATACTATAAACTTCAGAAACACATTCTTGTTCAAAGAGAAATGGTCATAGAGCCTCAGAACCCTCATACGAAGTTTCTGATATTACTTTCTCGTGAGAGCATAATTTGTACTGGTTCATTACGTTATTAATATCTCTCACCCCAGTCATCAAATCAAAGATCCAACCGTTCAAATATTAGAACTATGTGTCCTTAACATTCTCATAAATTTTCAGCTCGATCCAACGGTTAACGAATCCGTATATGAAGAACTATGATGACTGGTTTATAGAAAATCTGCTCTAAGAACTCATTATGTTCTTGCACGTTTTCACTTCAAAAGTTGTCTTTCTCTCTTATGTAATTTTCTGATAGAAAAAGCTAGTTAATATCATGCATCTTATACTTTATATAGAGTGTGAATTAAGATATAAATTAAGCAACTAGAAATTAAACTAGCAATAAAGTTCAGAGAGAAGTATAGAAAGTGAACACAATTTTATACTGGTTCGGCCAATGATGCCTACATCCAGTTCTCAAACAATTGTTTGAGTTCCACTAACTTTCTTCAAAGTTACAGATATTATCAAGCCTTCTCAGGCTCTCTCAAGTATTCTTTCTTCTAGCCTCTTCAGGCTTTGCAGTGAATATTCTTTCCACAAGCCTTTCCAGGCTAAGCATAGATATTCTTTCCTCAAGGCTTCTCAGGCTAAGCTTTCGATATTCTTTCCTCAAGCCTTCTCAGGCTAAGCCACCTTTTCACACTAGAAAAGGATTTACATTGCCTTATATTACACTAAGGACTTTTCACTCCACTCTTACAAGTAAGAGATTAGTATTCTTTCATCAAGCCACTTCTGGCTTCTCTTGCTTAACTCAACACAATGAGCAAGACTAGTATTCTTTGATTGGCCTCTTCAGGCTACTTGCTCATTTACCATGAGACTTTTACAAGTATTCTTTTCCTAGCCTCTTCAGGCTCTAATTGCTCAACTCCACATGAGTGAGACTTTTACAAATAAATACAGATTTGTGTTTGAAAGATGTGTGCGTAAAGCACTTACAAACAAATGCTTAAGGACTTTGAATGAACAAAGGAAATCCTTAAACAACTCCTATTCAAAGCTTGCAACAGCAAGATTATTATCTAATGAAAGGATAAGAATAGAAGATTTCAAGAAATTTTCTTTTGAGAGAAAATTTCTCTTTTACAGAATCTCGGGTTTCTCAAGGAATATGAGTAGAAAAGATTTGATTTGATTCCTTAGAGTAACCCTAGATGCTGTTAGTGATGTGTTATAAAGTTGAATTAATGTTCTAACATCACTAGGAAATTTGGCAGCATTGCAGCAACGTGCTAGCTCCCTTTGTGTCTTGTTGGGAGCTTATTTATAGCCTTTTCCAGATTATAGCCGTTGTGCACAGTTCTCAAGACTTTCTGATATGTCCTTCTGAGAGACTACCTTCTGAGAGTCTTCTGAGAGGACTGTCTTCTGAGAGCTTTCCGAGAGTACTGCCTTCTGAGAGCTTTCTGAGAGGACTGCTTTCTGAGAGCTTTCCAAGAGTACTGCCTTCTGAGAGCTTTCTGAGAGGACTGCCTTCTGAGAGCTTTCTGAGAGGATTGCTTTCTGAGAGCTTTCCGAGAGTACTGCCTTCTGAGAGCTTTCTGAGAGGATTGCTTTCTGAGAGCTTTCCGAGAGTACTGCCTTCTGAGAGCTTTCTGAGAGGACTGCTTTCTGAGAATTTGTGCTTCTCACAAATTCTATTCAGCCTTCTGAGAAAACTGCTTTCTCATAACCAAGTCAGCACTTCATGAGAAGGTTGATGCATCTTCTTGATGTGTCTTGACTAACCCAATGAGAAGTTTCTGAAAGAATTTCTTCCTTCCTTAATGATGTATCTTCTCATTCAAGATGCCTTGATTAGATCAGAGGGTGATTCCTCAGATGTAGATTTTTCTCAGCTTCTTGAAGGAACTTCTTGGACAGCTTTCTCATAAGCTCACAGCTTCTGAGAGCTTCTCAGATGCTGGCTTTCTGAACTTTCTCCGGAAGGTGTATCTTCTGATACTTACTCAGAAAGTCTCTTATGCTGCCTCAGAAAGTACTTAAATATAGATCTTGATTTCCTTAAGTGCTTTCTGAATGATTCTTATCAGAATCCGATGCTTCCATTTTGTCTTCTGGGACTGCTTTCTGGAGCTCGGCTTTCTCAGAAACTTTCTAGTCTTCTTAGAAGACTTTCTTGGCTTCTTGGAGGATGCTTTCGAGAAGTCTTCTTGGTCTTGATATCTTCTCGGTTTATGAACAGTTTCTTTATCAGAAACTTGAACTTCTTAGCTTCCAGAAACCTATTCTTGAAGTGTTCTGATATTACCGCTTTCTCCATTCTTCTGGAAGTGCTATCTTCAGAAGGTTCTCATATCTTCTGAGTGAGGGTGGCTTTCTGAGAGAAGGTCCTTCTGAGAGGAAACCTTTCTGAGGAAAATCTTGTGCAGCCTTCTGAGTAGTTTCTGAGTGCAATTCTCAAAGAGCTTTCTCATATCTTCTTAGAGGACTCTTCTAATAAATTATCAGAGTTCTTCCTTGGCTTTTAGTGCGATCTTCAGAGATGACTTTCTCAAGTCTTCTCATGTGAAAATACTTGATACTTTGGCACATTCTCAAGAGTTTTCCCATGCCTTGACATCCTTCTGAGAGGCTTTGTTCTTCTTCATTTTGCTCTTCCAGAACCATGTGTTTTGGGTGCTTGTTATCCCAACTTTCGTATGGCTTTAGCTATATCAAATAGCTTTCTTACTGCACATATCAACACCCATTAAATTATTCTAACAAAATATTTTCTTTGTATTAATTTGTTATCACTCAAAACCAAGTCTTTAATGATTTCCAATCATTAGCACTTCTTGGAAGGGTGTTGGAGCTTACACTATTTGTTTCATATTCATTACTGGAAGCACTACTATCATCATCATTGGAGGAAATTTCATCTTCCTTATTGTGTTGATGTTCTCCTCTAGTACTAACCACTTCATCTACTTCATGAACCCTATTGTTATCATGCAAATTTTCCACAAGCTCCATGTATGATTGTAGTAACAGGAATAATATTGCCATTTTAGAATGTAACTTCCAAAGCCCTTTCAATTTCAACACGATTTCTTGCATTCGTCTTTAATATTATCCACCATTGGGCCTTATCCTTCATCTCACCAGGATAAAGAATATAACACACTTGTCTTGCAGAGGCAACACTGATAAAATGATCAAACATCTCATATCGTTTGGTGTGTTTTACCTCTACAATCTTATAGTCTTTATGAATTTTGGTACCTCTATTAAACTTAGGATCAAACCACGCACATTCAAACAAAATAACTTTATATTCAGGTCGACCGGGATCCACTAATTCAATGACATCTTTAAGTATCTCATAATAGTCATGTTTGTCTTCACCATCGGTTGATCCTTTAACCCATACACCACTATTTATTGTTTTTCTTCCTTTATACCAAGTTTTTATGTGAAATCTACATCCATTGACAAAATACATCGACCAAGTTATCACACATCTACTAGGCCCCCATGCCAAATCACACAAGAAAAGATTATTCACCCAATTTTCTAGATTTTTAGCCTAGAAAAAGAACCTGATTTGTGTTTTAGACTGTCTCCTATTAAGATAATAAATTTAGCAATAGTAAAATACTTACATAACTTTCAAACCACACTACAAATTCAGCCTCAATTCTTTGATGTGCTTGCTCCTCCGGAATATTGAAATATTGCAAAAACACACTAAAATAAAATAAAGTCACGACATTACAATCATTATCAAGTAATAGTTTTGAATTAATATATTTTGCGGCTTACTTGATGTATGACTGAACTTCATAATAGTTTAGTAGCACATGCAAAGTTGTAGATTTAAACTCTGCATCATTTAGCCATCGCTTGCTTGATTTTTCATAGGCCCGGCCATATACTTTAAATATTGAGAGAATTGATTCGCTAAATGCACTATCAAGTACATCATCATTTCGCCCCACTTTAGTTCTCATTGACTTCACATTCAGCTCAAAGTAATATGAACAAAAATGAGATATCTCTTGGGCCAAAAAAGCTTCACATATTGAACCTTCCGCTCGAGCTTTATTTTTTACAGTTTTCTTTATCTTGGTTAAGTATCTCTTTAATGGATACATTCATCTATATTGAATTGACCCCTACCCTGGCCTCATATGGTAAATGAATCGGCAAATGGTCCATAGAATAAAAAAAATTGGGTTGAAATATTTTTTTCAAGTTAATTCATGTCCTCTTCTGACATAGTTCTTGAGCACAAATCTCTAAAGAATTGACTCAACTCAGTCAATGGCTTCCAAATCGGATTTGGCAATAATGAAAAAATATTAGAGTATATGATGATATACCCATGATTGATATGGTGTGATCTACATTGATGAGAGAAGATTATATAATATCATTGATTGATTTACAATGATATTATATTGATATTTTTTATTTGATTTTGATTTGATATTTGTCTATAAATAGACATTGTCCTTTGTACTTTTGGAAGATGAATAACAAGAATATTTTCATATTATTTTACATAGTTATTTAACACAGTTTCTCTCTATACTCTCTCAACATGAATTCTAACATGGTATCAGAGCCATGGTATCCACCTTGAACACATTTCTTCAGTTGATACCTCTACGAGTTCTTAGAACTCCTTTATGTTTTATTTGATCACAAAATATTATTCTATTTTCTATATTGTTTCTCTAAAAAAAACCAAAAATAAGAAATCCTTTACCTTAACTCATAAAACCCTACAAACAATCATCTTTGCGCCACCTTCATTCTATTTTGACTCCATGACATGTGGACTGAAGAAGGGGCTTGCAATTTTATCCATAAAAGTTGCATTGGAAAAAATGGGTTATCAACTTTGTCCATAAAAGTTGCACCAAAAAGGGTTTGTAACTTTTCCCACAAAAGTTGAATTGAAAAGGGTATGCAGCTTTTTCCATAAAAGTTGTGCGAAAATGAGTTTGCAACTTTCTCCACAAAAGGTACATGAAAATGAGTTTGCAGTTTTCTCCATAAAAGGTGCATGGAAATGAGTTTACAGTTTTTTTCACAAAAGATGCATAGATCGACATGATTATAATATCAAATAAGTTATGAAGTGATATGAATTTTGGTTGTTGTAGTGGACATTGCAATTTTTTTTCTTTCAAATTGATTGTATTACATTAGTGATTTCAAGTTGGAGATGCCTAAATTTGCACCTTCCAACTTGCGGGAGGGTATTAGAGGATATGATGATATACCATATCAGTGATTGATATGGTGTGATCTACATTGATTTGGGAGAAAATGATATAATATCATTGATTGTTTTATAATTATATTAGATTGATATGTTTTGATTTGATTTTGATTTGATATTTGTCTATAAATAGGCATTGTCCTTTGTACTTGAGGAAGATGAATAACAAGAATATTTCCATATTATTTTACATAGTTATTTAACACAGTTTCTCTTTATACTCTCCCAACATGAATTCTAACAAAAATCAACAGACAACAAGCTCTCCATAAACACATGACAATCATGACTCTTAAGTCCATGCAATCGTAGCTGATTCATGTCAACACATCTAGCAAAGTTTGAGGCATAACCATCTGGCAATTTCAATTCATGGACCCAAGAAAAAAACCATCTTCTTCTTCTCATTCGATAATGTGTAACTTTCCTTTGGTTTTTAGACCTTACCATTTGGTAAATAAATGAGCTCCAATTCAGGCGTCTACAATATTCCTTCATGTCATTTCTTACTTTTATGTTGTTCTTTGTCTTGTCCTTAACATAAAAAATAGTGTTCAATATGTTATCAAATACATTTTTCTCAATATGCATAACATCTAAATTATGTCTAATGAGATTATCTTTCCAGTATGGTGACTCCCATAATATGCTTTGTTTAGTCCAATTATGGTAAACATTATACCCTACTTGTTTGTTAACATCTTGCACTTCAATAATTTTGCCATAGCTACTGACAATTTCACTTATTTCATAACTCGAAAGTCTTTTAGGAGGCCTCTCAGTAATAATGGTTTTCTTTTTAAAAGTATTTTTATTTCGTCTAAGCATTTTTGTTAACAGAGTATATTGTGTTTGATGATTTCTTGAGAAAACATGATGTCAAACATCAAATGACAGTTAAGTACACTCCTCCGCAAAATAAAGTGGTAGAAAGAAAAAACAGAACAATCATGGATATGGTGAAAAGCATGATGCATTGCAAGAAATTACCCAATAATTTTTGGGCAGAAATAGTTATATGTATGGTTTACATCTTGAACAGATGTCCAGTCAAAAGTGTTCGTGATAAAATTTCACAAGAAACATGGAGTAGGAAAAAGTTGAACCTCAATCACTTGAGAGTTTTTGGTTGTATTGCTTATGCACATGTTCTTGATCAACTGAGGAAGAAGATTGATGGCAAGGAAGAAAAATGCATCTTTGTAGGTTATAGTGAAGAAACAAAAGACTACAAGTTGTATAATCCAGAAACCAAAAAGGTGATCATTAGTGGAGATGTTACTTTTGACGAAGATAGAGCGTGAGACTGGTCAGAAAAAAGAAAATGAATTGTTGTTTGTATCGGTAACTATAAATGAAGAAATTGATGATAAAGTTGATAAACTATTGGAAGAATCAACATCAGATTCACCACCTTATAGATATCCACAAAGGGAGCGGCATCCACCTCCTCATAGGATAGGGAGGAAGAACTTACCTACTATGTCTTAATTGTAGACTATGATCTAGTAACATATGAGGAAGCAACCAAATATGATTGTTGGATTAAAGCAATGAATGAAGAGATTCATTCAATTGAGAAGAATGCCATATGAGAGTTAACAAAACTTCTAGAGGGTAAGAAGCCGGTAGGTGTGAAGTGGGTGTATAAAACAAAGTACAATCTCGATAGAGAGGTTGATCGTTTCAAAGAACGATTGGTGGCAAAAGGGTACAAACAAAAATCCGACATTGATTATTTTGAAGTATTTGCTCTAGTTGCTAGAATGGATACGATGCACATGATTCTTTTCCCTACTGTTTAGAATAAATGGAAGATTTCTCAAATGGATGTTAAGTCTGCTTTTCTTTGAATGGTGTACTTGAAGAAGAAGTCTATGTAGAGCAACCATTAGGTTATCAACAACAATGAAAGGAAGACAAGGTGTACAAGTTGAAGAAAGCTCTACATGGGTTGAAGCAAGAGCCTAGAGCTTGGTACACACGCATTGACACATACTTCATCAATAATAGATTTCACATAAGTCCATATGAGCATGCCTTATATGTCAAAACAAACAAGGTTGTAGATATCATTGTTGTATGTCTATACATGGATTATTTGATGAAATAATCCTGAATTACTAGCTAAATTGAAGGAAAACATGTCAATCCAATTCTAAATGACAGATATGGGTTTAATGTCTTATTTTCCAAACATTGAAATGAAGCACACAAATGAAGGGTTTTTTATCTCTCAGAAAAAATGTGCAACTTATGTTTTGAAGAAATTCAAGATAGAGGCTTGCAAACCTATACTGACACTAGTTGAAGAAAGGTTGAAGTTTGGAAAAGAAAGTGGTGGTGATCTTGTCAATTAACAAATTTCAGAATGTTAGTAGGAAGTTTTAGGTACTTGACAACAACAAGACCTAACATAGTTTATGGAGTTGGACTCATAAGCAGATTCATGGAATCAGCAAGACAATCTCGTTGACAAGATGCAAAGAGAATATTGAGATATGTCAAAGGTACAATTGATGAAGGTATCCTTTATTCAGGTTCTAAAACTGAAACTCAGAAAAGCACTTTGGGTTATGCTTTTCATCTTGATACAAGTGTATTTTCTTGGTTATCCAAGAAGCAACAAGTTGTTGCTCTATCTTTAGCAGAAACAGAATACATTGCAACAACAAATTGTGCGACTTAAGCAATTTAGTTGTGAAAAATATTGAGTGAGTTGCAATACAAACAAGATGGTCCAACAAAGAAATTTTGTGACAACAAATCTACAATTGATTTGTCAAAAAATCTTGTCTTTCATGGAAGAAGCAAACACATTGATATTAAGCATCACTACATTTGTGATTTGATTAGAGGTAAAGAAATTGTGGTGGAATATTGTACTTCTGAAAATTAAGTTGCAGACATTTTCACAAAGCCACTTAAAGCAACTTCATTATTGAAATTGAAAAAATGCTCAGAATGATGAAATCAAGTTTAAGGGAGGATGTTAGAAAGTTAAACTTGATAGGTATCTCTTAAGTTGACAAAGACAACAATAACGGGGAAGTAAATTGTCATATTGACAACTACATTAAAAGGTAGAAGCAAAAAGTTCTTTAAAGGCATCTCTTGAAAACATGATGGATGGATAAAAAAAATCGAGAAAGGATTATGGTAAAAGAGAGAAAAGTTCTAGAAAGTTTTAGAATTTTTTTATTATTACTTTGAATGCATATTAATTTTTAACAAAGCTACAAATAAAATTATGTGTAGTATTGTTCTTTCAATACTTATATTTTATGAGATTATTTTTCTTGAGTGTTTTTATTTTCTTATTATTACATTTAAATTTTAATAAGACAATTTATTTTAATGGCAAACAATTTCTAATTTAGACTTACAAACTTGGTGTAAAATGTCCTTAAACTTTAAAATTGTAATTAAGCTAGTTTTCTAGAAGGCTGAATGAATTTGATGCCACAATATCATGTACCACATATTAGCAAAATGTCAATATCTACAACAATACAATCTACAGGTATTCAAACACTTAATGTGTTTAATTGAGGAAGATTTTTCTAAATATAAGGTGTTATTTGATTCTTATTTTTATTTTCATTATCTAGATCATCTATTTTCATAATTTTATGAATGAAATGCTAAAATTAGAGAAAATAATTTAGTTATCTTCAATATTTTTAGAAAAGAAAATAAAAATAACACCTAAACTTTACTTTTCATTCTAACATCCCACCAAAAGATTACTTAGTCCACAGTTTAGTCATCATGTATGGGTTTAAAATTCCTATAAGCTACCACTGCATAAAAGAGTTGATCCAGTAGATAACAATCCAAAAAGACTCGTGATCCAATTTATTGGTGACTTGTTCTGTTGAGCATCATCATTTGTAGTTGGAAGCTTCCGAACCACCTCGGGCTCTGTGAAACCTTCGACACATTGGAAGTACTGAACCACGAGTTATACCCTACTATACGTTGTTCCATCCCTCCAGGCACTTATGGCTTTCTCATAAAACATTCTATTGCTGAAGCTCACAATAAACACCCCTCCTGGTTTTAGCATGCGGAATACCTCTGCAAATACCTGCATAACTCTTTATTAACTACAATTGATGGTATTGTCATATTTTATTCAACTCAACAATCCAGTACCAATTTCTTCTCAAACATTCAATTTACATACATTTAATTAAACAGTTTGAAATTTTCCAAGTTTTGTTATTACACCACCAAATTAATTAGGGTCACTGTGTTGGTTTCATGAATTAAGGATAGCTAGGCAAACTTGTCATAAACTAGTTTATTATGTGTGCGAAATCATAAAATTTAATATGTATACTTTTTTTCTTTATACATACAATTTTTTATATTTCGATTTGGGTGATGTAATCTTCGATCAACCAAAGTCTATATTTCTCAATTCTATAAATATAGTATGTAATCTTTTATTTTCTTTTCAATTTGGTCCATTGTGATTCAAATCATTTTTAATTTTATTTAATTTTATTAATTCGCTCTTTTTTTTTAGAAAACAAGGCTTAAAAGTCCAAAGCGAAGACAAAAAAACAAAAAATTATGCTATAAGGCGTGGAAAGGACAATCCTATGTGGTCATGGGAAAGAATTAAAGACAAGAAGTTCGGAACACTAAAATAAATATATAAACCCAAAGCAAGAGAATGACCATGATTAACTTCCTTGTAAGCATGTTGCATATTAAACGCCCAATACCATTAAAGCAAGGATGGACTTTAAAAGTGGAGCCATGGATGACAACTTGAAGAGGATTTTGCAGCAAAGAAAGAGCCACTCAAGATTCGACTTCAAGCATTACACGCTGAAACCCGTTATTGCGAGCCAAAGTCAGACCATTGTAGATACCCCATAGTTCAGCTACAACCACTGTACGAGAGCCTAGATTGGTCGCGAAAGCAAGTTTAAACAAACTCTAATATTGTAAGGAGTAAAATAGTGGATCCATAGTCCAATTAGATAAGAATATAGAATTTACTATAAATAAATATAAAAATATTGTAATCATCATGCATAATGAGAATAATGATGTCATTCCCCTTTTGATCCTAATTGAGATTCTCTCTACTCTCTCTCTCCTCTTTATTGGCCCTAATTGAGATTTTTTTCCTTTATTATCTTTATCTCTAAGATTTATATCTTTCAATGGTGCTTTCATTGGTCACCATGTTTGGGGCTTCAAATTCATCATATTCTCCCCATGGTGATTCATCGAACTTAACTTCTCCTAATCAATCTACATTTATGTATCTATTGATATAATTGAAACATCAAGCGGGTGAAGTTGCTGCTGATAATAAAAGACGAACTATGGAATTGAAATTGAGGTGTAAGCAGTATCAAGCACAAATTCAATACTCCGAGATTTATCAAGCAGGAAATTTAGATCAAGCAATAAAGGAAGTTGTGATCTTAACCTCTAATTATCAACCAGAAAATACAAATCAACAAAATTCGGAGGCAAATTCAGAATTCCAAATCAATTAAAAAGCATGTCTCAAACAATTAGAGAGTTCAAAAACAGGAAATAAAGATCATGAAGCAAAAATTCAAATCCACCAATTCCAGAAACAATTAAGTAACAACACGTCAACAATCTCAGAATCATCAGCAATTCCAAATCCAGAATTAGCAACATAAATAATTCTAGAATTAGAACCATTCCAAGAAATCACATGAAAAAACTCATACTCATACAAATTCTAATTCAGAACAACAAACCAAATGGGAAATTGCAAAAGAAGAATAAAAAATTCATGAAGCAGAAAGGCAATTGAAATCACTAGTAGTAGATTCTGATTTAGAATTGAATGAAGCACATCTAACGCCCAATATGCTCACGGCGGAGGAAAAAAGTGACAATGGAGTAGAGGCGATGATAATCACGATGAGCTTACCGTTACTGGACTTCAGCAACAGTAGAGTACACAAGATGGTAAGTGGCACTGAGGTCGGTGTCTCTGCGAAGGGGAAAGGAGAAGAGATCGCGACATCGATACTGTCAGATCTGCATTTGTGGCCTCAAGAGGCACCTGCAGAACTAGAAACAATAGCGATCAAAGGCGGCGACTGTGTGCCCAACGATGGAGATCAGAGCACCGATAGCGACGCCTTCGCGGAGAGGAAGGAGAACGCGACTAACGCCGACGACAGGGAGGAAGATGTGGAGAAAACGGCAGAGATCGCGAGGCTAAGTATGGTGGCGATCGATTTTCTACGATGGAACAAGATGTAGTTGGTGGTTAGGAGTGTGATTTGAACGAGGAAGAAGCCAGATTATGTGGCGGTCACATGCATGGACATTCCAATCGACGTCGCCCATGAGGCAAGATTGCCCCGCGGAGGGTGGTAGTCATGGAAGGCACAAGGAAGAATGTGGAAGGAGCCGCTGCTACTTCCACAAGGTAGGAGAAGGGATTTGGGGCAAATGAGACATTCTGTTTTCGGTCTAAGGTTGGTCTTCCATTAGGCCAAATCATAGTGTCTAAAGCCCAAAATAAAATAGAGAAGAATCATTCATTCATTTCAAGCCCAAATGTAAGGATTGAAGTATTTTTGGGCCAACTTCAGATTTATGCATCAAATATATTTTGTTTGTTTATTTGTGGATGGACCCAAATTTTATCAATGATATCCTAGTAGAAAATTTTAATTTCTAACAGTAGAATAGAAATAAAATAAAAATATTATTTTTAAGATTAATTGTTCTTTTATTAATTGTAATTAGGATATACGTTGTAATATTATTTTTTCCACAACCTTGAGGACAATGTTATCTTTATGAGAAATGTAATGTAATGTGTAAAATAGTGAACTCATAGCCCAATTAGGTAAGTATATAGAATTTACTATAAATAGGTAGGGATGTCAAAATGGATTTAGTCTACTGGCCCGGCCCACTTAGCCCACCAAATTTGGCGGACTAGACTTAAAAATTGGGACCACCAAATTTTGAAAGTCCATTTAACCCGCCCCACTTAACATGCGGGCTAAATGGGGCTGGGGTGGGCTAGTCTGCTTAGCACGTCTTATTATTATTTTTTTAATAAATCTTTTTTTTCTACACCAAACATCTCATTTATTATTTTTTTTAGTCGTAATAGGCCCAACCCACACACATCTCATTTTTTTTAATCCCAATAGGTCCAATCCAACTCCACTCATACACACCCATAAAAAGTATTTTTTATTTAAAAAATTATTTTATATTTAAATTTATTCAAAAATAAAAAAAGCGGACTAGCACACGAGTCCACCCAAAGGCAGATTGAGTCTGATTTTTCGGTCCGTCATTTCCAGCCCGCCCCACTTTTTTGTGGGCTTTTAGCGAGACGAGCTTAAGTGGGACGAATTACCCGCTTTAACATCCCTATAATTAGGTATAGAAATATTGTAATCATCATATATAATGAGAACAATAATATTATTTATTTTCCTAATTGAAATTCTCTCTACTTTCTCTCTCTTCTCTGTTGCCCCTAAATTGAGTTTCTTTTCTTCATTCTCTCCATTTCTAAGATTCTATATCTTTCAAACACCACTGCATGAAGCCAAACCATTATCCCTGACAGAACCATATATCACAATTAATCTTCACCCAAGATGTTGGAGGAGGAGACCAAGCAATGTTGGACAAAAACCTCACACGAGAATTAAATTATCGATCCAATCATGCATGGAATCCATCAAAGAATTGCGATTGAGGTCAGCAATAAATCTGTTAAAGATGCCAAATCTCTTCATTCCTAATCTTCCAAAAGATGTGAATCGCATAGTCAAAGACAAAAGGCCAATCAAGTCCTCTGAATCTTCCTTCAGATTGCAAATTGGACAGCATCCAAGAATAAAGACCAGTTGAGAATTAGGAATTCCAAGCTCTTGTAGGAATAATACTATGCCAAAAATCGCCTAAAATCTCACAAATCCTTAATACAAGCAAAATCGCTCTTTTATATTTTATTTTTATATATTTAGTCCCTTATATATCAAATCATTTTCAATTTGGTCCTCCTATTAAATAACAATTACATTGTTTGTGGGACCAGATCTATAAAAATTTAAAATATTTTGAAATATATAAATCAAGAACTAAATTGATAAAATAAAAACTAAGGGTATGCTTGACTATGGAAAAATTTTGAGAGGAAAGAAATTGAGTGGAAGGAAGTTGAAGTAATTTTAGTTTTCTGTAGATGTGTTTGTGTAATACCTGAGGTAGTCTGAGTTAGTTTGAGTAAGAGATCACGGTACAACCGGAGAGATAGGACCACGTGGGCCCCACCCCTCCTTTCTTTCCCTTTTCCCTTCCTTTTCTCTTTTCTTTCTTCTTTTCTTTCTTTCTCTTCTCTCTCACGCAGACCCTATCTCCCTCTCTTCTCCATTTCTTTCTTTCCTCTTTTCTCATCTTCCTCCTCTCTCAATCTCTCATCCATCTTGAAGATTGAAGTGTGTTTTGCACATCTAGTATATTGAGGGTAAGTGTAGAGTATTTCTTCTGCTCCATTGATGTCTATTTCTCTCCAATCTCGGTTTTGGGGGTTTAGGGTTTATATTTGGGATTTTTGATTTTGTTGTGAGGTTGAGGTTTGTGATGTGTTTCTCTAGGGTCTCAACCAACTAGGGAAGCTCTGGGGAACTCATCCTAGCTCCGGGTGGAGTATTGGAGCTCATTGGAGTAATTTGTGAGTAATGGGTTATTTGTGGTTTATGTATGATTTTGATTGAATCTGTGAATTTCTTGTTATGATAGTTGATAGGGACTGAGATTGGTTGATATATAATTGATATTGCATGTTGGTTGTGTTTGATTTGGATGGGTTGTGGTAAAAATGTGGATTTAGAGATGATTTTCCCGAAGTTTTCCGCAGATTTTCGTTTCTGACCCAAGCTGTAATCGATTACAGCGAATTGGTAATCGATTACTGTAATCGATTACCAAGACCCTGTAATCGATTACTGTAATCGATTACTACGGGATTGTAATCGATTACAGACTGCCAATTTTTACAAAAATTTTCTTCAGAACGAAATTTGAAGCTGGTAATCGATTACAAAGGCCTGTAATCGAATACATCAGTACAAAAACTCTATTTTTAAGACTTTAACTTCAAATTCTTATACTTTTAAGTTATGTATTCAAATCCACTCGTTCACCACTACCCCAAACTCGATATTGAACTGTTGTAATGATGATGATGAATTGATTATGCTGCGATTATGAATGAGTGATTATGAATGATATGTGCTACTAACAACGTTAAGTAAGATAAAAAAAAATTGAATGAATTAAGAGGTGGTAAAACGACCTGAGGAGGGGCATAGCTCGCAGGGTCGTAAATGGGAAACCTGATGAGGGGCATAGCTCGCGGGGTTTCCCAGTATGGTGTCTGATGAGGGGCATAGCTCGCGGGGCATCCATACTAACTATGAACATGAGTCGGGGCTGTGCTCCAAGTGTTCATAGGTTAAAAGCTACCAAGATAAAGAGACTGTATAAGAACGATGAAGTTGATATATATATATATATATATATGGTTTATGTTGTAATTGCTTTGCATTGTTGTATCCTACATACACTGCTTATAACCTGTTTATGTACTGAGCGTATAACTCACCCATTCATACAATAAGTTTTCAGATCAAGGTGCAGATCAAGGGACGAGTTCATCCGTTCCTCCGAGTTCTTAGATTTGTTGAGCCTCATGTGTTAGAGGCATTATGTAGTTTAATTCTAGTGTATGCTCCTTATGTTACAGACATGATTTCCTTGGACTAGGATAGTGGATGGATGTTGTATAAGTCTATGTAAGACTTACTATTGTTGTGTTGATGTTGTTAGACTTATTTATGGACATGTATGACATATATATCTAGGTGTAGGGATTGTGTATGATGGTTTATGGATTAAGCGGAATGTTATGACCAGACTATATGTATGGATCTTATGTATGTGTGTATGTTATAGTAGTTGTGGTTGCTGTTGTCTAGCTGGATTATTGTGTGGATTGCAGGTTAAGGCTGACATGGGACTCGGTGTTCCATGTGCCGGTCACGATCCGAGTTGGGTCGTGACAAAGTTGGTATTAGAGCCTAGGTTGAGTCCTGTAACTTATGGAGCAAACTGTTTTCAATAGGGTGACAATAGTGTAAATGGTTGCCGGTCCATTTCCACAAGATTATGACTCTAGTGAAAGCTTTTATAGGATGTCTTATGGTTTTGTCTTGATGTTTCTGTGTGGTGATCCCTTATTGTTCAGGGTCACCTCTTCTGCTGTTTTTCTGAACGCTTGTTTGTTTCTGTAGCTATCTTGTTCTGATCATGCCTCCTAGGAGAAGCACCCGAGGTAGACCTCGTATCAACAGGGACCCTCCTCCTGAGCAAGAGGCTGTGGGACCCCAAGGGGGCAATACGGATTATGACCGCGATGCGGAGATCCGGGATATTCGTCAGACTCTAAACACCTTGATGCAGATGATGGCTAATCAGAATAATCAGAATAATCAGAATCAGGAAAGAGAAGACGTTCCCCCTAACCCTGAATATGAGCCGCCAAGAAGAAGGCCACAAGTCTTTGGACCTATAGAAGTGTCGCTAGAGGCGTATCTGAGGCTTAACCCGCCAACCTTTTCTGGAGATTCCATGGATGAAGACCCCGAGGAGTTTCTTGATAGGGCTACGAGAGCTCTACGTGCTCTGCAATGCCATGATGTGAGGGCCGTAGACCTTGTTACCTACACTCTGCAGGGCACTGCAGCCCACTGGTATGAGACCTTAAGGATTGAAAGGGCAAACATGAGGATACCACCACCGGTATGGGAAGAGTTCACAGACGCCTTCAGGGCAAGATTCTTTTCAGAGAACCGAAGGGAGCTGTTGGCTGATCAGTTCCTTAAGCTGAAGCAGACTCAGGGCATGTCCGTAGTCGAGTACGCTACGCAGTTTACTCGATTATGCCGATATGCACCTCATGAGATCACTCCGGAGGACCGGAAAGTGAGAAGGTTTGTGAAGGGGCTCAGGGATCCGATGCGATCCATTTTGCACAATGAGATTGGGCGGAAGACTTTTTCTCAAGTCATGGACACTGCAGTGGGGATTGAAGGTTCCCTAGAGGAAGACAAGCCTAGTAGAGGGTTTGACAAGAAAAAGAAGACTACAGGGTAGTTCTCTGGAGGATCCAGTTCTGGTGGATCTCATGGCTACCAACATCAGAGGTTTGTACCTGCGGGTGGTTCCAACTCATCAGGATCCACTCCTAGAGATGCGCCGACAAGGTCCCAGTCTAGCAGTGCTTCTCAGTCTAGTACTCATTGGCCAGATTCTCGTGCCCCTCATTGTAAGAGTTGTGGAAGGTATCATCAGGGACCCTGTCGTGCTGTGCCTCACACCTGTTATGGATGTGGTCAGACAGGCCACTTTATCAAGGATTGTCCTCGCTTTTCTGGTGGAGCTGCTAGGCCTCAGGCCCCGATTCTACCCACTTCATCTTTCTCAGCTATGTCTCCGGGTGGATCTTCTGGGCATGGGGGTAGATGACCGGCTAGAGGAAACAGAGGTCGTGGTCAGGGAGGTGGAGGAAGAGCTCAGCCTAGAGTCTTTGCTTTGACCCGTCAGGATGCTCAGGCATCTAATGCTGTGGTGGCAGGTATAACAAAAGTTTGTTCTTCTGAAGCTTATGTGTTGTTTGATTCGGGCTCCACACATTCTTATGTGTCCCCGTTCTTTGCTTCTCATCTTGGCGAGCAACCTGTGTCCTTGGAGGATCCTTTTTGGGTTAGCACTCCGGTCGGAGAACCTCGTATAGTTCATCTTGTGTGCAAGTCGTGTGTGGTTTCTGTGGGCGGGATGGACACTTTGGCCGACCTGGTGATCCTTGATATGGTGGACTTTGATGTCATCTTGGGCATGGATTGGTTGGCTTCCTGTCATGCCTCGGTGGATTGCTATGCCAAGTTGGTGAAGTTTGTCCTCCCCGATGGCTCAACCTTCGAGTTCCAAGGGGATCATTGTATGACCCCTGCTTCTTTGATCTCGGCTATGAGTGCTATGAAGTTGATAGACCACGGGTGTCAAAGTTTTCTGGCGTTAGTGACGAACATGGGGGCTAGTGTTGTAGATGTCAGTCAAGTTCCAGTGGTATGTGAGTACCCAGATGTGTTTCCGAAGGAGTTACCGGGTATGCCACCAGATCGGGAGATAGAGTTCGGGATTAATCTAGCTCCTGATGCTCAACCAGTTTCCATTCCCCCTTACCGTATGGCTCCGAAAGAGTTAAACGAGTTGAAGGATCAGCTGAAGGATCTCTTGGACAAAGGGTTCATCCGACCGAGCACATCACCTTGGGGTGCTCCGATTCTTTTTGTTAAGAAGAAGGATGGATCCATGAGGCTTTGCGTGGACTACAGACAACTCAACAAGATGACAGTCCGAAACAAGTACCCTCTTCCAAGAATTGATGATTTGTTTGATCAGCTTTAGGGTGCTTGCTGTTTTTCTAAGATTGATCTGAGATCAGGTTACCATCAGTTGAGGATTAAGGAGGGAGACATTCCGAAGACGGCTTTCCGTACTCGATATGGTCATTTCGAGTTTCTTGTGATGTCTTTCGGGTTGACCAATGCCCCTGCAGCTTTTATGGATCTCATGAACCGAGTGTTCAAACCGTTCTTGGATCGATTCGTCATAGTCTTCATTGATGACATCTTGGTGTACTCTAAGAGTGCTGAGGAGCATGAGCATCATCTCAGAGTTGTGCTGCAGACTCTGAGGGATCACAATCTTTATGCCAAGTTCTCCAAGTGCGAGTTTTGGCTGGATCAAGTAACCTTTCTGGGGCATGTAGTGTCTAAAGATGGTATCATGGTGGATTCATAGAAGATAGAAGCAGTTCAGAAGTGGCCTAGACCTGCCACGGTGACGGAGATCCGCAGTTTCTTGGGTCTTGCGGGCTACTACCGGAGATTTGTCAAGGATTTCTCCCGGATAGCAGCACCTCTCACCCAGTTAACTCAGAAGAATGCGCCTTTTCTGTAGTCGGAAGCTTGTGAGTCAAGTTTTCAAAAGCTGAAGGAGGCTCTGACCACCGCTCCCGTTTTGGCCTTGCCTACCGGTTTAGGGGGCTACTCAGTATATTGTGATGCTTCCCGGATTGGGCTCGGTTGTGTTTTGATGCAGAATGGGAAGGTGATAGCTTATGCCTCAAGGAAGTTGAAGAATCACGAGCAGAACTACCCCACTCATGATTTGGAGATGGCGGCGGTGGTGTTTGCTCTCAAGATCTGGAGACACTACCTCTACGGAGAGACGTGTGAGATCTACACCGACCACAAGAGCTTGAAGTACATCTTTCAGCAGAAAGACCTCAATCTGAGACAGAGGCGGTGGATGGAGTTGCTGAAGGACTATGATTGTACCATCTTATATCACCCTGGAAGAGCAAATGTAGTCGCTGATGCTTTAAGCAGGAAGTCTATGGGTAGTCTGGCCCACATTGCGGTTGTGAAGAGACCGTTGGTTGAGGAGATCCATAGGTTGGAGTCGGAGGGCATGCACTTCGAGTTAGGGAGATCTGGAGTACTCTTAGCTCATGTGCGGGCTCAGTCCTCTTTAGTGGACCAGATTAAATCTGTTCAGCGGGATGATCCAAGGCTTGCTAAGCTAGTGTCAGAGGTCAGTGAAGGGAAGAACGTGGAGCTTTCTCTAGACTCAGAGGTTGTTTTACGGTGTGGACAGCGGTTATGCGTACCCGATGTGGGTAATCTGAGGAGGCTCATTCTAGAGGAAGCTCACAACTCCAAGTATTCCATCCATCCAGGTAGCACGAAGATATATCAGGATTTGAAACAGTTGTTTTGGTGGGAAGGTATGAAGCGGGATGTGGCAGACTTTGTTTCCCGGTGCTTGGTGTGTCAGTAAGTGAAAGCAGAGCATCAGAGACCTATAGGGTTGTTGCAACCGTTGGAGATACCCACGTGGAAGTGGGAGATGATCACCATGGATTTTGTGATGGGATTACCCCACAGTTTCCGAGGCTTTGACTCCATATGGGTGATTGTGGATCGACTGACCAAGTCGGCCCACTTCATTCCGGTTAAGACGGCTTACGGAGCGCCTCGCTATGCTCAGTTGTTCTTGGAGGTGATTGTGCAACTCCATGGTGTTCCTGTCTCCATCATCTCAGACCGAGGTACTCAGTTTACCTCCCGATTTTGGCGATCCTTTCAAGAAGCTTTAGGGACTCGTCTTAATTTCAGTATGGCATTTCACCCTCAGACCGATGGGCAGTCAGAGAGGACTATTCAGATTTTGGAGGACATGCTCCGAGCTTGTGTGATGGATTTCGGCGATGGTTGGGATCCATACCTTCCATTGATCGAATTCTCTTATAATAACAATTATCAGGCCAGTATTGGAATGACACCGTTTGAGGCTCTGTATGGTAGGAGATGTCGTTCCCCCATTGGGTGGTTTGAGAGTGGTGAAGCGGCTCTGTTGGGACCCGACTTGGTTCAAGATGCCATGGAGAAGGTGAAGTTGATCAGGGAAAGGCTGCAAGCGGCCCAGAGTAGGCAGAAGGCCTATGCCAACAACCGGAGATGAGATTTGGAGTTTTCGATTGGCGATCATGTGTTTCTCCGCATTTCTCCGATGAAGGGAGTTATGAGGTTCGGGAAGAAAGGAAAGTTGAGTCCCCGTTATATCGGACCTTTTGAGATCTTGGATCGGATTGGAGCCGTGGCTTATCATCTGGCACTTCCCCCTGAGTTATCTGCTATACACCCCGTCTTTCATGTGTCCATGTTAAGGAAATACCTATCTGACCCCTCTCATGTGCTTGAGCATCAAGTGTTGCCTCTGGAAGGAAGAGAACTTAGCTTTCGAGGAGGAACCCGTGGCGATTGTGGACCGTCAGGTGAGGAAGCTCCGAACTAAGGAAGTTGCTACAGTGAAAGTGGTTTGGCGGAACCACTCAGGTCCGGAAGCTACATGGGAGCCCGAGGAAGCCATGCGGGACAAGTACCCGCACCTCTTTCGTGTTTCAGGTAATCCCTTTTCCCTTCTGTGTTTGAATTCGGGGTCTGAATTCTTTAAGGGGGAAGATTGTAATACCTGGGGTAGTCTGAGTTAGTTTGAGTAAGAGATCACAGTACAACCGGGGAGATAGGACCACATGGGCCCCACCCCTCCTTTCTTTCCCTTTTCCCTTCCTTTTCTCTTCTCTTTCTTTTTTTCTTTCTTTCTCTTCTCTCTCACGCAGACGCTCTCTCCCTCTCTTGTCCATTTCTTTCTTTCCTCTTTTCTCATCTTCCTCCTCTCTCAATCTCTCATCCATCTTGAAGATTGAAGTGTGTTTTGCTCATCTAGTATATTGAGGGTAAGTGTAGAGTATTTCTTTTGCTCCATTGATGTCTATTTCTCTCCAATCTTGGTTTTGGGGGTTTAGGCTTTATATTTTGGGATTTTTTATTTTTTTGTGAGATTGAGGTTTGTGATGTGTTTCTCTAGGGTCTCAACCAACTAGGGAAGCTCCGGGGAACTCATCCTAGCTCCGGGTGGAGTATTGGAGCTCATTGGAGTAATTTGTGAGTAATGGGTTATTTGTGGTTTATGTATGATTTTGATTGAATCTGTGAATTTCTTGTTATGATAGTTGATAGGGACTGAGATTGGTTGATATATAATTGATATTGCATGTTGATTGTGTTTGATTTGGATGGGTTGTGGTGAAAATGTGGATTTGGAGATGATTTTCGCGAAGTTTTCTGCAGATTTTCGTTTCTGACCCAGGCTGTAATCGATTTCTGCGGGATTGTAATCGATTACAGACTGCCAATTTTTACAAAAATTTTCTTCAGAACGAAATTTGAAGCTGGTAATCGATTACAGAGGCCTGTAATCGATTACATCAGTACAAAAACTCTATTTTTAAGACTTTAACTTCAAATTCTTATACTTTTAAGTTATGTATTCAAATTCACTCGTTCACCACTACCTCAAACTCGATATTGAACTGTTGTAATGATGATGATGAATTGATTATGCTGTGATTATGAATGAATGATTATGAATGATATGTGCTACTAACAGCGTTAAGTAAGATAAAAAAAAATTGAATGAATTAAGAGATGGTAAAACGACCTGAGGAGGGGCATAGCTCGCGGGGTCGTAAATGGGAAACCTGATGAGGGGCATAGCTCGCGGGGTTTCCCAGTATGGTGTCTGATGAGGGGCATAGCTCGCGGGACATCCATACTAACTATGAACATGAGTCGGGGCTGTGCTCCAGGTGTTCATAGGTTAAAAGCTACCAAGATAAAGAGACTGTATAAGAACGATGAAGTTGATATATATATATATATATGGTTTATGTTGTAATTGCTTTGCACTGTTGTATCCTACATACACTGCTTATAACCTGTTTATTCACTGAGCGTATGACTCACCCATTCATACAATATGTTTTCATATCAAGGTGCAGATCAAGGGACGAGTTCATCCGTTCTTCCGAGTTGTTAGATTTGGTGAGCCTCATGTGTTAGAGGCATTATGTAGTTTAATTCTAGTGTATGGTCCTTATGTTACAGACAGGATTTCCTTGAACTAGGATAGTGGATGGATGTTGTATAAGTCTATGTAAGACTTACTATTGTTGTGTTGATGTTGTTAGACTTATTTATGGACATGTATGACATATATATCTAGGTGTAGGGATTGTGTATGATGGTTTATGGATTAAGCGGAATGTTATGACCAGGCTATATGTATGGATCTTATGTATGTGTGTATGTTATAGTAGTTGTGGTTGTCGTTGTCTAGCTGAATTATTGTCTGGATTGCAGGTTAAGGCTGACATGGGACTCGGTGTTCCATGTGCCGGTCACGATCCGAGTTGGGTCGTGACAGTTTGGTTGAATAGAAAATTAAAGGGGAAAAAATTGAGAGATTATTGTATATGTTTATTTATTTGGATAGAAAAGTGAGAGAGAAAAAAAGATAATAAAATATAATGACAATTTTATCCCTATAATATAATGAATATTAAAAGGATGAATTTAACCTATAATACTTTTAGCTTAAATTTTTTAATTTTAAATTAATTTTTCTTATGTGGTTAAATTTCTACTTTAATTAAATAATAATTTGATGTTAAAATAAAAATATTAAAATCAAAATTATTTCAATATTGAACTCATTATAATTAGATTAATATATAGCTTTATTTTATGATAAAATTTTGTAAGCTCCAGAACCCTTCTGAGAGAATTAGGCATAATTCTCTTAGAGTTATGAAGGTTTTAATGATAACAAGGTAAGCCATAAGTATAAAAATTTTACTTAAGGTTTTGCTAATATGTGCGCTAAGTGTCTCAGAAAACTTTAGATTATTGCAATACCATGAGTAAAGACCATTACAAAACATCAAGTAGCCTCGAGATCAATTAATAAAATCATAGCGCCAAAGATATCAGAAAGGATGTCTCAGAAGCGCAAAAGGTGAAAACATGTTTCTGAGGAAAGAACATTGTCGCCTCAGAAAGGTCTCAGAAGACCTTGCGACCAGTAGTTCTCAGAAGGGTCTTCCCTCAGAAGGTTCGCCTCAGAAGTCCGTACAACTCTCAGAAAGTTGGACTCAGAAGCAACCAAGTGTCTGGACTCAAGGGATCGCAAGCAGTCTCAGAAAGCTCGCTACAACTAGCCAAGGAAGTGGGAACACGCGCACTGTGCAGTTCTGAAAAGTTCCTCATTTCGCGCTGACTGTAGCAGGGAGTCGTTCTGAAAAGGACACAGCCACATAAGCAAAGTGAAAGCTTCAAATTTCGCAGCTCTTTGATGCCTATATATATGAGTTCAATTCCAGAGCAATGTGACGAAATTCTTGCGCTAAAAACTCCTTAAAAAACGTGCAAAAACTCTGCTGAATTGAAAATCATCTGCGAAAACTTAGAACTTTCTCAGAAAGACAATTTTACGAAATTGTTCTTCTAAATTTGCGAAAATCTTCTAGTTCTGTACTGGTGGAAATTCTTACATTTGTAAGTTAAATCTAGAAGTCTACTAAGGGTCAAATTAAGTTTGTAACTTAATCTTAGTAGTTGGTTTTCGAAGCAAAAACTACTTTCCGAAAAACGCCAAGTCCTTCTTTGTGTGAAGGCAGTTTTAAGTCCTCTGGTGTTTGAGGCAAAGTTCAAAGTCCTTAAGTGATTAAGGCAAGGAAGTCCTCTAGTGTTGGAGGCAAGGAAGTCCTCTAGTGTTGGAGGCAAGGAAGTCCTCTAGTGTTGGAGGCAAGGAAGTCCTCTAGTGTGAGGCAAGGAAATCCACTTCGGGTTGTGAAGTGGTGGAAGTCCTTTATTTGGTAAAGGCAGTGTTGTCTGGGAAGGCACTTTAAGAAGAATATCTAAGAACTCTCAACTGAAGGTTGAGGACTGGAGTAGGTTGGTTATAACCGAACCAGTATAAAATTCTTTGTGTTAAGCTTTTCTCCCTTGCTCCTTACTTGCATAAATCTTTGAGAAAATCTCTACCACTATTCCAATTAAGAGGTCTCGTGAAAACCTTATTGATCAAAATCAGAAAGCTTTTAAGAAACTCTAACTCTAAGTCATTTTCTTAAAATTACTCAGAAAGGAACTTTCTCAGAAAGACTAAGTTCTCAGAAGCTTAATCTTCTCAGAAAGCAATTTCCGCTGCAAACTCTTAAATCTACCTTCTGAGTAAAAATAGCTTTCTAAGTAAAAGTTTTAAGAAGTAATTTTTTTAAAACTTGCACGATTCAACCCCCCCTTCTCGTGCACACATACACTTTCAATTGGTATCAGAGCTCGGTCCTTAAGGGGTTGAGCACTTCGCAGTGTCAAGGAAAAAGATCCACGAAGGGAAATATGAATTCACCAGCTGCATTCATATCAGATGGGGCTTCAATAAACAGACCTCCGATGTTTCTCGGAGACAGCTTCGACTACTGGCGTGACAGGATGACGCTATTCATCAAGCACACCAGTCTGGACTTATGGGATAGGATCGAGAATGGAGACTATCAGCCTCTGTAGACAATTACAGAGGATGTTGTAGTTGCAACAGACGCTGAGCCAGGAGTGGCACCTCCAGCACTCAGAACCTATACAAGACGAGTCCCTAAGGACGAATGGACTCAAGAGATGAAGGAGAAGATACAACTCAACTTCAAAGCTAAATACATTCTTCTCTGCGCCTTGCCCAAGGTAGAATACGACAAGATTGTGTCGTGTGACACCGCTCAAGAAATTTGGGAGAGATTACACATGCTGCATGAAGGAAATGATGAAGTCAAGGAAACCAAGGTATCAATGCTCGTACATAAGTACGAGTCCTTCTGCATGCAACCTGAGGAAACCATTGACAACATGTCAATAAGGTTTCTCCACATCATAAATCAGCTAAAGGTCTTGGGAAAGACCTACTCCAACGCTGAGATGGTGAGAAAAATTCTCAGAAGCCTCTCTGCCAAGTGGCGCCCAAAGGTGACAGCGATCCAATAAGCAAAGGATCTAAATCAGCTGGGTTTAGATGTATTGTTTGGCTCACTCAGAACTCACGAGATTGAGCTTGAAGGACTGCTTGGAGGACCATCTTCATCCTCAAGACCTCAGAAAGCTCTGGCTCTGAAAAGTCAGATAAAAAAGACTTCAAAAGCCCTAAAGGCTGAAGAAATATCTGAGTCTGAAAACGATCAAAACTCAGATTCTGATGAAGATGACATCTCTCTTCTAGTAAGGAAAATGAAGAAAGCTTGGAAGAGAAGACCAAGCAAAGACAAAGAGATCACCCCTAGAAAAGGAAAGTCAAAGCCTTCTGATGCCACATGTTTCGGCTGTGGAGAAAAGGGTCACTTCAGAACGGAGTGCCCTCAGAACAAGGGAAAGAAGAAGTTCATTCCCAAGAAGAAGAAGAAGAAGGCAATGGCTGCTACATGGAGTGACTCAGAAGAGGAAGGCTCTGAGTCAGCAAGTGAAGAGGAAGCAAATGTCTGCTTCATGGCCGGTACTGACTATATTCTGGAAACAGAATCTGAGTCAGAAGAGGTACCAAACTCTCCTCCTCTCTCATACTCATACAATGAGATCTCAGAACTCTATGAAGAGCTTCTGAGAGACTCAAACGAATTAGCTAACAATTTCAGCAAACTAAGAAAGTCTTTTAAACACTTAGAAGCTGAAAATGCTAGACTAATTGAAGAAGTAGAGAACATAAGGCTTGAAAGAGATGACTTTAAAAATAGATATCTTGAAAGTCACAACCTCTATCAAGCTTTAGAAACAATGTCTTCTGTAACTGTTGAAAAAGCCGAACTGGCTTTGATAGAATTACAAAAGACAAATGAGTTTCTCACTTCTGACTTAGTTAAGATGGTCAAGGGTGAAAAAATGATGACACTCTTGCTTGGTGGTCAAAGACCTTACAAGGATAAGAGTGGACTTGGTTATGAAGAAATCTTCGAACCAAATGATATTGATCCATCTTTAACTAAATCACCTCGCACATGCATCGCATGTTTTAAAAGTGGCCATGGTTCTGAAGAATGTCCTATGTTGGAAAAAGGAAAAATCTCTAAGCCTCAGAAGGCTCAAAAGAAAACTCAGAAAGCAAAGCCTTCTAAGAAGACTAACCCCTCTCAGAAGGGTAAAACTTCTCAGAAAGCAAGTGCTTCTAAAAAGGGCAAACAAAAGGTCTCTGACTCTCAAAACCATAACCCTTCTAAGAAAAGAAGGCAAAAGTCCAAGAAAGCTAACAAGCAAGGACCCAACAAAGAATGGGTACCTAAATCTGGTAACTTTGTGACTGCAGGTACATCATCAAGCGCTGCTCCACCACCACGATGAGCAATGGTACCTTGACAGTGGCTGCTCGAGGCACATGACTGGAAGCAAGCACTGGTTCAGAAGTCTCAAGCCCAAAAAAGGCGGAACAGTGCGATTCGGTGATGGAGCTAAGGGAAGAGTCACTGCAATCGGAGATGTTGGTAAGGATTCCTCTCACCAAATCTCAGATGTACTTTTGGTCGATGGCTTAACTCACAATCTATTAAGCATTAGTCAATTTTGTGACAAAGGCTTAAAGGTTGAGTTTTATGCCAAGTATTGTCATGTGATTAATCTCACAAATGACAAGATCGTTCTGGAAGGAAAACGTGTTGGTAATATCTATGTTATCCATCTGGATGATCTAAAGGATCAAAACGTGGAGTGCCTTGTCTCTGTCCAAGAAGACAAATGGCTATGGCATAAGAAACTTGGTCATGCCCATATGAGACTTCTTTCTGAACTCTCTCAGAAAGGACTTGTAAAGGGCCTTCCCAGAATTAAGTATCAGAAGGATGCAACCTGCGACTTCTGCGAAAAAGGGAAACAGACCAAAGCTTCCTTTCCTAGTAAAAGTGGTATTTCTACTCAGAAACCACTGGAACTGCTCCACATGGATCTCTTTGGACCAACCAGAACGGCTTCCCATTCTGGAAAACGCTATGGTCTTGTCATAGTGGATGATTACTCCAGATTCACTTGGGTTTTCTTTCTAGCCTCTAAGGAAGAAACTTTTGAGAAGTTCAAAGCATTTGCAAAAAGAGTTTCAACAGAAAAGGATTCGCACATTCATGCCATAAGATCAGATCATGGTGGTGAATTTGAGAACCATGCTTTCGAAAAGTTTTGTGAAAATCTGGGCATTGCTCACGAATTCTCATCTCCCAGAACTCCTCAACAAAATGGAGTGGCTGAGAGAAAGAATCGAAGCCTTCAAGAGATGGCAAGAACAATGCTTTTAGAAAGCGGACTTTCAAAAGGTTTCTGGGCTGAAGCAGTTAACACTTCATGCTACATTCAGAATCGAGTCTTTCTGAGACCAATTCTAAAAAGGACTCCTTACGAGCTATGGAAGAATAAAATACCAAACATTTCTTATTTCCATGTATTTGGTTCTTCTTGTTTCATTCTCAACACAAAGGACAAACTCTCTAAGTTTGATCCTAAGTCCGATGATGGATGCTTCCTAGGATACTCCTCAGTCTCTAAAGCTTACAGAGTATATAACAAAAGGAGTAAATGTGTTGAAGAGACAATCCATATTAAGTTCAAAGAACTTAGTAAGGACATGTCTCAGAAAGATGCAGACTTAGAAGATGAGTTTGAGAAACTCAACATCACTTCTGAGAAAGCCAAAAAGAAAATTCTTATAGATGATGAGACTGACTTCCAACCCATGGAACAACTATCTCCATCTAAAGAAAAATCTAGTAGCATCATCGAAGCTCCAGAACCTAGAGAATCTACTTCTCCAAATACAATGGAACCTAGATTCTCAGAAGGTCAAGCTTCTGATGACTCAGAAAGAGAACCCTCTGTGTCTCCTTCTCAGAATCCTACTCCTAAAAGGATTACAGGTTCAAGAGACTTGAAGAACGTTTCTCATAATGAAGTCTTGGGTGATCCAGAACGTGGCGTAAGAACCAGAAGGAACTATACAAATCTTGCTATGGTTTCTGAACTTGAACCAGACTCCATAGAAGAGGCGTTAGATGATCCTAGCTGGGTAAATGCCATGCAGGATGAACTTGACCAATTCGAGAGAAATCAGGTTTGGAAACTAACTCAGAAGCCCAAAGGCAAGAGTGTCATTGGGACTAAATGGGTGTTTCGAAACAAACTTGATGAAAACGGTCAAGTCGTGAGAAACAAGGCCAGATTGGTTGCTCAAGGGTACAACCAACAAGAAGGGATAGACTACGATGAAACTTTCGCTCCAGTCGCAAGATTGGAAGCTATCAGAATGTTGCTAGCTTTTGCTGCACACAAAGGTTTCAAACTCTATCAGATGGACGTTAAGTCTGCCTTCTTGAATGGATACCTTTCTGAGGAAGTTTATGTAAAACAACCACCTGGTTTTGTGAATGATGCATTTCCAGATCACGTATTTAAGCTTACAAAGGCTCTCTATGGTCTGAAACAAGCTCCAAGAGCTTGGTACGATAGACTGAGCTCTTTACTGCTTAAAAACGGATTCTCAAGAGGGAAAGTAGACACAACTCTCTTTACACTCTCAGAAGACTCTGGCTTCTTGATTGTCCAGATTTATGTTGATGACATAATATTTGGCGCAACCAACGAATGCCTTTGCAAAGAATTCTCCAAGCTTATGCAAGGTGAATTCGAGATGAGCATGATGGGAGAATTAAAATTCTTCTTAGGATTGCAAATCAAGCAAGAGTCAGAAGGGACAGTTATTCACCAAGAGAAGTATACCAAAGAACTTCTGAGGAAGTTTATGATGGATAAGGCCAAACCCATGAGCACTCCCATGCATCCCTCTCAAGTAATTGATTTGGATGAAGATGGTGAGAAAGTCTCAGAAAGCAACTATCGAGGGATGATTGGCTCACTTCTCTACTTAACTGCCTCCAGACCAGATATCCAACTCAGTGTTGGGATCTGTGCTAGTTTCCAGTCTAAGCCTAAGCAATCACATTTAACTGCAGTTAAACGAATTTTACGATATTTAAGTGGAACTACTAATCTTGGTCTTTGGTACGAGAAAGGTTGTTCTTCTGATGTTGTAGGATACTATGATGCTGACTACGCTGGAGATAGGATCGATCGCAAAAGCACAAGTGGCTGCTGCTGCTTCTTTGGAAAATGCTTGATCACTTGCTCCTGCAAGAAGCAAAATACAATCGCCCTATCAACTGCTGAAGCTGAATATGTGTCTGCTGCAAACTGCTGTTCTCAGATGCTCTGGATTAAGAATCAGCTACTTGATTACCAATTAAGGTACACCAAAATTCCTATCCTTTGCGATAATACAAGTGCTATCAACTTAGCTAAGAATCCTATTCAGCATTCTCGATCCAAGCACATTGATATAAAACATCATTTTATTCGGGATCATGTGCAAAAAGGCGACATTGAACTCAAATTTGTGAATACTGAGGATCAAATCTCAGATATATTTACAAAGCCTTTACCCGAGGATCGTTTCAATGTTCTGAAAGGATTTCTTAATCTAAGACGTTTCTAAGTACTTTGAAATTAAAAACTTTTTCTTAGAAACCCCCCCTTAGTCCTAGTTTAGACTCTGAGACAAACATCAGAACTAAGCTTCTGAGCTAGAAGTAGGATAAACACAGAAAACTCTATCTGAGAAAATTTGTTCTCAGAAGACTCATCCCTCAGAAAGGAGATCTTCTGAAACATTTCTCAGAAGGACCACTTCTCTCAGAAGGGTACCTTCCGAGAAACAAGTTACCAACGGTAACTTTTGGGATAAGCGTCAGAAACGGCTAGTTACAAGCCAGTTCTATAAATACTCATGGCATTGTTCCATTTGAGCACTTTGTGCTTAAAACTTACCAAAACTCTGCCAAATCCTCTCCTCGCTTTCCAATCTTCATCTGTTTCATATCCCATCTCTCTCTCTGCTATCCCTGCTCTCTTGTCCTTCTCTATCTCCCTTCATCTCATTCCAAATTTAAACCCTCTCTACCAAATGGCCTCGTCTGGAGAAATTAAGGGATTAATGAGAAATAACCTTAATGAGGTGTCAGAAGACATCCTCTACGAAGATGAGAAGATGCAATCCCTATTTTACAAGACCTATCTCCCACGGAATCTAGCCATGGGAAGGGTATTGCCTCTCAATGTCTACAACCAGGTGGACGAACTTCAGCTCACATTCCTTAAGCAACCTTGATGGCCAGCCATGATGAGCTCCGAGGATGTATGCTACCCAAATGTGGTGAGGGCCTTCTACTCTCAAATCGAAAGGTTCACCAACAAAGGGGTCAAAAGCACGATTGCTGATCAGCAAATCCACTTCTCCTCCTCTGACATCAACAAAGTTTTCAAGACCTTGAATGGTGGTGCTGTCATCGCCGACGACCCAGAATGGGTCAAGGAGGTAGATGACTCAGAAGAAGAAGTGGTGACACTTCTGACTGGTAGCAACAGTCTACCACTCAAGGGCGTAAAGGTGCCTCATCTTACGCAAGAGGCCAGAATCATCTTCTCAATTGTTCAACATACCCTTCTCCCTCGGATTGGAGACATGGGGAACGTTACCACCATGGATGCATGCCTATTGTACCACCTGCTGAAAAAGGAAAGAGTAGATTTTGGAAGGATGGTGCTCAACTACATGATGCACCAAGCTCATCCTAAGAGGGCTCTCACAAGTCTACCTTACGGAAGCCTTCTGACCAGAATCCTCGACCATCTCTCCTTCCCACTTGAGGACTACGAGTATGTCTTCAACCACAGCAAATTCTCAATGGTCACCTTCAACAACATCAAGAAGAAGAAGGAGGAAGCAAAGCCTTCTAAGAGAGCTGCCGGTCCCACACAGCCTTCTAAGGTTGAAAAAGGAAAGGAAAAGGTTTCTGATCCTTCAGAGAAGAAGAAGAAGAAGCAAAAAATGACTCATCCTTCTCCAACAAGGGTGACAAGGAGTATGGCTTCTGAGGAAGCTCAGAAGACTCCTCAGAAGAAACCTGAGGTTGTTGAGGCTGCTGCAGACTCAGAAGAAACAACTTCTGAGCAACTCCTGACCAGAAAGAGGAAAGCACCTCCAACTCTCCAAGTCCCAGACGTGCCACCAGAAGGGAAAAAGAAACGTGGTCGTTTGGTAAAAGCTTACTCTAAAACTCCACCTTCCTTTCTTAAATCTTCTTCTACTTCAATTCCTGTTTCTGATTCTGTTGCTGGTTTTAAACCCACCAAATTTAAAACTAAACTCCTGCATTCCTTAAATTATCAGGGAAAGTCTCACAAAGGAGTGGGGATAAAAACCACTAAGAAACAGAGCCCGCCGAAGTCGACGGGTAAAGAAATTATAGCAGTTGCTGCTGTTGCCACCATCACTACTACCGCTGCTGTTGCTGCTGCTGAAGAAGAAGCAGAAGCTTCTCATCACTCCTCCCCCTCTGGGAATGTCTCTCCAACCAGAGAAGACGTTCAGGGGCATGGAGGACATGTTGCTGATTCTTCGTCTGAGGAAGAAGATGCGGCAAGCTTCCGCATTGAGCATCGCACTCCAGATGCTGGAAGCTCCAAGAAAGAGCCCCAGAAGAGGCCCTCTGAGGTTTCTATGGTGGAACTCTCTGAGGCAACCACAACCGAGGCTGCTGCTGTGAATGCTAAGTCACTAGCTCAGACAATGCTTGATGTCCAGAAGGAACTGGATCAACCCTCTGAGACTCCAAAAGCTGCTCAGATGCAACCACAACAACAACTACAGCATGAGGAAGCCTTACTTGAACCAACTTCTGAGGTTGGTCCTCTCTCTTCTGAGATCTCTTCGGAACATGAGGAAACTCATGTCTCAACACATGAAGTAGTGCCAGGGACCACCAGCACTGGGCTCAGCTCAGAGGTGGGCGCTGACGCTACCATGGCTGCCGGCGTTGCAGCAGTTGAGGCATTTGTTGCCCACAGTTCCTTGGAAGGAACTCTATCTGAGAAGGACTCTCAGAAGGAACCAGAGGTTCCTCCTCTAGATCTAACAGAAGTTCCCCCTCCATCCTTCAATCAACAGGGTCCTACCTTCTCGATTACAGAATCGATGATTAGTTCCGGCTTTCAGCTGGGAAGAATGGTAGTCACCCCTCCCTCTGTGCAATTTCGGCCTTTCTTTGGTCGAACTGAGAAGTTGAAGTGCATTGAAGCCATACATAGCCAGATCTCAACTTTCAACCTCTCCGAAGATGCTCAGACTTCTGGTGCTCTGGAGCAACCATCAGCTCGGCAATCTTCTGATCTAGACTTTGCTCTAGTTTCTGAGGACACTCAGAAGCAGCCCTCCATTGAACTCGCTGCTATTGAAGACAAAGCTGTCCAAGAAGAAGAACTTCCTGAATATCAACAGAGGGATATCATCGATGAGGTTCTTGAGACTGAAGTCTCTCGCCCTCCTCCATCTCAACCCTCATCTTCTCAACAGCCTTCCACTTCCTCTGAACTACCTCCAGAATGCGCTCCGAATGCGACTCAGAGCGAGATTCTCATGGAGATATGCCAGCTGCTACGCTACATTGCCAGAAGGCAGTAGTTCTAAGTCAATGATGGCGTTTATGTCTTAGCCACCCTTTTTGATATAACAAAGGGGGAGTAGATAAATGATAAAATTTTTGTACATTGGCTATACGTAAACACTAGGCTAGGACTTAGGGGGAGCAACAACTTAGGGGGAGTCAAATATTTTGTATCTCTACAAAACCATCAATGAAAAATCATTATTTTGGCATCTCATGTTTTACTTAATTTTATTTGGCATCTCTTGATTTACTTAGCCTGGTATTTCTGAATTTCATACATATATTCATCAAGAAATACACGCTATGTAATTGATAATCTCAAACAGTAATCATACATTGCATACTTTAACTGTTGATTATCACAGCCTTCTAAGAAAATAACTAAGCCTTCTCTCAGAAAGCTAAGTTAGTTTCTAAGAAAACAAAAGTGTGTTCTGAATAAGTTGTGAACTTACTCAGAAACACTTCTGAACTTAAGCAAAATTATTATCTTAAGACTTAAGTTGTTATCATCAAAAAGGGGGAGATTGTAAGCTCCAGAACCCTTCTGAGAAAATTAGGCATAATTCTCTTAGAGTTATGAAGGTTTTAATGATAACAAGGTAAGCCATAAGTATAAAAATTTTACTTAAGGTTTTGCTAATATGTGCGCTAAGTGTCTCAGAAAGCTTTAGATTATTGCAATACCATGAGTAAAGACCATTACAAAACATCAAGTAGCCTCGAGATCAATTAATAAAATCATAGCGCCAAAGATATCAGAAAGGATGTCTCAGAAGCGCAGAAGGTGAAAACATGTTTCTGAGGAAAGAACACTGTCGCCTCAGAAAGGTCTCAGAAGACCTTGCGACCAGTAGTTCTCAGAAGGGTCTTCCCTCAGAAGGTTCGCCTCAGAAGTCCGTACAACTCTCAGAAAGTTGGACTCAGAAGCAACCAAGTGTCTGGACTCAAGGGATCGCAAGCAGTCTCAGAAAGCTCGCTACAACTAGCCAAGGAAGTGGGAACACGCGCACTGTGCAGTTCTGAAAAGTTCCTCATTTCGCGCTGACTGTAGCAGGGAGTCGTTCTGAAAAGGACACAGCCACATAAGCAAAGTGAAAGCTTCAAATTTCGCGGCTCTTTGATGCCTATATATATGAGTTCAATTCCAGAGCAATGTGACGAAATTCTTGCGCTAAAAACTCCTTAAAAAACGTGCAAAAACTCTGCTGAATTGAAAATCATCTGCGAAAACTTAGAACTTTCTCAGAAAGACAATTTTACGAAATTGTTCTTCTAAATTTGCGAAAATCTTCTAGTTCTGTACTGGTGGAAATTCTTACATTTGTAAGTTAAATCTAGAAGTCTACTAAGGGTCAAATTAAGTTTGTAACTTAATCTTAGTAGTTGGTTTTCGAAGCAAAAACTACTTTCCGAAAAACGCCAAGTCCTTCTTTGTGTGAAGGCAGTTTTAAGTCCTCTGGTGTTTGAGGCAAAGTTCAAAGTCCTTAAGTGATTAAGGCAAGGAAGTCCTCTAGTGTTGGAGGCAAGGAAGTCCTCTAGTGTTGGAGGCAAGGAAGTCCTCTAGTGTGAGGCAAGGAAATCCACTTCGGGTTGTGAAGTGGTGGAAGTCCTTTATTTGGTAAAGGCAGTGTTGTCTGGGAAGGCACTTTAAGAAGAATATCTAAGAACTCTCAACTGAAGGTTGAGGACTGGAATAGGTTGGTTATAACCGAACCAGTATAAAATTCTTTATGTTAAGCTTTTCTCCCTTGCTCCTTACTTGCATAAATCTTTGAGAAAATCTCTACCACTATTCCAATTAAGAGGTCTCGTGAAAACCTTATTGATCAAAATCAGAAAGCTTTTAAGAAACTCTAACTCTAAGTCATTTTCTTAAAATTCCTCAGAAAGGAACTTTCTCAGAAAGACTAAGTTCTCAGAAACTTAATCTTCTCAGAAAGCAATTTCCGCTGCAAACTCTTAAATCTACCTTATGAGTAAAAACAGTTTTCTAAGTAAAAGTTTTAAGAAGTAATTTTTTTAAAACTTGCACGATTCAACCCCCTTCTCGTGCAAACATACACTTTCAAATTTATTTTATTTCAATAATAGTGTCTGTGTATATTATACTCACTTAAAATATCATAATTTAATAAAAACAAATACTCATCACTCATCATAGTACTTTAAGTATGATGGTGAGTTGTAGTGATATATGTTGTATATATTTTGCTGGTGCATTCTCCCTTGTAGACATCCTTCTTTGTCTATAAGCTATAGACATGACATGAAGGGTTGATATTGTGACACACGGTTAATGTTTTTATAGATTGAGATAGTGGGGTCAACTAGCAGAAGAGGGTTAGGTTGGTTAAGGAAGAGAATAAAAATGAATTGTCCAACCTATCCTTATGCATGTAAGAGACAACCGTGAATAGGAAAGACAAATTTTCTCTAGTTGTTTAATGTAGTTATTATAAATCTTTATTTAAAATATATAATTTCTAACAATTACTTATATTATTTTTGTTAGTTATTATATCAATTGTAAACAAAAAAAATTAATATAATTAAGATGATATAAATTAATAACATCAACTTTTCATTTAAAATATTTTATATTATATTTAATTTTATTTATAATTATTTATTTTAATTTACTTCTCATAATATATAAATAAAAATTTAAAATAATTTGATCTGAAGACCCTTTTAAGCTACTCAACCAATTGGTATTGACATGTAGTAACACTTCTTAATAATCAAATAGTGTAAAATAATTATTATACTAATAAAAATTTTAGCTTAGAAGAACATAAATAATTTATTCATTCTCTCTCTCTCACTCATTGTTAACATTAGAATATGGTATAGTTATCTAATAACTTTAAAAAGTTATCATTGTTATCGTTATGACGACTCAATAAACTCATTTTATACTTGAATGATTATATTAAATGCTTTAATATTATTTTAGATCTAATATAATCATTATTTTAGAAATCATTTTATATATATTTAAAAAATATCATTCATATATACACTATAACAATAATTATCATTTTCAACATGCAATTGTCGAAAAGTATTGATAAAAGTATTGTAAAAAAAAGATATGTTGACGTTGAAAATAGTCATAAACTATTATTTGACAATTAATGGTTGTTGAAAATACTTATAAACTAGTTTTAAGTATTTTCGACGGCCACTAATTGTTAATGTTATTTTTATTGACAAGTTCAATGTTAAAAATGCTCCATTTTCTAGCAGTGATATATACTCATATAATATGGAACTAAAAGAGTATAGTTTTAGAATAAATTTAATTTACTAATTATTGAAAAAGTTAATTTATAATATTTTGAATTAATGTATTTAGAAAATACAAAAGTTATTGAAAAATAAAATATTTTTTCTTAACCTTCACGAGTATAATCATGTAATGCATATTTTAGGTATATTTGTTTAATATTATTATCAAATAATTAAATTTATCCACTTGACCGTTTTTGAAAAATAAATAATTTTAAACATTACTCATCATCTTTCTCTAATTACATGCAGCAAATTTTTAAAATTTTGAGCGACAACTAATTAGAAAAATGAATAAAATTATTATTATTTTTAAAACTTATTCAATAGGGCCTCCTGAATTTAAAAATGAATTTCAAAATTTAATTTCAAATTCTTATAATTGTTGCATGTATTTTTATATTTATAATTTAAAATTTAATATTTAAAAATATTTTTATTTAGGATTTAATCTTCATCCACCAGTGTAAAATTATTTTATATTGTTAACCAATAAAAATCCAACAAATTGACAAACCATTACTAAAAATTATCCCACTATAATAACAATCACCCATGATTTGACATCATTCTCAAATTCTATTAGCTCATAGTGTAACACAATTTTATATTGTCAGTGTATGGAAATTAATTTCTTTTATTTAAATAAAAAATTTATTCCTTGTAACACATGTGAACTTACACAACTTTTAATTTTAAAATTTAAATTTACATTCTTAATTTCATATTTTTAAAAAATAAAATTATCTTCTCCTAAAAAATAGGCTACTATTATTCACTATCTTTTCAAATCATCTTTTATAAATGTTCACCCTTCTAATTTTCAATAAATATAAATTCATTCATCACCATTTTTTCATTATATTCTTTTTCTTCTTTATTAATCATTTTTTTACATATGCCTCTTTTCGTGTATAATTAACGGAATTCATTGAAAAATATTATATCACTGATGAGAAGATGCTAAAGAAACTGAAGTTGAGTTTTGTAATTGAAGTTGTAATAATCGAGAATAAGTGAAGTGAGAAAATATAGAGGAGATGTTACCATTGAATATGATAGATGAATAAATTTTCAAGACATTTAGTTTCTTCTTCAACTTCTATCTATTTTGAACATATAGATGTGACTATTAAATAAGAGGATAAATGAATAAATTCTCAAGATGAATTGTCTACGGCGATAAGTTTTTTAAAAGAAAAGGTTTTTATCAAGAGATGTTTAAAACTAAAAAATTTATGAACAGATAAATTGTTACTTTATACTCTTATTTTTTATAAACCACTAACATTTTTTTACTTTAAAAAATGGAAATAAATAACTTATCTATGGGAGAAAATAGTTACCTTTCAAAACAAACTTTTTAGCTATGATGATTTTCCTTATTCCTAATTATTTGCTAACTAATTTTTAATTTTATGGTTTTTATCTACTATAAATATAAGTTACTATTTAGAATTTGATTAAATAAACTTATTGACAAAGATTATACCCATGACTAATCATATCAACTCATTGAAAAATATTACATCAATATGAGAATGTTATTGGATGAAAGTACGAGTTATTTGAATTTACTAAATTTCAATGACATTGATATGATTAATTCAATAGAAATGGTATTTATGGATGAATCCTCCGTAAGTAAAACATTTGTTATTATATTTTGATAATTTGATATTTGCTGTGTTTAGCTATTTTTTCATGAAAAAGTAGGGTACTACTATTTATTTTTCATATTATTTTTTCTTCTACTATTTTTTCCTAAAAAAGCATTTTTTCTATTATTTACTTTTTATTCATTTTCACATTTTTTACTTTCATCCTAACATTAACTTGCAATGTTTTCTTTCATATATTCTGTATATATGAATGATATTTTTTAAATATATATAAAATAATTTCTAAAAGAATGATTATATTAGATCTAAAATAATATTAAAGCATTTAATATAATCATTTAAGTATAAAATGAGTTTATTGAGTCGTCATAACGATAACAATGATAGTTTTTTAAAGTTATTAGATAACTATACCATATTCTAATGTTAACAATGAGTGTGAGAGAGAAAATGAATAAATTATTTATGTTCTTCTAAGAAAAAATTTTTATTAGTATAGTAATTATTTCACACTATTTGATTATTAAGAAGTGTTACTACATATCAATACCAATTGGTTGAGCAGCTTTTAAAAGGGTCTTCAGATCAAATTATTTTAAATTTTTATTTATATATTATGACAAGTAAATTAAAATAAATAATTATAAATAAAATTAAATATAATATAAAATATTTTAAATGAAAAGTTGATGTTATTAATTTATATCATCTTAATTATATTAATTTTTTTTGTTTAAAATTGATATAATAACTAACAAAAATAATATAAGTAATTGTTAGCAATTATATATTTTAAATAAAGATTTATAATAACTACATTAAACAACTAGAAAATAAATTTTCTTTCCTATTCACGGTTGTCTCTTACATGCATAATGATAGGTTGGGCAATTCATTTTTATTCTCTTCCCTAACCAACCTAACCCTCTTCTGCTAGTTGACCCCACCATCTCAATCTATAAAAGCATTAACCGTGTGTCACAATATCAACCCTTCATCTCATGTCTATAGCTTATAGACAAATTAAGAAGGATATCTGCAAGGGAGAATGCACCTATGTTGCTATCAAGTTAGAGAAGAAAAAAATGGATAAATGGGAAAAGTCAATGAAAATTGCAGCTCTCGTCAAGTTTTTCGTCCAAGAAGGGGAGAAAAACTTTTTAAGTGGGTTCCACCACTTTTTGACGATATATAAAATTTCTCTCTTTTCTTAGGTGTGTTCTTCCTTGCAAACATTCAAGTTTTGTCTACATGATATAGACATTGTTTGGATGGATAGGACTGAAACAATTAGGTCTGGAAGTTCAAAACTATTTTGTGGGGCCACTAGTATTTAATCAGTCAAAGAATAGTTGTTATAATAGGTACAGTTAAACAAAATAATTGAATAAGTCATTAGAGAGAAAAAAAGCCAGAAATATCCTCTTTACTCTTTCTCTTGTTCGTCTTCCCCTTAACACTATATCAATATTTTTCTCTTTTCCAAGTAACTCTCTCGCACACAGAAAAAAATAGAGAAAGAAAGAAAAGAATAAAGAATGAACTTAAAACTAGATATTTATGTCTTGGTTGAATAATGTGAAAGAAGAAGTGGGGGCTAATATGCACTTGGTTTTTACAACTTGTTCTAGATGGGCGGAGATAGAGAGATAATGGGAAAAAAAAATAGAAGCAAAAGATATATCACTTACAAGAGAGAATAAGAGAAAAACAAAAATCAAGTTAAAAAAAGGGAAGCATAATTCTTTTTTCTTCCGTTTTCATCTTTTTCATTTAAATGTGAAGATAAAATAAGTTTTTATAGTTGCATACTTCGTTTATCTACTTGGCCTATATAAAGAACGAACACTGTATCAATATTTGAGTTTTGTGTTCGTTCTTTATTCTTTTCTTTTTCTCTTTGTTCTGTTCTGTGTGTGAGTCTGAGAGAGAGTTTAATGAGGAAAGAGAATAAGATTGATACAGAAGTAAGGGAAGAAGAATAAAAGGAGAGAGAAAGAGGGTATTTCTGACTTTTTGAGTTATTTAATTACTTTATTTAACTTTATCCATCGTAATAATCACTCTTTGAGTGAATAAATACAAGTGACCCACAAAACAATTTTAAACTTCTAAACATATGTGTTTTAATATCGGGAGATCACCATCATAACCTAATATCTTGACAATAGAACTTAAAATGGAACAAAAAGATATTAACGGAAGAACCGCAAAATAAATCATCAAAACATTTAATTTTTTAAAGAGACATGTTATTTGTGTTTCTAACATACACATATAGTTTACTGAAAGTTCAAAGGGAAAAATAGCAATAAATTAAAAAATAAAAGCAGAAAATAATAATAAAAAAAAAGAGCAAAGAAATAATGAAGACAAAACTCTCAGTAGTCTTGAGTTGTAGAGAAGAATTTAATAAAGAAGAGTATAGGTCAATTGGGCTCAGAACAAATAGAATGAGATGAGAAAATTTCTTTACTTTTATTAAATTTACATAAAACATTTCTTCTCCACACTTACACTCATTATAACTTATATAAAATGTATAAATAAATTTTCATTATAATATGAGCAACGTTGTATAACATGTGAGCAAACATGCATCATACTTTAAGCAAATTATGTAAAAATGTGAGCAAACATATATGTTATAGTGAGCAACTTGTGTGAAATGTACGAGCAAACTTGCAATAAATTGTAAGCAATTTTTGTGAAATGTGTGAGCAAACATGTATTATATTGTGAGCAATTTATGTAGTGAGTAAAAAATATGTAAAAGTGTGATTGATTTTCTCAATATTGCGAGCAATTTGTTTTATATTGTAAGCAATATGTGCTATTTTTATGGTTGTGAATGAAACTTGTGAGCAAGTTATGTAAAATGAGTGAAGACATTTTCACAATACTGTGCGTAACGTTTGTAAAATGTGTGAGCAACGTAAATCATAATGTGAGCAAGTTATTCAAAAAATGTGAATAAACATGTATGTTAATGTGAGCAACTTGTGTGAAGTTTATGTGCAAACTTGTAATAAATAGTAAGCAAACATGCATTATATTGTGAGCAACGATGTGTTAATATATGAGCAATGTTGTGAATGAAATTGCATTACATTATGATAAAACAAAAATTGAATTGTAAAATTGTGAGTATTTTATGTAAATTGTGTGACCAATTTGTGTTATATTATGAGTAATTTGTTATTTGGTGCTTCAACAACCTCATCATCATAACAATTAAAATTTATAAAAGAAGTATTAACGAGACGATGATCAAAGAAATTCTTTGATATATCCATTGAAGTAGTCATTCATATTTTTTTTAAGAGAATTAATAATTTAAATAAAATTAAAAAAATAATCAAAGGATTCTACAGAAAATAAAAAATAATTTTGATAAAAAAATTACAAATTTAGTTATAAAAAATAATTTTGATAGAAAAATTATAAAATTAGTTATGAAATTAAACCAATAAAATCATTTTTTTAAAAAATAAGAAGAATAAAAAGTAGTAATGTAATTAAAAAGGAGTACAAGAAAGAGGGAAAGAAGTAGTAGCACAAAGAATAAAAAAAAAAAAGAAAGGAGCCTCCATAGTGATAGAAAATCTGAGAAAGAGAGGAAGGAGGAGAAAAAGAAGAGGAGTACATATGGGAGTAAGTATTATTGGAGTACATGGAGCATTACTCATATAATTTCTGATAAGTCAGAAGTTAAAAAGAATCAGAACCACGGTAATCAAAACGGACCCATATTCGGTTGTCTATTGCATTTATTTATTGATTATTAATCATTAAAATAACCACCCATGCATTGCATTGCACGGATAAATTCAACTAGTAAATATACAATCTGGAAGCAGTCGCTCCATATTCATAATACTTACTCAAAATTGGAATGTAGTCTATCAAAAGTGAAATTCAACATTTTCCCTTTACTGTTGTAAATGTGTTGCTTCTGTTACGTGCAGAGCAAAAATCTAAGTTGACAAAAACTTGAGGTAGTTAAGAGTTACTTTGCCTTCAAAGAGAACTGCTACCAACAACCTTCCGTGATGACCTTCAATCATTGAAATGAGCTCTTTGTTGGCTTGAGACATTTAAAGAAAAATGAAGCTTAGTATTAAGGTTTTTCACTGCTGATGCACAGTTAAAGAATGTTATTTCTATGCTTGGATGTTGGAATTGTAACTTTCATTGTATATTAATTGAGTGATGCTAAATATACAATGAGAAACCAATCAAACCAACCAATAAATGAGATTTTAGGTCATAACTATTCACCCCATTACCATTTCAATGATTATTTGAGTAAAAAACAAAGTCAAAATAGACTCATTAGCTGTATTGACTGGTTTACCATTGTACACCAAATATCAATGATATTAATAAGGGTAAATTTTATTTTACCGCATGAATGATAGCCATGTGTACTTTAGCACGTAAACTATAAAAAGTACAAATTAACTTACATAATTCATCCAATGAATTTTACTAAAAGTGAAAATGACACTAATTTTTTTTAATTTGATATAATTTTGTTAATAATTAATTAAAAAAAACAACAATGGCGAAGATATTAATTTACAGTTTTACATATTTAAGACAAATTAATAAGTCAAACAACATATTTTTAATAACAATATTATTTTGATATCCACTTATATCAAATATTCATACATTCTACTCATAATAAAGTATTGATCCTACTAGTTTCATCATTTTTTATTTACTTTTTAATCATTCTCTCTTCATCATCTTTATCTTTTTGGATGTATACATTCATTATGAATGTCAAAATATCTTTATTTTATTTTTAAATAGTAAATTTTAATAAAATTTAAAATAATTTAATCCATTGCATAGAAAATATAAAAATACATCTTTTTTCAATGTGAAAATTTTTAAAATTTAGTGTTTATAGTACACATCATCAATATAATTTTCTCTAGAACATGGCTAGAGGTACAACAAAAAATTAGCAAATAAGTTGTACACAACATATATAATATAAGTTGCACAACGAATATTATAGCACATCATATATCACATATTGCAAAAGAAAGGTGATACTACAACATGCGATATATGTTGTGCACAATATGTGATATATATTATGCACTGCATATGATATACATTGTACATTATATATTATATATGTTATGCATAATATATTCCATGTTTTGGTTGTGGTTGGATGAAATTTTATTTATCCCCAAATATTTCTCTTTTCTCTGTTAATTGTTTCTTCAATAAGAAATGATATTTGCGTGAGTCTTCAATTAAGAAGTAAGTACCTGGATTTGTTATCGTTGAATTTAACTATGGCCGATGGTGGAAGGCGACCCGTGCAGATGTCATGCACCGTTGAGAAGAGAGGAAACATCTCTACCCATCCACGATCAGCAAGAACCTCATAAACCTCTTTTGCAGTTAAGACACCCTTTGTTGCAAGGAAATTAAGAACCAAAGAATTAGTAATACGAATTAATAATAAGTAGTAACTATCAGCAACTACACACTACTAGGTCTTGATACTTCTGATTTTGTAAAAATATGCTTGTTCAAATTTTCCTGCTTGAATCTTTGTGATAGTGTTCTGTTTATGCTTTCCTTAGTGGCTGTTAGATCAGATTTCCATGAATATGAAAATTTAAACTGGTTTCTTTCAGAACCTGAATATTTACGGGCAATAGTAATGATCAATAGCTCACTAAAGAGATAAATGACTCACCATAGAATGTGTACCATTCCCATGAAGGGTTTGAAACCTACCTCATTATTTGTTAGACACAAAAGTAAAAAATATCTTATAGGTCTGACTAACAAGTGCCCTTATTAAAAATACTTAAGAAAAAAACAAAAAAGTAAGTTTTCAAAAAATTAAAGAAGTTATGATGGATTCATTACATAGAAAATATTAAAATGTACATTTTTAAAGTGAATTTTTCCTTTTTTATATCCTTAATAAGTGCCTTAAGGACACTTGTTAGCAAAACCCATAATTTATTGATAAAAATAAAAAAAATTATTTGATAAACAATAGAAAAACAGAGAAAATAGTCAATGAGCCTATTTGATAATATTAGAGTAAAAAAAAACTCTTTTAAAAAAGTTAGTTTTTTATGGGCATGATTATGGCCCAAAATTTTTCTATATCAGCTGGTTGATTTTTCATTGTGCAAATAACAACACCTATAAAAATATTATAAATCAATATCACTAGTACATTTTATAATATTTAATATAGACATTCTTAATAATTATTTATACATTTTTAACACTATTACACAATTATATTTATTGCAAAATACCGACACACTGTTACTCCACTCTTACTTCACTCACACTGCCACTCAATCTTCTATGTTCCTCACTTGCTGCTTCTACTTACTCACCTCAATGCACAGAATGAACAAACACGTATGTATATATAGCTTGGTTTATGTCGGTCATCATTAACCGACTTTGCTTGATTCTTTTTATGTTATGTGCTTTCCTTTTCTAGAAAACAGCACAAGATAATTAATCATTATGTCTTTTGTATTTTTTATTTTTTTAATAATTGTGTTAATAATATCATTTAATCATGTTTAGATTTTTTCTTTAATTATAAATTATTATAGATATTTTTCAAGGAATAATCTCTAGGTTGTTTAGCGGTTATTTTCATTTTTTCCCCTCAACAGTAGCTCTTCTATGCATTTCTAGTTGTTTATGAAATTCTGAAAACTTCATATTGTTCAATTCTTTTGTGAAGATATCTTCTATTTGGCTTTGTTTCAGTGCTACAATTTTTTCCTCCATCATCTTGATCCATTCTTCCTTTTGTGAGGCATAGATTTTAGGGCCCTTGACTTTCATGGCCACCGCAAGATTAGAATACTTCAAGTTTGACTTCCTTTGTCTTGTGAATCTCCTAAGTAGTGTTGTTTTTCATCTTGTTCATTTGCAGACTCTTCGTGTTTCCTTTGATGAACTCATGTTTGCCATGGACTTTACTTGTGCCTTTCGATTTGAGTTGGATTTGGAGGTTATTCTATTTCTCTTCTTTTTGCTCCCCCGACTTTTCTTCTTTCATGTCTTTAATTTCCTTAGTGTATGGTATCACTACTTGTTGAAGCGACCACCAAGAGGAGGCTTCATCGAACACCACATTTCGTGATGTATAGCACCGGTTGATTGTAGGATCGCAACATCTCCAACATTTTCTTTGGCTTTCGTATCCCACGAAGATGCAACGAACTGCTTTCTTATCCATCTTACTTCTTTGTTGATCTGGAACAAAGACATAACACACACAGTTAAATACTCGGAAGTGACTTACAGTGGGTTTCAACTTCCATAACCTCTCGAATGGTGAGACGAACTTCAACTTAGCTTGTGGAAGCCTATTTATCACGTGTGCCACAGTCTTCATACACTCAGCCCGGAATCTACTCGATACATTATTCTTGGCATGCAGCATGCTCCGACATGTCTCTTCCAGATGGCGATTCTTCCTCTCTGCCATGCCATTCTGTTGAGGAGTGTTTAGACATGTTATTTGCCTTCATATCTTATTCTCCTTCGGGAACTTGTAGAATTCCTTCGAAGTATACTCTCTTCTGTTGTCTGTGCGAAGGCATCTAATCTTCTTTCCGATTTTACCTTCCACCTTCTCCTTGAACTCCTTGAATTTCGCTAGAGTCTCTGATTTTTACTTCATGAAGTACACCCAGACATACCTTGAGTAATCATCAATAAAAGTTAACATGTAGTGGTACCATTTGATTAATGGTTGTTTCACAGGCCCAAGTACATCTGGGTGAACTAACTTCAACGACTCTTTGGCTTGAAACTTTGTTGATTCGTATGGAATTTGATGTGTCTTACTGTGCTGACATCTGGTGCATACTACGTCCTCTCGCACCTCTAGTTGAGGGAGACCTGAGAGCATTGTCTTCTTCATCATCACCTTTACCCTGTGATAACTCACGTGCCCATGGTGTGCATGCCACAGATCCACTGTCTCGTTCTTTCAAGTCTTATTTACCTAGGCGATCTCTGCAGACATTACGTAGATCGACTCTAAATGTCGTCATTTCAGGATTGGTTTTCCAATAATTTTTATCTTATCATATATCTTAACATCATATGGGCAAAACAACATATATCTCCTTGTCATTTGAGATATTGAAATTAATTTTTTTTTCATTCCAAGTACATAATAAACATCCTCTAAATTTCCCTAATTATCACTACAGCGAGGTGATATCACCACATTCCCAACATGTGTGATTGAGAATCTTGAATTGTATGTCGCTACCATGACTCGGTTTCCTTCGTACTCGATTGTGCTCTCCAGCTTCTCCTTGTTTCCTGTCATGTAATTGGAGCAACCTGAATTGGCGATCAAATCCTTCTTGTAGTTGACGACTGGTGATTGGTGAGTGGCTGTGAGTGCTACTTCATCTGATGACTCCAAAGCTCTTCATCAAAGCTCACTTCTTCTCGCGATGATTCTTCTATGATTGCAAATGAAGTATAATCTTCCCAGTTTTCTTCTTCATTGTGTCCTTTCTTAATCTGACGATCAGAAGTTGTCGCGTTACTCTCCATCATCTTCGTTCTAAATCAGCTATCTCTCTTGAAGTGACCTCGCTTTCAACAGTTGAAGCAGGTATCATCTCGCCTCTTAGGCTTTCCATGTTGTGACCCACTACCTTGCTCTTTCCTGATCTTCATATTTCTATTTTCAAAATTTTTGTTCATAGGTGGCTTTCCCCTTTCTTTTCTTCTACCCGTAAAGAGTGTTTCTTCTTCACTCTTCACTGATACTCCATTCATTTGTTTGACTAATGCTTCTTGGTCAACTAACAAATTTTCTAATCCTACAAGGGAAGGTTGGGTTGGCCAACCATGAACAACAGTAATAAAACTTCTATATTCGGGTCTCAAACCATGAATAATAATTCTTGTTATATGTTTATCTGATATTTTTTCATCTTGATCTAATTCATAGATCTCATGATATAGAGATTTTACCTTGGTAAAATATTGGTTGATCATCAGATCTCCTTGAGTTGTGGACATGAGCTCATTCCCCAAGAGTTATAGCATCGTGTTGTTCGTTTTTGTGAACAACTTTATGAACGTGTCCCACGCTTCCTTCAGCGACTCTGCTTTCTTAATATGTTGCAACATGCCGCGTTCTACTGTGGTATTGATGGAGTACATCACCTTTCTCGCCTTAATATTTCACTTGCGCAACGCCTCCGCTTCGGTAGGTGGTTTTGTCTCACTGCCTCCAACGATCTCTTAGAGATCTTGGCCTTTGAGATATGACTTCATACATGTCATCCATGTATCGTAATTTCGGGTGTTGAACTTCTCGATTCCACCAACCATATGCATTTCTGCCATAGTGACTATATAAAATTTTCTTACTATTGCTTTGGTCCCAGACCAACAGCGTCACAGTCCCTGACTGCAATTTTGCAAGAGCTCCCCCAAAACAAATGCTCCGCCTACTTGAATCGGTCCCGACTAAAGAGTATTTGGTATCTATTTCTTTAATATTTTGAATTATGGATAAAGTCAATAGAACTCGGTCTATGCAGGAATGAGCCAATCGACCATTGTTATTCTCTGTATTTAACAATGTATTGTAAGCTTCAGAACCCTTCTAAGAGTAATTTAAATTTCAAAATTATTCAGAAGCAACCAAGTTTTAGTGATAACAATTCTGAAATATTAAGATAAAGATTTTGAGTTGATATTGATCTAATATATGTGCTAGTGTACTTAGCAAGCTTCATTTGAGAAAATGATGATCCGAATGAGACTTAGAAGATAAGCAAATAGCCTAAAAAATTCAAGTTTAAGTCAAAATGCTCAAATGAACATGAAGAGTATCTCATAAGCATAGGTGAAAATGCTTTTCTGAAAAAAATAACAAAATTCACTCATAAGCCTCTTAGAAGGCTTACTCGAGTTTTTGTTCTCAGAAGGTAAGACCCTCTCAGAAGGGTACCTTCACTCAGAAGGCAATCTTCTTAGAAGACTGACCTCACTCAGAAGGTAATTTCTGAAGAAGTTCAAGTCTCAAAGCTCAACTCAGAAGAAGCATTTTCAATAAGATCAGAAGGTTAGAGGAGCTATTTTGGAACTTGTGTACTGTGTACTTTCTGAAAAAGAACCTCAAAACTCGCTGACATGCAGGTAGCCATTCTGAGAGAAATCCGAGTTAGCACAAGCCACATCAGCTTCAGAAATCTTTCAGAAAGCAAGTGATTTTCGAAGCTTATAAATAAAAGAGCAATGCAAGAGTTCAGTACGAGATTTTTCTGAGATTGAAACATGCTAAAACTCTGCAAAAATCAAAATCGACTTGTAACTTGAAACTTTCTCAGAAATTTTCTTAGAATTGAGAGAAGTGTTATTTGTAAAACTTCTAGACTTAAAATTTGTAAATCCTTACTTTAAGCAATCTATTTTCTAGAAGTCTATTAAGAGGAAATCTAAGTTGCGACTAAGATCTTAATAGTTTTTCGAAAGAACTTCTTTCAAACATAAACTTTGTAAAGTCCTTCATTCGATGGTAAGTAAAGTCCTTGGATTGTGAGGCATAAGTCCTTTGATTTAAAGGCAAGTTAAAAGTCCTCGAGTGTTAGAGGCAAAAGTCCTTAGAAATTGACTAAGGCAAGGAAGTCCCCCTCGGATTGTGAGGCGACAAAAATCCTTTGCGCCTTGTGCAAATGGTGTTGTTTTATGAGAAGACACGATAAGAAAAATATCTAAGTAACTCTCAACTAAAGGTTGAGTACTAGAGTAAGTTAGGAAGTAACCAAACCAATATAGAATTCCTTGTATGTTGATCTCTTCCCTCAAACTATTTTACCGTTTCATTAAACGTGTAAAAACCTAAGGAACTGAATTAACCTTCTAAGACTTAAACACTCTGATTAAGTAAGTTAGAAGTTTTTCTAAATCTTAATCTTCAAAACTATATTCAAACTTACTCGAAAGAGGTATCTTCTAAGAAAACGAACTTGAGTTTCTCATAAGCTTAGGTTCTTAGAAAGTCTTCCGCTGAAACTTAGAAGTGTTCTGTTCTAAGAAATCTTTTTGTGAAAAGATTTTAAAAAGCACGATTCAACCCCCATTCTCGTGCTAACACGTACCTTCAGTTATCAAGAGTTCTATACAAACATTTGCATGTGTGTTAGACTTAAGTATTTTCTATAGCTTCTTTTCAGAGAAAACAGGTTTGGCATATTAAGTTTCATGTATGTACCTGCAATTTTTGGCCATTAAGCAACTCTGCTTCAAGCTGATCAAAAGGCCTGCAGAGTAGAAGAAACAAAGAAATTTGATATAACTACATTTACTATTTTTATTTACTCATCCAAGTACTATGGGCCAAAGGAGAAAATAACAAAACCTCTTCCCCTGATGTTTTGCATAAGCCTCAGCAACTTTCCTGTTTCTTCCACCATCTGCCACAAATAATAATAGTTTTTATGAGACCAAGATAACCAATGCAAATTAAGTATGAATGTATGAGGAATCATGTTAATCAATTTCCTTACAGCATGTAGTGATAAGGTCAGCTACACCACAACTCTCAAAAAATGTGCTATCTTTAACCGATGGATACAATGTCTTTGAAAATTCTATCATCTCTTTTAGACCAAGTCGCATGATTGCAGCCTACACATATGAAGAAAATCAAAATTAATAAAAACAAAAAGAAGACATTTTCGGCATAAATGTGAATCAAATTAGTCCCTTACTTGCAAAAGTTAATTTCTAAATCTAAGGGATCCAAATGAATTATGCTTACAATTTCGGGGACTAATTTAAATATTTAATCTAAAATCATCTAAACTTACTTTTGTATTGTTTCCCATCTCCAAGCCATCAACAAAACCTGCCCCATTTGTGTCATTTGTTAGTTCTTATAAATTGAAAAAAAGGGAAAGAAAAAAGTTATATTGTACAACAAACCAGCTCCTATGGCCACAATATTTTTTAGGGTTCCACACATTTCGACACCTGAAACATCCTGGACCTGTAATGCAAAAATTATAATGAAAAGGTATATCTAAATATTTTACAGTATTACTGGTATACCAAAAAAAGTAAAAAACAAACTCATAAGGAAGAAAATTAATGACACTATGGCTGATTGAGGAAGTTTATTGCAAGATGAAACTAATGATGAGTTAGCTATAAAGGAGGGAGAGGTGGCATCTGATCCACTAATCCAAGGGCCAAAGGAGAGTAGTAGAAGGAGAACCATAGATACTCTGCTAAAGGACTTTGTTTGTTACTGTTTGTGCATGATATATTTATCTCTCTTCCCTTTGAACCTTCTATTCTCTAATTCCATTTCAGGATTTATTCAGATTCCATGTCCTTCTCAGATACTGAAGCTGAAGAAGGAGACCTCCCTCGAGATTCATTACTTGAATATTATTTCTTCGTTGTCTTTCCTTATTTGCAAAAAAAAAAACGGCTGTTATTTCTACATAGAACAATGACATACACAACTTTGACAAAGTTGCAATGGTCGAGAAGTGGTGTATGTCACTCTTCTATATACAAATAATATTATTGTTTGCAAATCTAAAAAGGTTCCTTCACAATTGTATGTTCCTTTTCCTCAATTGAGTAGTCATATTTTGTGCAGCAGAATGGTATTTACAATATAATGTATGTTTTTATCCAAGAGTGAAGAATAAAAATTTAAGCGTTTCATAGGAGCATAGGTGACTAAGAGTGTTATCATTCAGTTAGTCTTGTTAGACGAGTGAATTATGTACAACTGTAGTTAGTTACTAGACAGATAGTATTAAGTTGCTTTAGATGCAAGTTATAGCCCTCCTATATATATCTTATCAGTGTTAATCAGATTGGTTAATCAACACACTTTTTACTCATTCATTATCAGATTCAACTCTTCCTTCTACTACTATCTTCTCTCTTCTTCTTCTCTCTCTCTCTGACTCTCCACACTTAGCACTAATACCTTTATGATTGATGCTTTTACTATGTGCATTTTGTTTTGTTGATGCTTTCTCTAAGTACACTTGGCTATATCTTATTCATAGTAAATCTCAGGTTTATTATATCTTTAGAAGATAATAATATGGAATATACTTGAAGTTTGAGGGTACTTTTCACAGATTCTCTTACCTATACATTCATCAGCAGAATGGAACAACAAAGTGGAAGCTCATACATATAGCTACCATGGGGCTTACATTGCTAGCTTAGGATTCTTTACCTGTATTAGGGGGAGATATTTGTCACTACTACTCAACTGATTAATTTGCTTCCTACACTAGTACATCAGTTCATCTCAACATCTAAGAAGTTAATTGGAAAATCTTCATCCTATGACATGTTCAAAGTCTTTGGATGTTTGTATCTTCCTCACACTAGGTCCTATGATAGGCACAAATTGGATTTTCAGTCAGAACCTTGTGTCTTCTTCAGTTATGCACCTTAATACAAGGGCTATAGGGGTCACTCCAAATCTGGAATAGTTTTCATCACAAGGTATGTTGTGTTTGATGGAGTTGTTTTTCCCTTCAAAGATAATACTTTTGGTTTCCTATCCTCTTCTAATTTAGATGTATCTCATGTTTCTTCTCAGGTACTAGCAATGTTTTAAAAATCGGACCGAACATTGAACCGGATGGGGGAGTGGTTCACAAGTTCAGAGGTTCAACCGGTTGGATCGGGGTTCAACCGTATATAATTAAATATATATAAAATATATATTTATCTAACAATTTATATGCATTTGATGAATTATATGCTATAAAAAATTAAAATATATTAAAAATATTGATTGAAAGTTAAAATACATAGCATTTAAAAAATTTAGATGTTTAATAGTCCTTAATTTTAATAATTATATCATATTTTATATTATATTTTATTATAAAATAGTTATTAAATTTTAAAAAATTAAAATTTTTATTTTTAAATTAGTTGACCGGTTTTGACCGATTTTTTGAAAACCGGTTTTTATCTCAAAACCGAACCGGGTAGGGGTCCGGTTCCCGGTTCAACCGATGGGACCGGCCGGTTCGGTCCGATTTTTTTAACACTGGGTACTAGCTATTTCAATTGTATTTGGTAAGCTTATCGTAGATAGGTCTATTCACTTAGCTAATGATGTTGCTCTTGCTGGTGATGACTTGCTTCCTTTACTTGTCACCACATCAGGAGATAGGTTGTTGCCTTTGCCCTCTCCTGATGTGTCTCAACAACAAGTTGTAGTTAATGATCATCTTATAGTGATAAAAGCAAAAAAATGGCATCAGAAAGCCTAATAAGGTGTATACTGCTACTTCCTCCCTACCTGAAGAACCTAGAAGTATGAAGCAAGCTTTGGTGATTCCTGGTTACAAGTTGTAGTGGATGCTTAATATTCTGCATTAATGCAGAACAAAACTTGGAATTAGTTCCTCTCGCAAAGGATAGGTCGACAATTGGAAGTAAATGAGTGTTTAAACTAAATCACAATTCAGATGGTTCTATTAACAAGTATAAGGTGCAATTAGTGGCTCAAGGGTTTAATCAAATCCATAGTTTTGATTTTAATGAGACATTTAGCCCTGTGGTAAAGCTCATAACCATAAGACTGATTTTGTCTCTTGCTTTGTCTCAAGGGTGGAACCTTAGGCAACTAGATGTAAACAATGCAGTTTTGAATGGTCAGCAACAATCTAAAGGGTATGAAGATGGGTATGAATCCCTTGTCTGCAGATTAACCAAAGCTCTTTATGGCCTTAAGCAGGCACCTCAAGCTTGGTACCAAAAGTTTTCATTATCTTTTGTGCAATTTGGCTTCTTTCCTACTAAGTCTGATTCTTCCTTTTAACTAAATTTTCATTCTACCTCTTCTACATTTTCATCATTGTCTATGTTGATGATATTATCATTACTAGTAGCGCTTCCACTGAAATTGCTGACTTGATTCACAATTTGAATTGCCAATTTGCTCTTAAAGATATGGCAAAATTGCATTATTTTCTAGGTGTAGAAGTTACTAAGGCTTTTGATAAGGGCCTTTTGTTGTCTCAAAAGAAGTACAAATTGCAGGATCTTTTAGAAAAGGGATTTAGAAAAGGGTCGTAGGGCACTTGTTAAGGAAACAAAAAAGGAAATATTCATCTTGGAAATACGCATTTTTATGTTTTCTATGTAATGGACCCACCACCATATTTAAAAGTTTTTCTAAACTTAACATTTTAAGTATCCTTAACAAGTGTCCTTAGGGCACTTGTTAGCAAAATCCTTTAGGCTTTGTTTGGAAGTTTGGAGGGGAGGAGAAGAGAAGGTCTTGGAGGGAAAGATAGGAAGAGGGAAGGGAGGAACTTAGAGGAGATGACATCTCCTTGTTTATGAGTTTTAAAATCCTCCACATTGGGGGAACTTGAAAATGAGGAGTTTGGAGGGTTTTTGAGAGTTTTAAAAATCCCTCAAACACCCCTCCTCCCCATTAATGTAACTCACAAATACAATCAAATCTCTCAAAGTCTTTCCCTCCCCTCCCCTCCCCTCCAAAATCCAACTCAGAAACACACCCTTAGAAAAAGCAAATATGAGTGAGTGTAAACCCTATAACACTCATATTCCTTCCAGCTACAAACTTTCAGCTATTAGTGGTGTTGCATTCCAAGAAGGTGGTCGGTAGTCTTCAGTTTGTTTTGCTCACTCGACCTTAGTTAGCCAACTTCATTGACCAAGTTTGTTAGTTTATGCACTCACCTATGGAGTCTCATTGGAAAATTGTGAAGAGGATTTTGAGATATTCAAAAGGGACATGTTTCTTTGACATTCATATGACGAAACAAGGCAGCTTGCAGCTCACTGGTTACACACACACACTGATTCAAGGTTTGATCCTGATAATCGAAAATCTACTACTGGATACTGCATTTTTATGGGCTCGAACCTCTTTCCTTGGTCCTCAAATAAACACCAGATTGTGTCCAGATCAAGCACTGAAGCCGAATACAGAGGAATAGTTGCTCTCCCTGCTGAACTAATATAGCTACTCTATCTGCGTTTGTTTTTTCTGACTCTAGGATCAGAGTCAGGGAGTCAGTGAAAAATTGATTCTGTCATGTGTTTGGTGCGAGGGTCACAGTGACTCAGTGAACAGAGTCACAGTGACCCAGTGAACAAAATTGCTAATTTTTTGTTCACTCCAATTTTGGAGTCACTGTGTAGTGCAGGGAGTCACTTTGTGCTGGTAGGGAGGCACAAATATATGAGGATGTGTTCGAAGTCATTTTTGGAGTCATTGTGACTCTGATTCCTGTGACACTGACTCTATGACTCCATTGACTCTGATTCCAGAGTCACTGAAAACAAACGCTACCTCACAGTTGACAGAATACAAGCTGCAAGTTCCAGTCCCTATGATTTACTGTGACAATAGTGGGGCAGTACTCTTGGTCACGAATCATGTGCTTCACTCCAAGTCCAAGCACTTTGAGCTGGATCTGCATTTTGTCCATGATCACATTTCTAAGTGTCACTTGAGGATTAGTTATATAATGCATAGTTAGCTAATGTCTTCACTAAGCCTATCTCATCCACCAAGTTTCTGGAATTTCGGAACAAACTCAAGGTTGAAGATGTTCAAACCATGAGTTTGAGAGGGGATGATAGGAGTATAGGTGGTTGAGAGTGTTATCATTATGTTAGTTTAGTTAGATGAGTTAATTGTGTTCAGTTGTAGTTAATTACTAGACAACTAGGAAAGTTGCTTGAGGTGCAAGTCATAGCCTTCTTATATATATCTCATCTGTGTCAAATTGATTAGTCGACACTCTTCACTCATTCATTCTCATATTCAACTCTTCCTTCTAATTCTCTTCTCTCTTTAATTCTCTCTCTCACTCTCTACACTTAGCAAACATACCTTTAGTTTTATGGTGATATTATATTAAAATCTAAAGGTATTCCATTGAGTTGCTTAAGCAAAAATACTAAATGTCATTTTATCATCATTTTTATTCCTATTTTTATTTTCTAATTTTAGAGTTTATTGAACAAAAACTAAAAATAGTAAAAATAATAAAATAATATTTTTTCTGCTTTTAATGTTTTCTTCACAAAATTATAAAATAAAAAATACAAAAAATAAAATAGAAAATGAAAATGGAAGTCAAATAGCATACTAACTTAACTATTTCTTATTGACCCAATGTCTTAAATAATTGAATTATTTTAACCAATATTGGTTGTACAACAGAAATACGTCCAACAAGTATCCAATGTGTGCTATACATGACATGGGATGTGTGCTATTTGTATAGCATACGTACGTATAGTACACATCCCATATCATGTATAACACACGTTAGATATTTATTGGACGTATTCCTGTTGTACACGTAACATTATTATTGTATTTTAACCCATTTGTTAAGTGATTTCATGAACCATCTTTAATCTAATAATGGAATATTAGGAGGGGGTGTGATCTTAACCTTGTTCGGGACAAGGTTTATGTAAATGAAAAAAAATTAATGACACAATGGATGTAGATGTTAATGAAGTGGAGAAGACTTAACTCAGGAGGTTTATTGCAAGATGACACCAAGGATGAGTTAGTCATAAATGAGGGAAATATACAGAAGGAAGGAAATCTATGTTAAGCTTTTTTACAATAGAAATATATTTAACTAGTATTTAATGTGTGCTATATATAATACGTAATGTGTGTTATATATTTATGTTATATGATAAAAATTATTAACATGAAATGGTTTTTTAACAACTAAATATCCCCACCATTTTATCTAATTTTCTCTCTCTTCATTGCTTTTACATTTTTTGTTTCTTTTATTTATTCTCATTTAAGTGTTGGATGTTGTTCATTTATGGAGATATGGGAAATACTTTTTTAACATCTCCATGAATGTATAAGTTCAAACTTTGAGAGAATAAAATTAGAGAATGAATGAATTAAAGAAAAGTAATAATATGAAATGACTCATATATTTTTATAGAGTAAACTCCCAAACTGGTTCCTAACAATTTTCGTGTCGGACAAATTGGTCCCTAACAATTAGAAATACCCTACCCAGTCCCTCACAATGTCAAACCTCAGACACGCTAAGGTCCCTAGACGGATTCCGTAACGTTTGTCCTACGTGCCAAGCTAGCACAGTGTACCCGTGCTGACTTGGTCGTTTAATGCTTGAAACGACGTCATTTCGTTAGAAATAATTAACATTAAACATCTTTTACTACTGAGGATGGGGTGATTTGTGACTCAAATCCAACAAACAAACATGTTTAATGTTAATTATTTCTAACGAAACGACGTCGTTTCAAGCATTAAATGGCCAAGTCAGCACAGGTGCACTGTGTTGGACTAACACGTAGGACAAACGTTACGAAATCCGTCTAGGGACCTTAGCATGTCCGAGGTTTGACATTGTGAGGGACTGGGTAGGGTATTTCTAATTGTTAGGGACCAACTTGTCCGACGCGAAAATTGTCAGGGACCAGTTTGGTGGTTTACTCATTTTTATAATTAGAACGTTTGAATTTTTAAAAAAATTGAATATATAAATAGTATTTTGAGCATATATAGAGACACAACAAAAAAATCAGCCAAAACAGTGAATAAATAGGAATTTGGGTCACAATCACCCCAGGCCATTAAAAATATACTCATGATTAAAAGTGTTATTTGGGCCATAAAGTGTTAAATGAGTTTTGTTGGTTGTTTTGGCTGAAATAGTGTTAGTCCTCAAGCATTTGTGTTGTATTTTTATATAAAAATAATTAAGATGTTAAATTAATAAGGTTACTCTTTATATTTATACTCTCTTTTTCTGAGGTTTGGTTTGGTAATTTTGTGGGTATCAAAAAGTTGTTGAGCTCTCATAAAGCTACTCCTAATGGCTCATAGGAGCACCCTTAATTCTCATAAGCTAGGAGCAAAAGCTCATTGGCTTTTTGAGTTACCAAACACAAAAGAAGAGCTTATGTTTTTTGAGAAGAGGAGCACTTGTTCAATAAGCTTTACCAAACTTACACTAAATCTACCAAACACCACAAAATTGATAATTATCTCCTTAGTTATCATTTTCTCGTAGTCATCTTTCCATAGTATAAAGTAGTTTTTTTTTACTTAACCAACGGTATCCTCTAGCCCAATAGGTCAAGGACTAATCCGTCGCAGTGTGAAGCTCCATTTAAGGGTTTAATAGCTGACCAATGAGTTGCTGCATACACAAGGTGGGGATCGAACCCCTGATTCTTGCTTAAGGGGACAAGTGAGTTAACCACTTGACCAACCTAAGTTGATTAGAGTATAAAGTAGTTACTCTAGTTAATCTTTCAAGAAAAACTATTTGGGTAAATTTTTCCCTATTTCTTTCCCTACAAGAAAGGATTTACAAACTCACAGCCGTCACAATGAAATAAGGAGTGCCAAACAACTGAACCCATTTCTCTGCAGCTTCTTTATTTTGACTGTATCCTACGGTCGCTTCACTAAATTTCTCCAGTGCTATCTGTCAAAAAGGTATAAATAGGAAATTAATAGTTATACTATAAATTGGCCTAGAAAATTATAGGATAAATTATAACACTCAGAGTTTGATGAAATTCATTTTAAGGTGATACTGATATCTTTTAAATATATTGTTCATGTTTAATAAAGAGAGAACCAATATAATTTTTTCATGGATATTAATGTAATAATTAATTTCACAAACTTAGAAACATTGTACGTAAGTTAATTTTATCTATACTATATATTATATAAGGAGGATTCTAAAAAGTAACTACTATTTTAGTGTCCACACTTATTTAAGTAGTTACTTTTTAAATCTAAAACTAAAACTATAAAAATTAAAATAAATAAAAAAATAATAAAAATAACAACTTCTAAACACATAATCATCTTTAAACACATTTAATTTAACTATAAAATATTATTAACTAGTATTTTTTATCCATGTAATGCACAAAAAAATTATATTTTTAATATTAAAGTTTATAAGTTATGTATGAAACATTAAACATATATTTTGTGAAAAAATTAAAATTAACATATATTTGTTATATAATGATTAATCATTATTGATAAATTATTATGTATATAAGATATATATTTATATAAATGCATAGAACCAACTACACATTAAAAGTAAAAAATAATATAAATATAAATACTTAAATTAAAGTAAATATTTATTTTCACATAATCCTTAACTCAATGGATGTCAAAATCAATAATGGTATATGTACACTCTTCCATCAGCCACCATCAGCCACCCTTCACTTTTTTTATAGTGGGCCCCATCAAAATGAAAAAGTAATATTTGATAAATTGATGGAGTGGCTGATGGTGGCTGCAAAATGGTGTACAAGAAGCATTATTGTGTCAAAATTACATAGAAATGAAAACAAACATAAACTTAGATAATATGAAATGTAAAAGATAACCACTTCTATATTTTCATTTTATTTATTTTACTATTTATTTTATTTTTTCTCCAATTTATACAAAAAACTAAAAAAATAAATAATATGAGCCGACAAAAAATAAAAATGCGACTTGACGAGCACGAAGTGCCCAACAAGACGCTAGTTATTATTATTGTTATTATATAAGGGGATTGCAAAAAGTAAGTAATTATTTTTCAAAAAATAAATATAAAGAATTAAAAATAATACAGTAAATAATAAATAATAACTGCTTTTTAATTGTCACAATCTCTTTTAACAAATAATAACTTTTCCGTTATCAAAATCTCACTACTATCTATTTAATTTTAATTAATTAATTAATTTATTTTTTATACTCAAAAGTTTAGATTAGGGGAGGCACACCCCTATGCAGGGTCAGGACATACCACCAACCTCAACGATGATTTATGGTGGAATTTGCAGATCGCTCACCAAAGAGGGCTCCCCAAGATTCGAACCCAAGCCACGCCTAGCGTGGGCGGAAGGATGAACCAGGTGTGCTAACCCTCATTGCCAATAATTTTAATTCTAATTTATATAATTATTTAAAATTAAAAAATTAAATAAAAAATAATAAAAATATAAAAGTAAAATCAAATTAAATATAAAATAATAAAAGTACGCTTTAACTATGCCCGCTAGAAACTATAAAAATGAATAGATAATACTTGACGTACAACAAAAATACGTCTAACTTGTATCCAATGTGTGGTATCCATGTGATGTGTGATATACTTATATGTGCTATACATATAGCACACATCATGTAACATGGATAACACACGTTGGATACAAGTTTGACGTATTTCTATTATACGTCAAATATTATTGCAAAACGATATGCTGATAAACCCAAACGAGCATAATTTCTTGCAGGTACCTCATTTGCTATGTTGGCACCCATTAAAACTGAACAATTTATCCCAAGTTGTTTGGAGATTAGGGTGGAGATCATGGATGGCCCTTCCTTCTTGACCTCCATCCCTTTGACAAGGGAAATAGCCTCTGCATCTTTCTTTATCTTTCCATCAAGCCTTTTGCATATTCCTGGCATGAATTGATGTGGACTTACAAATACTAACATATTCGCACCCTTCACTGCAAAGTTAACCAAGTAGAACACAAGACAAGTTAGTTGAGAAAAACTAACCAAAATTAACAGTGAACAATTGAAGATATTTTGGGAAGGAGTTATTTTCCGGTACCTTTATTTTTAAATATTAGACTAAATACCCAAAATGGTCCTCCAGAAGTCCCTCAGAATTTGAAAGTCCAAAATTGGTCCTTTATATTTCAAAAAATGGGACAAATTCGTCCTTCCGTACATGTTCGTACACTGGTTTCTTTGTTGTACAGACATGTACGGAAGAACGAATTTGTTCTCCTTTTTAAAATATGAAGGACGAAATTGGACTTTCTAATTCTGAAAGACCAATTTATCCCGTAATGATATTTCTGGAAGACTAAAATAAGTATTTAGTCTAAATATTAATCATAAACCTTTTTCTTGCTCCAGAAACATTTATGAATTTCGTACTAAAATTTTGATTCTTTCATAATAAGCTAAGTAAGTGATTTTTATGATTGAAATCACTGTGTAGAACACTGATGGAAATTAAGGAGGTGGAAAAAGATGCTAGAATTTGACACCTGCACTTTCAAGGTCTGGGTCTGCAACAACATTTTTACCAAGCTTGACTCCAGGGAGATATTTGACATTTTCCTGGAAAAAGAATAAGTAATATTTATTGAAATATTTGATGAACAATAGAAAAACAGTCCAATTAGCCAATGAGCTCATTTGGTAATTTTTTTGGCAAAAAAAACTCCATTTAAGAAATTTATTTTTAATAGTCCGAGTGAATTTGGCCCAAAATTTTTTTATTAGCTGATTTTGACTGATTTTCTACTGTAAAATAACATCACTCAATATTTATTTAAAGAACAAAACAATATTGGATACACAATGGGGAATAAGTGCATGTCTAGTCCTTACATTGGTTCGATTGATGACATCCACGAGCTTCTCCCCACTTGGCAATGTTTCCTCAAATACCCACATCCTCACTTCATCTGAATATTTCGAAGGATTCATTAAAATGGGAAAATTACCTATTGTATTGGAAACTTTGCATCTTTTACTAATAAAGAAAAAATGGTTTACATTTGTAACTAAAATACACTTTTGCATGTTGATCATGTTAGAAAAACTCGCTAATTAAAAGCCTAAAGCTACATGAACAAAAATCTCAAAGAATAGTGATATTGAACATATATATGTAATACAATTTGTGTATAGGAAGTGTAGTATTCATGCTGATAAGAAGTTGATGAGTAGTTACGGTTGTCATATATCTAAATTACGCAATTATTTGTAAACAACGTTGCTATACACACAATAAAAAAATAACCAAAACAATTAATATGGTACGTACAACATTATTATATATTGTGTCTAATATATATATTATACATAATATATATCATATATTGTGCACAATATATATCACACGTTGTAAAAAAAGATAAAGTTACCACATGTGATATATGTTGTGCACAATATGTCATATATGTTGTGCATAATATGTGATATACATTGTGCATATTACCCATTATATGTTGTACACTATTTATTGACTATTTTGACTAATTTTTCATTGTATATCAAAAATTTCTATTTGCAAAATAATTGTTGTATACAACAAAAATTTGACCAATATTTATCTTTATTCTTGAATTTTAAGAGTCTGAATAAAAGAGTAAGTATATATTAATATCCAATGATATAGATAAATATTACATTTATATACATGTTATACAATTTTTTTATATATATCCAACATTTCTTTAATAATTATGTATGCAAATCTCTATCATGAGACAATATTTTATTTTAGATAATTAAAGCATGAGTCTCCATTAAGGATAACAACACATACCAAAATTCATATCCATCAACACAATAATACATCAACAGTGCTATATAACCATAAGCCAATTCACATAAAAGGCTCCATCATCAACACTTGCCTATCACCATCTATCACACACCGGAGCTCAACACTATTTGCATATAAACACTATGAAGTTTGGGCACCCAAGTTTCAGAATCCCCTAGCCTCATTAAAAAACCTCATAGCCTATTAAAAACTAACCTAGTAAGAAAAAAGAGTACCAGAGTGAATTAAAACAATGAGGACCAAACACACATAGTAAATTATAACAAATAGCATGAAAGCCCCAACAACATACAAAAAAGTGCATCACCCGCCACCTATGATAAAATACAAACTCATGACTCTTGACTCATGGCAGTCTCATGTCGGTGTTCTCAACCACACAACACCAATGATGCATGACTTCAACTAGGTATACAGAGATATGAGAGATATGAGCGTATACAGAAAACACCAACAGATTTAAATTGTGGCATCCAATACAACGAGAACATCAATGCTTTCCACTTTTTAATACAATATTATTATTTACTATTACATTCCTCATTTTTTAATAGAAAATATTTGTTGACAGTGGCCGACGTATATTCTGAGATGTGGAGGCACAGGTCTCATAACAATTATTATATATGCTCGCTAATTGTTTAGATATGTATATATATATTTTTTATTTTATTGTTATCTTTGACCCGCATTTATTTTATGTAAGTTAAAATGTTACGATGTTATGTATTTTAACTTTTTATATTGATTTATAATTTTCCCCCACTACCAATTTGTTATGGATCCATCAATGTTTATTGTACATACTAAGGATGAATATGTCTTGATTAATGTTACGATGTAATGTGTGCTATATGTACGTATAGCACATATTTCATATCATATATAACACACGTTAGATGTTTTTATGTTGTACGACAAATATTATTACTTAGAAATCCAACAATAAATGACATTGCTGTTAGGTACGTAACGTGTACATGTATGTATGAGAAGAGAAGAAAAGAAATGGTAAGAATAAAGAAAAAAAAAGGTACCATCGAAGGAGCTGAGTCTAACTGTGTTGGAGGCAATGAGCTTCGCAGCAACACTGCCCCAATTGCCGCTACCAACTATGGTGACTTTGTTCTTCATGCAGTTATTATGGTTTGTCACTAAATGCAGAAAAGTGATACAAAAACAAAATCAAGAACACAAAAGATAAATTGAAAAAGTGGTACGAAAAGAAGGGGAAGAGGGAAAGAGTGATCATATGAGGGAAGGAATGAAGTTCTGTGATTAAGATGCCATACACGTTTCGTGAGAAACTATGTTCTTGGAGTTAAATACGGTGATTCCATAAATGTTCGCTATGTTAAAGCGTTGACAAGACTACAGTACGTGGATTGTTATATATAAACAATTTGGTTGTGATTCAACTAGGTTCAACTTTTGTGAATTAGTGCATCAACCAATCTAGCCAATTTTACCTTCATAATTTCTTTTAAATATTCAAATATATATTATATTTATAAATTATATGATTCTGTCATTTTTGTCATTTTTTAACTAATTTTTCTACGTCATTTTTTACTTATTTTATATGTATAAGTTTATTTAAATATACATACATCATTTCTATCTCTTATATTTTGAGTTAAACTTTATGATTCAGAATTATATAAAACTAAAATAATTGAATTTAAATATATTAATTTATATACCTTAGTACACAAATAGTTTTACAAAATAAAAATCTGACACGTTCATATCAATAATATTTGTAAATGATCACAATGTAAAAAAAAAACTTTAAATGACCAAAAATTTAATTATAGTACAGGGTAATGAACCATTATGATTATGATTGAGGTTTTTGGGTTCAACTTTCGGTCGAAATACTTGATTATACCAAAGTACAGTGGTTAGATCAAAATTTTCAAAATATTTGAACTAGTATTTTAATTTTAATATCACTTGTATATATTTTCTTAAGAGTTTAATTTTGATGTACTGACAGTGTAAAGATATTTTACATTGTCGTCCAATCAAAACGCTTCGTTTGTATGACTTTGCAGGTAGTGTGTGGGAGAGAGAAAACACAATCATGACTGACGTGACACACATGATTTGATGATTGTGTAAAAAAATGGTACACTATCAGTGAATCAAAATTAAATATTTTTCTTAATTAGGTAAATTTATTCTTTTGAAGACCACAATTTAAAGATTAAATTAGAATTATTTGATTAATTGCAATTATAATCAAGTTATTATTTGTTATTCAAATTATTGCACTACAAGAAACACAAGTAATAATGAGAAAATTACCGTGAGATTTGAAGCTATTTAGTAACATTATCAGGGGGTTTATCTAGGGATTTTTTAACAAAATTTCCTTGATAATGAGCTTACTTTTTTCATGAGTGAATTCATTCGCATTAAAAATAATACTGAGGAAAAATTTCATGATAAAAATTACTTGAAAAATAATTTCATTTTAGCTTACCAAGGAAAGTTCCCTCAGTAATTTATTAATTTTATTTCACTTTTCGAGAGAAAATTCTTCGGTACACTTTTTTTCTTAAACTATCGGAAATGCGCGATATACCGACAACCTTACTGATGACTTATCAATGATTTTTTGTGAATAGCTACAATCTATCTATGTATATAAACGATTTCAAAGCCACGACCGCCGCAGAAGAGTTACCAATAGCTAAATAAGCTAAGGACATCACAATGTGGAGACAGCTTTGCAACGACTATTAAATTTATTAGCCCGACGATAGTTTGTAAGTTGAGTTGTCAATTGTCTAAATAAATAATTTATCATCGATAACTTTGTGACAATCTCATTTAAAATTAAAATTACTATTTACCGACGACTTTAATTTTTGAAATTTTATGGATATATGTGATTTTGAATATCAATGCATTTCTGACGACTATATTATTTTTTGGTTATTTAATTTATTTTCACGGAGTTTATTTACATTTAATTTTAAATTTTTTTTTATAAAAAGTAGATTATATGAAACTTAACACAAAAGTAATGTAAACCATAATGTTCCAAAAAATGTTCTATTATAATATGGAACAATAATATTAAATAGAATAAACAATAATATTGTACCAAATAAAACTCAAAATAAATATCAAATAATAACAGTACAAATATTAGAGAATAATGAAAAAAATCAATCCTAATATAATGGTGTTCAACAAAGATATATAGAGGAGGAAAAGAAAGATGAATCTTCAGGAATAGGTGGGAGAGGAGAGAGTGAAGGACCTAAAGATTAAGGTTTCACGTTTTGAAGAGGAGGTGTTCATCTGACATTTCATCTTCTTCAAATACTTCTTAACGTCCAAATGCTTATTCTTGTCATTCTTTGCACGACCCTCATATGCTACAACTCACCTTTTAACGACTCATTCTCTTTATCCTTCTTCTGGAGTTACTGAATGAGGAGCGGATGGCTTGAGCCAGCAACTCCTCATTCATGGCGTGCACTCGCTCCTAGATGACATCTTCTCGAGAAGCAGACCCACTAGCAGAAGCAGAGGTAGGAGATGGCGTGTCGGTAAACCCATAGTGGCCTATGCAATATACTCGACCCTTGTAAGTGTTAGAAGAATATCAGGAACAAATCAAAGGAATAAAATCAGGAAAAAATTAGTGTAATTTGTTAGGATATTATTTCCTTATTTAGCTATCTCTTGTTTTATATAATAGGAACCTTTGTAACTTGTAAAATACAGAAAAAAGAAATAAATCAATCAATATCCAATTTCTCAAATTATTCCTTTTGTGTCTTCTTTCCCTAAACCCTTGATACCATCGCAAGATGGTATCAGAGCGGTGTTAGGTTCTGGGAACTCAGACTCATCATCACTGTTCCAAATACCAATCTCAGCAAACAATTAACCAAAACACAACATGTCAACATCCAATGAAAATAACAGTTGCAACAACAACACAAATACAAGCATCCCAGATGAATTGACATTGCAAATTGCAAATTTGCTGCGCAACAGCCTTGGAATGCAATCATCACAAACCAATTCTGACAATCTGTCAATTGGTTTCAAATTAAATGGAGATAATTATCCTTTGTGGGTAACTCTGATGAAAAAAGCAAATGGTGGAAGAGGGAAGAAAGCTCACAAAACAGGAGTACCTCCTGCACCAGCAGAAACAGAACCAACCTTTGAACAATGGGAACAAGCAGATCAGACAGTTTTTACCTGGATCATCCAAAACATTGAGGCAAACCTGATGAACAATGACTCTCAATTTCCAACAGCAAAAGCACTTTGGGATGACCTAGCAACAACTTATGGAAGCGGGACTGATCCGATGCAGATTTATGACCTACATCGTCAAGCCAACAGTCAGAAACAAGGACATGATACCCTAGAAGAATTCTGGAACAAACTACAAGCCATATGGATGGCAATTGACAGAAGACAACCAAACCCAATGAAGTGTCCAGAAGATATTGTAATTTTCAACAAATTAAAACAAGAACAGAGAGTGTATCAGTTCCTTACCGGGATTGATGAGAAATTCGGAACCGTCAGAAGGGATCTTTTGAAGCAAGAGACACCTCCTTCAGTCGAATCCGCTTACGCCGCTGTCCGAAGGGAGGCGGCTCGGCTCTAGATACTGAAGCCAACCACCGACGGCGTAGAGGACGCATCACTAGGAGAGGTTGGGATTGGGTTAGCTGCGAAAAAATGGTCAAACCGAGATGGACACGGACAGGGATGTGGCGGCCGCTCAGGAATCGCCGACCAGCGCTCATCATCGCGGGACAGAGAAGAGAAGAGAGACAAAGAGGACAAAAGCCACCTCCATTGCACCCACTGCGGAATGAAGAAACACACCAAGGAGACCTGCTTTCGGCTTGTGGGTTACCTAGATTGGTGGGAGGATAACCCGAAGACCTCAAAGAATCGCTCCACCAGTAAGGGTGCCGCCGCCGTGGGCATCCAAGAGGCCACCAACAGCGGCGGCGGCGATGCCAGAAGCAGGGACGGTAAGGCAGCCATGGCGGTGGTAAGAACAGAAAGGGAAACGGCGCATGAGGGTAAGGAAAAAGGGGGAGCACCTTGCTCTTACCCTAATGGGTCAAATGGGCTAAGTGGGCTTGGGGTTATTAATTCCCTTGGTCACTCAGCCCAATCCACGCCAAACTCAGAAAAAATGGCCCAAAATCTGATTCAAAATAAAAAAGAAAATGAGTGGATTTTTGATTGTGGGGCTACTGATACTATGACCCATGATCTTCAGGATTTTGATAAATTGGCAAAACCTTTTAAAATTCATATTGAAACAGCTAGTGGGGATTTAATTAAAGTTGAAGGGGGAGGTTCTATTGTTTTTCAAAAAAATTAAAATTAAAAAATTGCCTTTATGTTCCTGCACTAACATCAAAATTATTATCCGTTAGTCAAGTAACAAAGGAACTTAACTGTGTGGTACTCATGTATTCTACTTTTTGTCTTTTACAGGACATTCTTACGAAGGAGATCATTGGGCGTGGTACTGAGCGAGGGGGCCTTTACTACGTTGATGAGGTTACACAACAAGGTCATGTTATGCTTGCTCACGGAATGGTTACCAGACAACTTTGGTTATGGCACAGGCGCTTAGGACATCCTTCATTTGGGTACCTCAAGATTTTATTTCCTAGTCTTTTTTCAAATAACATTGAACCTATCAAATGTGAAACTTGTATTCGTGCAAAAAATCATAGAGTTACTTTTTCTCCTAGCAACACAAGAGTCGATTATATTTTTTCCTTAGTGCACTCTGATGTGTTGGGTCCAGCCCCTAACTCTCATAACAATTTTAAATATTTTGTGTTATTTATTGATGATTTCTCTCGCATGACCTGGGTATATTTTTTAAAAAACAAATCTGAAGTACCTGATAAATTTTTTGCTTTTTTCCAAATGGTTCAAACTCAATTTAGTAAAAAAATTCAAGTACTTCGATCAGATAATGGTGGAGAATTTATAAATCAATCTATGCAAAAAAATTTTAAACAAAATGGCTTAATCCATCAAACCTCGTGCCCTAATACACCCCAACAAAATGGTGTGGCTGAACGAAGAAATCGTAAATTACTTGAGATGACTCGAGCCATGATTTTTGACGCCCAGGTTCCTAAAACTTTTTGGCCCGAAGCTGTTGCTACCTCAGCCTACCTTCTAAACCGTCTCCCTTCCCAAATACTCCTCCATAAAACACCTTTACAAGTCTTAGCTACTCAAACTGATGTCCCTCCTATCTTGACCCTTCCACCTCGGGTGTTTGGGTGCTCTGTCTTTGTTCATATCCCTAAAAGTAATCGAGGCAAACTTGATCCATGTGCGGAAAAATGTGTCTTTGTTGGGTATGCTACACACCAAAAGGGGTATAGGTGCTACAACCCATCAACTCGACGCATTCATGTTACCATGGATTGTGATTTTCTAGAATCTGAGTTTTATTTTAACACCTAACATGGCAGTCAGGGGGAGAATATCAGTGAACCACCATGTTGGCTAAATAACTTGTGTTGCCTAGAAACTATCCAAACAGAGCAAGCAACAACCGAGCATGAGCCTGCCCCACTCAACGTAGAAAATTCGGTACACGCAACCAATGAGAATCCTTCTGAGAATGTCAGACATGAGGTAAGCGAGGTAAGTGGGTCCTACTCTGGCAATTTACTTCCTAATTTTAATGAAGCTGCTAATGATGACAGAGTTGCTCCGGGACTTGAACAACCAGAACCAAGGAACTTTTCTCTTCCCCCAAGAAGAAACAGAGGAATGCCCCCTAATCGATACTCACCCGAACACGTTCCTCACAACTCAAGATATCCAGTAAGAGTGGCCAGGGAAGGAGTAGCAGATGTTGCAAAGGTGTTCTCCGCCATCCTTCTGTCAGAAGAAATTCCAAGAACCGTCCATGAAGCCAGTGAGAAAACTGAGTGGCAAGAAGCTATGAATACAGAAATGGAAGCTCTAGAGAAGAACAAAACGTGGGAAAAATGTATCCTACCAGCAGGGAAGAAGCCAGTTGGATGCAAATGGGTCTTTACTATCAAACACAAGGCAGATGACACTATTGAACGATACAAAGCAAGGTTGGTGGCGAAAGGTTACACTCAGACCTATGGCGTTGACTATTTTGAGACTTTTTCACCAGTTGCAAAGATTGACACCATCAGGGTGTTGTTCTCAGTAGCAGCAAATGAAGATTGGCCACTCCATCAATTTGATGTCAAGAATGCTTTCTTGCATGGAGACCTGAAGGAAGAAGTCTACATGGAAGCTCCACCAGGTTTTTCACAGGAATTCAAAGAGAATGAAGTTTGCAGGTTGAAGAAGGCTCTCCATGGGCTTAAATAGTCTCCACGTGCTTGGTTTGGAAGGTTTACAGTGGCTATGAGAAGGTATGGGTACCAGCAAAGCAACTCAGATCACACACTGTTTTTGAAGAAAAGGGGAGATTTAATCACTTGCCTAATAATCTATGTGGATGATATGATCATAACCGGAAATGATGTCGAAGAGATTACAAAACTAAAAGGGAACCTATTCACAGAATTTGAGATGAAAGATCTAGGAGGACTCAAGTATTTCCTCGGAATAGAGGTTCTGAGATCAAGCAAAGGAATCTTTATTTCTCAAAGGAAGTACATTCTATACCTTCTAGCAGAAACAGGAATGATGGATTGTAAGCTAGCAGATACCCCCATACAAGTGAATCACAAATTGAAGATAGTAGAAGGTTCTAACCTAGCAAATAAAGAAAGGTATCAGCGACTGGTTGGGAAACTGATTTACTTATCACATACACGTCCTGACATTGCTTATGCAGTGGGAATAGTAAGTAAGTTTATGCACCAGCCACAGGATGATCACATGGAAGCTGTCATGAGAATAATTCGATACTTGAAAGGAACTCCAGGAAATGGAATCATATTCAGAAGAAATGGGCATTTGAAGATTGAGGCATACACAGATGCAGATTGGGCGGGAAATCAAAACGACAGAAGATCAACATCAGGCTACTTCACACTCGTTGGAGGCAACCTGGTAACATGGAGAAGTAAGAAGCAAAAAGTCGTAGCACGTTCAAGCGTAGAGGCAGAATTTCGGGGAATCGCTAAAGGTATAACTGAAGTACTATGGATCAGGAAGTTAATGACCGAGATCGGATTCTCACCACAATTACCAAGCCAGTTGAAGTGTGACAACAAAGCTGCAATCAGCATTTCAGAAAATCCTGTACAACATGATAGGAACAAGCATGTTGAGGTAGATCGACACTTTATCAAGGAAAAAATTGAAAGCGGTAGTATCGAACTTCCATTTGTAAGATCAGAAGACCAATTGGCTGACATCCTCACTAAAGCAGTCACAGGACAAATCTTTGCTAAAGTCTTAAGCAAGCTGAGTGTTGGTGATCCCACTACTCACCTTGAGGGGGAGTGTTAGAAGAATATCTGGAACAAATCAAAGGAATAAAATCAGGAAAAAATCAGTGTAATTTGTTAGGATATTATTTCCTTATTTAGCTATCTCTTGTTTTATATAATAGGAACCTTTGTAACTTGTAAAATACAGAAAAAAGAAATAAATCAATCAATATCCAATTTCTCAAATTATTCCTTTTGTGTCTTCTTTCCCTAAACCCTTGATACCATCGCAAGAGTAAGCACTACTAGAAATTCTCGATATTTTGATGGATTTTATCGAGAAATGGGAAGATTATCCGTTGATAATCAACCTTATTGACGAATGGTCTTGCATTATCCGTTGATAAATTTTTCGACGGATGCATCTGTTAATAACTGGATTAAAATATTATTATTTTTCGACAGATGTGTCCCTCGATAATTATTTAAAAAGTTAATTTGAATTGATTTTTATATCTTTTTTTGACAGATGACATCTGATGATAAAAAGTTTTCTATTTAAAAAAATTAAAATTATCGACGAATGAGATCCGTCGATCGATAAAAATAAATTATTTATTTAAAATAATTAAAATTGTTGATTTTATTTTTTTAATAACATTTTTCATTCAAAACTGAATTTAATAAATTATAGTAAAAAAGTAAATAAAAGCATATAATAGTATGATTAATCAAAATGATAAAAACTCAAATGTATTATCTGTAATAATGTTAACAAAATACCAAAAAATATACAAAATATCGAAAATGAAAATCTAATGTATGAAAAATAAATACAAAATCGATGATTATCATAAATAATCCAGCTGGTAGTCATCACCATCACCATCGTCATCATCATCATCTCCTTGTGCAGTAGGCTGAGCAGAAGAAGGCGGGGCAGAAGGAGGCTGAGTAGGAGGAGGTTAAGCTGGAGGAGGCTGAGATGGATACGACAGATAATGACTCAACCAGAAGTGAAGATAACTGACCCTAAATAATTATTTATTTCTTCTCTAGTTATCTTTTATTATTATTATTATTATTATTATTATTATAACATTAAACTAGTTATTAGTGAATTATGTCTTCACTTTAATAAAATAAATCTTATAAAGTATTCTTACTTTTAACCTTTACATCTTATGATACTTTAAATTACCTTAAAGTTGTTCATACTTTGTTATCTTAATATCTCTTACTTTTCTATTTTTAAAGATCTTACTTTGTATTATTCTTTTATGCAAATCTTAATTCTTTTATACATTATCATAACTTATAATAATCTTATAATTGTTTCAAAATATTTTTAATATTACTAATGAAGTCCTAGGCCCTTCGGCCATCACATATTAAGTTAATTAGGAAAAATTACCCAAAATTTCCTAAATTAATTTCTACTTATTTTAAACTAATTTCATTATTAGAAAACAAGTTTTAAAACATTTTAAATCAAATTTTAATTTTGGACAGAACTGAAATAAATCTTTAAAATCACTTTTAAATTATTTTAAAAGCTTCTAAATATCTATAAATACATTTTATTACATTTGAACCCATTTTAGTTGTCATTTTTCACAAAACTATGCACTTTCAAGGCATTTTCTTACCAAATAAATATTAAACTAAATGTTTTTATGAAACATTATTTATATTTTATTAAAAATTATTTATTCTCATAAAAATTACTATTTAATTTATTTTTAATTCATGAAAATATTTTTATTACAACAAAAAGATTAGTTTTACTACACCACTTATTAGAATACTAGTCTTGTCATTACTAGGTGAAATATCATAACACTTTTACACATCAAGATCTCATTTTTATTCTTGGTCTTAGAATTTGAGAAATATATTAAATTTTTATTAGTTTAGATCTTCATGAAGCTCTATCTTTTATTTCATAACTTTTAAAGTTTTATGCTCTCAAATACACTTTGTTCAATATTATCAATGAAACTTCAACAACTCATTTTCTCCTCCTCTAGGCCGCATGTATGCATCCATACATGTACCAAAATATGAGTTTTATTCATTGCACAATTCATATACATAATATGCATTTGATCAAAACAAGATTCAAACTTTCATCAACCATAACACATAGACATTTCAAACACATTTTTCAATCGATTAACTCCATGGAAAATAGTGAGAGCATTTAAAAAATATTATTGTTAGCTCCAAGAACCCGTTACTTCGTTATTTAAAGGTTTTGAGTGATAAAAATTCTAAGTATAAATAAAAGTTTTATTTGGTTGGACTGACTGTTTGTTAAGTGTGTTTTAGAATATGATTAAATTAAAAGTACCAAAAAAAGGCACATATATATTGCATTAAATGAACACAATCAAGCAAATAAAATCTCCTTAAAAGAGGCGCATACTATCTTGCTTTAAACAAGGATTACAATGCATTAATGATCAAGATCTAGCAAGCTAGATTCATCAAATGAGGCGCATACAATCAAGCATTTATGATCAAGATCAAGCAAGATCAAACCCTTAAAAGTGGCACATACACAAGGACAATAATGCATTAATGATCAAGATCATGTAATCATATTTGAGAATATCACCATTTCTTGAAGATTGAAGATGAAGCAAGGCACACCATAGGATTGAAAGTGACACACATATCATTAAGGGTGAGGATTAACTTTCCCTACTTTCAGCAATGGAGAACCCTATCTATAAATAGGAGACCTCCATGCACCACAAGGCAGAACACTTAAGCTCATAACCCCGAATCTCTGTCGAATCAAATCCTAGTTTTCTCTCTTCATCTCTAACCTCTCTAAGAATTTAAGTTTTCATTTTTGAGTGAGGAAACATTGTATCTCGAAATTTATGAGTGCTTTCATTGAAAGTCTCTAGCCTAGCTAGTTATCTGTTAGAAGAACAATCAAGAGGACAACTTAGTTGCATCTAAGTTCTCGGTTGGTCTTAGAACCATACAAGTTATACAAATTAAAGTCCTTTGTTTTAAAGGGAAAAGACCTTAGTGGGACTAAGGCAAGGGTAGAAAGTCTTTCGGTGTTGAAGGAAAAGGTTAAAGTCCTCTCTGAAGAAAAGGCAGTCAGACACCTTGGTTGGAGGTGCAAGAGAAAGTCCCCTGTGGTGTGCAGAGGCAAGAAATCCTTCTTGTGTGAAGGTGGTGTTTATTGAAATCCTAGGTGAATCTTGGGGATTAGAGTAGGCACATTATATTGCCAAACCTGTAACACTTTAATAATTACCTCTTTATGCTTAAGTCATATTGAGTTAATTACTGGTAATAAACATTTTGTTTCAAAGCCCAAGTTTTAAAAATAGGTATTACGGAGAAAATAGGGTCAATTTGTTTTTGAAAATACGTAAGTTGGAAATCTAGGCTTGTTCATTTCAGAGACATAATAATACCACCAATCTAATAATATCTCAATACATAACTAACATAATCGAAAAAGTGGCCCATACATCATACGAGCATTACAAGTACACATAATTCCACACATAGGCGTTATACAATAGGTATTACAGTAATACAATAAGCTAAGTAAAGTTTTCAAGAGGATTATAAGCTAGTACTGTCACTTATAATTCCCTTGTAAACTCTTTATTGATTTACACAACAATACGAAACATAGGAATATGTCATAAACAAGATAAACATAAGCTAAAAGTCCAAGTCTGTTACTTCATCATAAGCCATCAATCATCTTCTGAAAGTTTAGACCACTCCTCAAACTGAGGTGTTGTCGTCCCTGTTATAATATAAAATAAAGCAGTGGTGGAATAGGGTGAGCTCCACAGACTCATTAGGGGGATCACTCCGGATTTATTAATAAATAAGTGAGACATGTTATGTCCATATTAATGGGGTTTTCATGAAAACGTCTTTATCCCGGGTGTCTTACCTTGTATGCGTCTTATTTAATGCAAGTATGATGCACATTTACACAATTATGGAATATCAACATAATTCATTTAAAGCACAACATTTCTTTTTATACTTTAATATTTATATTTTTCCAGTCCCCACTCTATTTTAACCTCCACATCTTCGTTCCTAAAAGGCATGAGCACATCCTGTATCATCATAATTATGGGAAGAGGGGGATAATATCACAATCCCAACGAAATATGACTACCTAGTGGGGTTGCCATCCCTCCACTAAGTATCAACATCAAGGGGAAGGTGACAATCTTTTAATCTTGTATTTGGTGATCAAACATACACGTAGCATCAACATATACATTTGATCTCTGACTATGGGAATATACACTTTTCATAAACTCTTTATATCTTTCGTAAACTTGTGCTACTGCGCACATCTTATCATCATTCCCATATTATACATATAATATATATGAAATTACTTTCATCCAAGAAAACATATACTTTAAAATACTTTGTCTATGTATAAATTCATAACTTGAAGAAAAACCTTTAACAATTCTTTCAAAACTAATTTAAACTTCATGGACACATGCACAACTTTGAAATCAAGTGTTTTACTGAGGAAAACATCAGATAACAGGGAATCCATACTAGGTCAGCCTTGTAAGTTTTAAACAAATTTTCACAAAACAACAGTCAGGACTCGCTCGGGCCTTCCAAGCCTGTCCTAGCGGGCTGCAGAATGCGATATGCAGTTTTTTATGCAATCAGGGCCGCCCCGGCGCCCTATGGCCGCCGAGTGACCGTGCCAAATGCAATTCTTCATTTTCTTAGAGGAAGGGCGCCCCTGCGCCCTCAGGTCGCCCCGGCGCAACTCTGCTGACAGAATTCTGCAGAATTGTAGAATTTCATCCCTTTTGAGGTGTTTTCTACCAAACTCTTTCATATATCAGATTCAATCACCAAAATCATTGCAATACACATAAACATCAATCATAACATCAAATATTTGAGTAAACATAAAACCCTAACATCTAAACACAAGAAAAGATCAACAAAATCATTAAAACCCCTACCTCAAAGGTGTTCCTAACTTGATTAGGGTTCCAAAAATGCACAATCCTCTCCAACCTAGCTTGTCCTCGGATTTCCTCTTTGGAGCATATCAAGAGGGTTAATTTTGAGTGTTATGAGGTTAGAAATGAGTGGAAATAAACCTATGGAGCTAGTATATGATATGGAGGGTGAGATTTTGTGAAGAAATTGGTGTTTTGGGGCTAAGAGGTGGATGAAATGGTGGTGGATGGTGGGAGCTCGAGCTAAGGTTTGGTGGTGGCTGGTTTTAGGGTTTGAATGAGGGTTTCTAGGGTTTTGGTGGAATATGATGTATTTATAGGTGGGTTAGGGACCCTTTTGCAAATTCTAGAGAGTTAGAGGGCTTATGGTGCAAATATGAAGTGTGGTGTAGGAATCAATTCTCTATAAGTCTAGGGGCCAAAAAGCAAAAACCTAGAATTAACTTACCATCATAACTCAATAAAACAAAACAATACAAGCATATCAATTAATTAAAATAACTAGGTCCTAATTCTTGACAAATTAGTCCTAATTAGATTAATTAATTATCGGGGCCTTACATTCTACCCCCCTTAAAAGAATTTCCCCTCGAAATTCAATACTAGTAAAAAGATTGGAATGTTGTCTCCTCATGTCCTCTTCTCTTTCCTAGGTGAAATCCTCCATTCTCCCCCTCCCCCAGGCCACCTTCACCAATGGAACCGTCTTGTTTCTTAGCTTCTTGATGCCCCGATCCACTATTCGTGAGGGAGGTAAGTGAAAGGTTTCGTTACTTTAGATCTTTAACTTGAATGTTTTGGCAAACCACCCTCCTGTACATCTTCCTCCAACCTACCAGGGTCCATAGGCATGAGCTCATCCTATCATGATGGGAAGAGGGGGTACTTTCACCTCCCTTCAGAAAAGGTACTACATGGCGAGGTTGCCAATCCCTCCTTTAGTAGCACTAATTTCATGGTGAAGGTGTCAACTCTCTTATTTATCATTATACCTTTCATCAACTTATTATTCAACATTATACATTCAGTATGTACATCATCATATCATCACATCATCAATACCATTTCAATAGCAATCCATTCACATAATCAACATAAAATCATTTTTACATCAAGATTCTATTATTGCAAGAACACTCATAAGACTATTCATTTATATTAAAATTTCTAATCATGCAATTATATTTTCCTCATAATAGAACGTCATTAATCACATATCCAGTGTATAAAGCATTTCATTGAAGTTGGAAGCAATTTCATAAAAATCCATGAAATATCAGGAACTCTACGAACAGGCCGCTAACGAGTAAGGCTTGGCCGCTAGCGAGTAAGGCTTGGCCGCTAGCGAGTAAGGCTTGGCCGCTAGCGGCTGTCTATGACGAATCATGCGCTAGAGTCCGATGAGCGGCCATTAGTGTGTGTCCTCCAACTACGCACTAGCACGCATCATGTTGGACGAAAGCGCGTGTGGTTCAGCCGCTAGCGGCCGTGCTTGACCTTCATTAGAAACTCAGAAACTCAGAACAACATAGATATATCCATTATTCCTCAATTTTACCAAAAATCATCATAATTATCAAACTTGCATGCATCAGAAAATAAAACTACACCCCTACCTCTTGTAGACCTCCTAAACAAGCTTAGATTCTCTACTTTTCTTACTATCTTCTCTCAAAAGCTTCAAGAAATTGATGATGATGATAATGTTGGTGGTTGTTTGGAGATTTTGATCGGTTGGATTTGAAGAGGATGATGAGTAGATGAATAATATGTGATTTAATCTCGGATTAGAGGTGATTTGGGGTGTTAATTGGTGAGGTCAAACTTGTATGTGTGTGGTGTGTGTGGTGTGTGTGTTTGTGTGTGAGAGTGTTCTTGAGTGTGTGAGGGAGATGGGTGTTGAGTGTTTTAGTGAGGGAATGGTTCTCTAGAGTGATAAGGTGGTGTTATCCGTGGAGGGCTTGGTTGCAATTAAAAAAAGTTGAGGGATTGGGGACCAAAATGCAGAAATAGCTGTTGTCACGCGTTTGGTCACTAGAGCGCATCTCATGGCCGCTAGCGGCCAAACCTCTCCTGCCTACCCGCTAGCAACACAAAGGAATGCGTAGCTCCGGGATCGAACAACGTTAATGCCTCAAAACCTCTAACCAAAATGATACCTGTAAGAACTGCATTGGATGCGTGAGCATCCTGGAGGGTGATAGCATAAAGACGGGGTTGTCCTCCTAAGCCCCTACCTCCAGGTACTCTACTATCTGCCCTTCCGCCTCCACCGCCTCTGCTGGCCGGTGCAAAAGAATGGGTCTAGCCCTGAGCTGGTTGAACCACTATGACGGTCATCTGCATTGAGGCTTCGCTAGATGCTGGTTGTATGACTGGGCAATTTTTGAACCCATGGCCCTCTTGGCCACAACTGTAGCATCCTCTGGTCCCTTTGCGCCAAACCGCAGAGTGGAGCTTACCACAAGTCTAGCACTGCGGGCGGGAGAAGACTGACCCTCCCTGCAGACGTGATGCTGTGGGCTGGCTAACCCTGCTCTGGCTTTGACTCTGTGTGGTAGCGGGGCGAGCCGGTGCGGGTGCTGAGGAGATGGCCCTAACTGGTGAAACCCCTGAGACTGCTGCGGCTACTAGTTGTGGGCTGGGGCTGCTCCCCCTGAGAAGGAACCAGTGAATCTAGCTTTCTTCTCTCCCTTGGCCTGGATATCCATGCTTGTGGTCTCGCATGAGAGGGCAGCATTCAGAACCTCTGAGTATCTATCTGATGTCTGGTAACATGTCAGGGCGAAACGGTAGCTGCTAGGAAGGCCCTAAAAGAAGTGCCTCACCCTCTCGTTTGGGGCCATTAGGAATTGAGTGACTCTGGCGAGACGGGTGAACTCCGCCTCGTACTCGGACACGGTCATAGCTCTGGTCATCTTCAGTGCTTTGTCTCGAATACTAGTGGGGACGAACCTGTCCCTGAACTCCTAGGCAAACTCCTCTGATGTCAGCTGTGGGGCCTCTGGGTCTCGATCATCTAATAGTGTCTGGTACCAGGTGGCTGCGACACCTCCCAACTGGTGTGCAACTAACTCTACAGCTAACTCTGATGGTATACGTAAGAGCGTCATCTTCCTCTGGATCTAACTTAGGAACCTATCGTATCTATGTCTGTTGGGGTGCCGGAGAACCGGGGAGGATTAGACTAGTTGAAACAATCAATCAGCACATCCTCCGCAAACTTCCCTATGGCGGCCTGAGCAGCCACATACTGAGCCTGCTGTGCTTGCTGTGTCTGGAGCGCTACTATCTCGGCTAGGCTGGAGATGGCGTCTCGCATACACCTACTCCCACTGCAGGAGCCGGAGGAATAGGAGGAACGTCGGCGAGGAATCATGATCCTGGTGAGGTCTAACCATAAGGCATATCAGAAAAGGATCTCAAAGAAGACTCTGACTACTACTGAACCTAACTGATTTTACTTTTCTATGAACCTCTAATGGGACTGCATTCCATGGCAATGGGTGCACTTCTATTAACGTTGGTTGCCGTGACACTTAAGATTCCTAGCTCCAGACTCTAGGGGCTTTATCCCAACGAACACGCTACTAGGTTATAACATAAGGGCTAAACATAACAATCGTCATAAATAAACAATCTGATAAACTGAATATATAAAATTGTATAACATCTGTAAATCATAACTGTAACTATCTGAACATGCATACTGATCTGAGACTGAGCATAACCGTAACATAATATACTAAAAAGAAAGGAATCCTGCCTCTACGATCTGTAGCAAACTATTACATAAGAAACTGTTTATAAAACTATGAACTGAAAGCTATAAACTGAATAATAAACTAAGCCAAAACTAGTAGACTCCACGACAGAAGCGGAGCTCACCAAGAATGATTGCAACAACCTTTACTGGATCAAGGGCTCCTCGTCAACAACAAGGTCGTACTCTGAAAAACATGGGTGGTGAGGGATGAGTCGTCGACTCAGCGAGGGGATAATGCATGCAATGCAACACTCACAACATATATAACACAAACTAGCATGTTATCATCCATACAAACAATATCCTGTCGAGCTATCACACTATAGCTACTGTCCCAAGCCTACTACTGAATAGCTGTAATATGTATATGTAAACTGACTCTCAGCACGCAGCTAGAGTATAATCATATCTGACCCACGAGGGGTATATCTGCAACTATCACCAAGCCTTCCGACAACTGGGACTGGATCGTACTTGGCAGGCTTGGGCGGCTCACCGCTAACTAGCATACCACAACTAAGATCTACCGGGGTCTGCATCCGGGCCATAGCGTATGACGTAGTACTGATTAGAGCGGCGTGATTACTCAAGACAATCATCATACAATACAATCAAACATATATCATAAATGCTATAAAGCTTTACTTATAGTTCCTTTATATTTCTTATCTTATTTAGTTACATGTTATATCATAAACAATAAATAATAAATCATCCAGCAATCAGCATATACCGAACACATAACATAACATAACTTAGAAAAATAAATCTATATAGTCATCTATACTAAGTTCCTAACCACCTAGCATGTTACTAACACTTCTACTATCACTACACAAATACAAACACATGCAATATTATCATATTTATTACTATCTTATCTAATTATCTAATTATCAAACATATATATGCTATGAATGCTACACTACATATAAGATCTCCACTCATTTAGATAATCCTGAGACTGGAAAGCATCGTTAACTCCGAATTCGGCTATCGGCATTGAATTTGCACCCAAAGTGCAAAAGACACATCAAAACCACTAAAAGAAGAGAAAACGAAACTTTGAACTGAAGCTGCGTTCGAAGCCTTCGCTAGCGAACAACTGCTACTCGCTAGCGAGGGGCCACTCGCTAGCGACCCTCACACAGAAAGGACAGAAAAGACTTTTCACTCATTGTCGGGAACTTGCTTGTGCAGAGATATCCCCAAGACGTCAAACTCACACTATCCTAAAATATAAAGGACGCCAAAAGCACTGCTTTGAAAAGACGGGAGTATGAGTCTGTGAGGGAAAAGCTACACTATCATCTCATATATATAGGGGGATGGGGAAAAGTTGACATCATGCTCTGACCAATGTGGGACTCGGTCCGGTCTCTAGCGGCTGAAACATGGTCGCTAGCGAGCCCTCTCTGACAGCAACGTACTGACTCGTTCTGACGCGTCCTGAAGAGAGTCCTTCTTAAGGGATATTGTGATACGGGGTATCACAATCTCCCCTCCTTTTAAAGATTTGGTCCCCAAATCCAAACTAAACATATACTAAGGTTTACCTCGCGGATCGAAGAGATACGGGTACTTCTCCCTCATAGACTACTTTGTCTCCCACGTAGCTTCATCTCCGGAGTGATTCCTTCAGATGACCTTGACTAGCGGTACCTCTTTGGAACGAAGTTTTCGGACCTGGTGATCGACTATGGCTACTGGCTCCTCCTCATAACCCAAACTCTAATATATCTGTACTGGCTGCGACCTCAGAACATGAGACTCATCGGGAACATACAACCTCAGCATCGACACGTGGAAGATCGGGTGACCTGCTGCTAACTTAGCTGGAAGAGCTAACCGGTAGGTAACCTTGCCAATCCTCTCCAAGCTCTTGTATTGTCCGATGTAGAAGGGATTCAGCTTTCCTCGCTTACTAAACCTCACTACTCCCTTCATCGGGGATACCTGCAAAAACACCTGATCCCCGACCGTGAACTCCAAATCGCGTCTCCTCTTATCTGCATATGCCTTCTAGTGTGAATGAGCTACCGCCAAATGATCCCTAATCAACTGCAATTTCTCCCGGGCATCTTGAACCATATGTGGACTAACTGCTTGAGCCGCACACGTCTCAAACCATCCAAAAGGCGAACAACAACGCCTACCATACAAGGCCTCAAACAGTGCCATCTGAATGCTAGCCTAATAATTGTTGTTGTAGGCAAACTCCCCCAAGGGCAACTGCTCATCCCAAGACCCACTGAAATCTAAACTACAAGCCCTCAACATATCCTCTAATGTCTAAATCGTGCACTCTGACTGACCATCTGTCTGTGGATGAATAGCCGTGCTGAGATCCAACCTCATGCCTAAAGCTTGATGCAATCCCCTGTCTGAAAAGATGGAAACCGGTACCTCATGCAACCTGACAACCCTGTCGATGTAGAGCCGAGCATACCGTGTGGTTGTGAACGTAGTCTTCACTAGAATGAAATGAGCTGACTTCGTGAGCCTGTCCACTATAACCCATATGGCGTCGAAACCCCTCACTACACGTGGCAATCCCATCACAAAATCCATCGCTATCCTCTCCCACTTCCAATCCGATAGTGGAAGATCCTGCAATATCTCTGCTGGTCGCTGATGCTCAACCTTGACCTGCTGACACACCAAACACCTGGTCACAAACTCACCCACATCCTTCTTCATGTTGTGCCACCAATACAACGGCTTCAGGTCCTTGTACATCTTAGTCGATCCTAGGTGGACCGAATAGGGTGTACAATGAGCCTCTCTCAAGATAGTCTCCCGTAGATCCCCTACCTCTGGTACACACAACATGTCCCCAATCCTGAGCACCCCATCTGCATCCACTGAGAAATCTAAACACTCCCCTTTCTGAACCCTCTCTCTGAGCTCCACCAACCTCGAGTCCTCTGACTGACATTGCTTTACGAGCTCTGCAAACGTCGACCGAATGCTGACATGGGCTTAGAGCGCCCCTGATCCACCAACATCAAACTTGACACCCTCGGACTCCAACCTCTGGATCTCTCCCGTCATGGGTCTCCTCTCTGACTCAATGTAGGCTAAACTCCCCTGTGATCTCCGCTCCTCCACAACTGGATTCCTACTTAAGGCATCTGCCACCACATTCACCTTTCTCGGATGATACTTGATCGAACAGTCGTAGTCGTTGAGAAGCTTTAACCACCATCTCTGCCTCAGATTCAGGTCCTTCTGCTCAAAGATATATTTCAATCTCTTGTGATCTGTGAAGATCTCACATGTCTTCCCATACAGATAGTGCCTCTAGGTCTTCAGGGCAAAGATCACCGCTGCCAACTCCAAATCATGTGTGGGGTAGTTCTGCTTATGCTTCCGTAGCTGACTGGATGTATAAGCAATCACGTGACCCCTCTGCATCAACACACATCCTAGACCAACCCTGGATACGTCCCAATACACCGAAAAACCATCGTGTGGTTGTATGTGTGTTTAATGTCACAGGTTTTGATAATGTCAAAAAGGGATTAAATGTTGTTATCTTGAAAAGCAAAGTAATCAAGTCACATGATGAATATCTAGATTAATCTTGAAGATATTAAAGATATATTGAAGATCAATTAGTAAGGTCATTTATATTAAATTATGTAAATCTCAAGATAGATAAAATGAATGACCACAATTCTTATGAAATTGGTTTACAAAATGATTTTATTAAATGATTTCATGAAAATAATTAAAGTTTCAAAACTATGTGTTAAAACGTTTTGAAAAATATATTTGATAAGTTTTGAAACATTAGATAATTATTTCAATATGTTTGGAAATTATTTTTTACTCATAAGGATTTCAAATTTAAATGAAAAAGCATGATGTAATTGATTACAAGAGTCTTGTTAGCAAAAGGTGTAATTAATTACAAAATGTTAAATTGGTTTTATTTTAAGAGTCACATTGGTTCATGCATGCAATGATTGAAACTCTATAAATATCAATGGTTTCTAATTCCAAACTAATGAGAATCATGAGAGACATGTTCTAAAAGTGTTTTAACCTTTTTCTCTCACTTTTTCTAATCTCATGTGGTCTAATTCTTTCTATTCATTTTGAGATAATAGGATTGTGTTATCAAATTGTATATCTACTCTTTGAGAGAGTTTGTGTATGAGAGTTTTCTTTACTTACAAATTGTAAGATTGAAATAAAGTGATTGGGTGATAATCACTTTGATTTGGGTTTACTTGATTGGAAGGGTTGGGTATCCCTTTGGAACAATTAAGTGTTGTAATCTTGTTGAATATTATAGTGGACTATCCAAGTGGAAGACTTGGAACTGGATGTAGGCACAGAGGTGTGGCCGAACCAGTATAAATCTCTTGTGTCAGTTTTCTCTTCCCTTACTCTTGTTATTTTCGCTTTTATCATACACATTTCATACTACATTATCTCTTTATCCATCAACACATAAAAAGAGTTCGAAAAGTTTTTAATTGTCATTTTCACTCAATTCAGCCCCCTCTTGAGTATATTAGAGACCACTTGACCAACAAGTGGTATCAGAGCGGGTTCCTTGTATTAGGCTTAACCGCTTCAAGGATATGGCCTCCAATCAAGTTTTACCCGAGGGATATGCTTTAAACCGTCCTCCAATGTTTAGTGGGGTTCATTTTGCTTATTGGAAGAGTAGGATCAAGATCTTTATAGAACCCATTGATATGGATGTGTGGGATGCCGTTGAAAATGGTCCTTTGATTCCAACCAAGATAGTTGATGGAAAGAGTATAAAAAAAGCAAGAGATGAGTGGACCAAAGAGGAAAAAAGGAAAGTTCATTATGATCGAATAGCCCAAAACATTATCACCCCAGCCCTAGAACATGATGAATTCTTTAAAATATCCAATTGTAATTCCGCAAAAGAAACGTGGGATACTCTAGAAATGGTTCATGAGAGAACTTATGAAGTGAAGAGATTAAAAATCAACACCCTTACCCATGAATATGAATTATTCAGAATGAACCCCAAGGAACGTATTCAACACATGCAAATTAGATTCACTCATATAATCAATCATCTTGCATCTCTTGGAAAGAATTATTCAAATGATGATTTGGTTAATAAAGTGTTGAGATGTTTAAGTAGGGAATGACAGCCAAAAGTCACCGCCATCATGGAATCTAGAGACTTGGCAACAATGTCACTTCCAATTTTGTTCGAAAAACTTCAAGAGCATGAATCAGAGTTATCAAGATTTATTCAAATTGAAGAAGGTGACAGGAACAAGAATCGTATTGCTCTTAAGGCCTCCACCAAAGTTAAATGCCCAAGGCTATTAGAGAAGAAGAAACAAGCATATATAACATGGGAAGAAAGTGACTCTGAAGCCTCAAGTGAATCCGACAATGAAGATGCAAATCTAAATCTCATGGCAACAACAAATGAGGATCACAATGAGGTACATATAAATTTTGATATTTGTATTAAAAATCTTTTAGAAAAGAATTATAATCTAAAAGAAATTCATGGTAACACTAGATATTGTCTTAGAAAATTTAAAACCATGAAAGAAAAACATATTTGGGTTCCTAAAGATTCTTTATTTTCTACTAACTCCCAAGGACCCAAAAAGATATGGGTACCAAAAATATTTTTGAAATCTTGTGTTGTAGGTGAACCACAAGACAAGAATATCATGAAAATTGAATCAATTGGTACTCAAAATTCATGATTTGATGCTTCACAATTAAAAATGCATATATCTCTAGAAGCATAAAATTATGGAGGAACTCTTATGAGTAGAATATTGTAAGTTAACATTTTTTTTATGCTCATAAATGTTCCTATATGTATTTGTTGTGTTTTGTTTGATTGTAATCGATTAACAGTTTAGAAACTCCCTTCATGTGCAGTTTTCCCGCCTTGTAATCGATTACGAACCCGCGTTTTAGGGCTAGGAGTCGTCTTCCTCGATTCAAAACGTTGCGACTCTCCTCTCTCTCTCCTCTGCAACCCCCTCACCGCGCCGCCTTCTCTCTACCTTCTCTCCCTCCTCCGGCCGCCGCTCATCTCACCGCCACCACCATTGAACTCACCTCGGCCTTCTCTTCAAAACCAACCGATTGGTTTTTCTCACCGTCTCGAGGTCTCTCTCCGCCGCCTCTGCCTTCGCTCCGCCGCTGTTCTTCCGCCGTCTCTGCACCGTTCTCCACCGTCCCGAGTTTTCTCCTCAAACGGCCGGGTTCTCACAACCGTTCCGATCAAAGCTCAGGAAAGCAACGACCCGAGCTCTTCTCTGCTTCTATTCTCCGGCGCCGTTCTCCGCCGGTCGTCTTCCTTCGTGCCTCCGGTCGCCTTCCTCAGCCGCCATCATCTTCATCTTCTCCATTCCAACTATGGCAGAACCTCCCTCATCCTCTGGTCCAAAATGCCGCCGCCTCCCTGTCCCCTCCGGTCGCGGTGGTTCAACCTCTTCTCCCTCCAGTCGGGGTGCTCAAAGTAGTGGCTCATCCTCCATTGTCCTCTCCATGCCACAGTATTTTTCCAACGCCGATCAAGAACGGGAATTTGTCACCAATTTCAAGGATCGAGAAGTTGTGCCTCCGAGATATGTTGATTTGGACTATTTTGAAGCTCGAGGATTTGAGTTTGCTCCGTTGATGAGGAATCTTGGCATCAGACAATTTCTCACTATAAAGGTTTGTTATTACCCTGAACTAATTAGGATGTTTTATTCTAATTTAGTTATTCATTATGATGGAACCTTAGAGTCGGAAGTTAAACATACTAGCATGGTGATTAGTCCTGAATTATTTGCTGAATTATCTGGTCTAGGAATAGATGGTTCTAAATATGGTGGAGACAGTGCTATTCCTAGTGATTGGGCTGATGAATATAATTCTCATGATGCTAGGATAGCGGCATGTAGGCCTAATGCTAGGATTGATCAGAGATTTATTGCAGGTCTTCTGTCTTTGCATTTTAGGCTTCTTCACTATGTATATGTTAGAGTTATCTTTCCTAGAATGCACAATATTGCTCAAGTGACTGAAGCTGACTTAATTTTCATGTGGGGTATACATCATGGGAAACCAATTGATTGGGGATTTCTGGTGAGATCTACGATGTCTAGTGCTCGTGCTAACCCCAAGAAGCTCCGAATCTCTGCTACTGACGTTGGTCGTGCCCACTGACGTACCACCTCTACCTTCTTCGGGTCTACCGTGATACCCTCACTCGCCGCCACGTGTCCCAAGAAGGCCACCCTATCCAACTAGAACTCACACTTAGAAAGCTTAGCATACAGCTGAAGCTCTCTCAATGCCTGCAACACCGTCCTCAGATGCTCCTCATGCTCCTCTCTGCTCTTGTTGTACACCAAGATGTCATCAATGAATACGATCACAAAGCGGTCCAAGAATGGCTTGAACACTTTGTTCATTAAGTCCTTGAAAGCGGCTAGGGCATTCGTCAACCCGAAGGACATCACCAAGAACTCATAGTGTCCATAACGGGTCCGGGATGCTGTCTTTGGTACATCCTCATCCCTGATCTTCAGCGGATAATATCCCGGCCTAAGATCTATCTTCGAAAAGCACACCGCCCCCAGAAGCTGGTCAAACATATCGTCAATCCTCGGCAATGGATACTTGTTCTTCACTGTAACCTTGTTCAACTGCTTGTAGTCGATGCACAGCCTCATAGACTCATCATTCTTCTTCACAAAGAGCAATGGCGCTCCCCACGGTGACGAACTCAGCCCGATGAACCCCTTGTCCAACAACTCCTGCAACTGACCTTGAAGCTCCCTAAGCTCTGCCGGTGCCATGCGATACAGGGGTATAGAGATGGGCCTCACTCTCGGCTCCAAGTTGAAGGTGTGTGTTAGCACGAGAAGGGGGGGTTGAATCGTGCTAAGATTTTCAAAATACTCTTCTAAAACTCTTTCTTTCAAAAACACTTCTCAGAAGGGTATCCTTCTGAGTCGCAGCGGAGAGTCCTTCTGAGGAAGTAAAGTTTCTCAGAACCTTTGCTTTCTGAGAAGATCAACCTTCTTGGTGATTTCTGAAACTTGTAGATTATGACTATCAAGTGTAAATACTTGTAGTTATAATGAAAGAGTGTTAGTATAATAATAACTATATTAACATGATAGTATATTCAAGATATACATGAGATATTAACATAGTTGTAGCAACTAGAAACCATGTATAGAGACACTTTCTAGATAAGTTATCTAATATGAAGAATTAGGAACTTATTCAAGATAATATCTACGCACATAATAATATACTATAAACTTCAGAAACACATTCTTGTTCAAAGAGAAATGGTCATAGAGCCTCAGAACCCTCATACGAAGTTTCTGATATTACTTTCTGGTGAGAGCATAATTTGTACTGGTTCATTACGTTATTAATATCTCTCACCCCAGTCATCGAATCAAAGATCCAACCGTTCAAATGTTAGAACTATGTGTCCTTAACATTCTCATAAATTTTCAGCTCGATCCAACGGTTAACGAATCCGTATATGAAGAACTACGATGACTGGTTTATAGAAAATCTGCTCTAAGAACTCATTATGTTCTTGCACGTTTTCACTTCAAAAGTTGTCTTTCTTTCTTATGTAATTTTCTGGTAGAAAAAGCTAGTTAATATCATGCATCTTATACTTTATATAGAGTGTGAATTAAGATAAAGATTAAGCAACTAGAAATTAAATTAGCAATAAAGTTCAGAGAGAAGTATAGAAAGTGAACACAATTTTATACTGGTTCGGCCAATGATGCCTACATCCAGTTCTCAAACAATTGTTTGAGTTCCACTAACTTTCTTCAAAGTTACAGATATTATCAAGCCTTCTCAGGCTCTCTCAAGTATCTTTCTTCTAGCCTCTTCAGGCTTTGCAGTGAATATTCTTTCCACAAGCCTTTCCAGGCTAAGCATAGATATTCTTTCCTCAAGCCTTCTCAGGCTAAGCTTTCGATATTCTTTCCTCAAGCCTTCTCAGGCTAAGCCACCTTTTCACACTAGAAAAGGATTTACATTGCCTTAGATTACACTAAGGACTTTTCACTCCACTCTTACAAGTAAGAGATTAGTATTCTTTCATCAAGCCACTTCTGGCTTCTCTTGCTTAACTCAACACAATGAGCAAGACTAGTATTCTTTGATTGGCCTCTTCAGGCTACTTGCTCATTTACCATGAGACTTTTACAAGTATTCTTTTCCTAGCCTCTTCAGGCTCTAATTGCTCAACTCCACATGAGTGAGACTTTTACAAATAAATACAGATTTGTGTTTGAAAGATGTGTGCGTAAAGCACTTACAAACAAATGCTTAAGGACTTTGAATGAACAAATGAAATCCTTAAACAACTCCTATTCAAAGCTTGCAACAACAAGAATATTATCTAATGAAAGGATAAGAATAGAAGATTTCAAGAAATTTTCTTTTGAGAGAAAATTTCTCTTTTACAGAATCTCGGGTTTCTCAAGGAATATGAGTAGAAAAGATTTGATTTGATTCCTTAGAGTGACCCTAGATGTTGTTAGTGATGTGTTATAAAGTTGAATTAATGTTCTAACATCACTAGGAAATTTGGCAGCATTGCAGCAACGTGCAAGCTCACTTTGTGTCTTGTTGGGAGCTTATTTATAGCCTTTTCCAGATTATAGCCGTTGTGCACAGTTCCCAAGACTTTCTGATATGTCCTTTTGAGAGACTACCTTCTGAGAGTCTTCTGAGAGGACTGTCTTCTGAGAGCTTTCCGAGAGTACTGCCTTCTGAGAGCTTTCTGAGAGGACTGCTTTGTGAGAGCTTTCCGAGAGTACTGCCTTCTGAGAGCTTTCTGAGAGGACTGCTTTCTGAGAATTTGTGCTTCTCACAAATTCTATTCAGCCTTCTGAGAAAACTGCTTTCTCATAACCAAGTCAGCACTTCATGAGAAGGCTGATGCATCTTCTTGATGTGTCTTGACTAACCCAATGAGAAGTTTCTGAAAGAATTTCTTCCTTCCTTAATGATGTATCTTCTCATTCAAGATGCCTTGATTAGATCAGAGGGTGATTCCTCAGATGTAGATTTTTCTCAGCTTCTTGAAGGAACTTCTTGGACAGCTTTCTCATAAGCTCACAGCTTCTGAGAGCTTCTCAGATGCTGGCTTTCTGAACTTTCTCCGGAAGGTGTATCTTCTGATACTTACTCAGAAAGTCTCTTATGCTGTCTCAGAAAATACTTAAATATAGATCTTGATTTCCTTAAGTGCTTTCTGAATGATTCTTATCAGAATCCGATGCTTCCATTTTGTCTTCTGGGACTGCTTTCTGGAGCTCGGCTTTCTCAGAAACTTTCTAGTCTTCTTAGAAGACTTTCTTGGCTTCTTGGAGGATGCTTTCGAGAAGTCTTCTTGGTCTTGATATCTTCTCGGTTTATGAACAGTTTCTTTATCAGAAACTTGAACTTCTTAGCTTCCAGAAACCTATTCTTGAAGTGTTCTGATATTACCGCTTTCTCCATTCTTTTGGAAGTGCTCTCTTCAGAAGGTTCTCATATCTTCTGAGTGAGGGTGGCTTTCTGAGAGAAGGTCCTTCTGAGAGGAAACCTTTCTTCTTCATTTTGCTCTTCCAGAACCATGTGCTTTGGGTGCTTGTTATCCCAACTTTCGTATGGCTTTAGCTATATCAAATAGCTTTCTTACTGCACATATCAACACCCATTAAATTATTCTAACAAAATATTTTCTTTGTATTAATTTGTTATCACTCAAAACCAAGTCTTTAATGATTTCCAATCATTAGCACTTCTTGGAAGGGTGCTGGAGCTTACACAAGTCTATACCGAACTCCACCACTCTGATTGGAGGTTTCTATGATGTATGCATGAACTCTGCTAAACCTCTTAACACTCTTTCTAAAATGCTTCTACTCATGCATCACTCCTCAAAACATTAAAACCATTTTAAAACCTTATTTTCATTTCAAAAACTCAAAATACACATTTAAATCCACATAATTCCTTAAAAGACACTTTCATTCCATCATAAATCTTCTCAATACTTTTTTCCAAATAATTAAATCATTCAATGCATGAAAACCATGTATGCAATCATCCAATCATCCATACATATAATCCACATAGCAAATAAGGAATCAAGTACACATAGGCATACAATACACATACAAATCAATTAAGTCCCAACTAAGGTTAATTATCACTAATTACCCTAAATTAAGACATAATCAAAATCCGGGGCATTACATTCAACATAAATTCCCATAGGTCGTACTATAGAGAATCTGGACCACTCTTACACTCTCGGACTTCTTCGTCTCGTGTAACTAAAGGTTAGTTGCTTTCCACTTTGCTTGTTGCGTACACCTTTCACCAATTCATCATGACCCAGTCCTAGTATCAATCTCGTTTCATCGAGGGTGCAACCCGATATCTATCCAATCGAGGGTGAGGTCCCGGTATCTGAGGTGGAACTGATTGTCTCAATGCATGTTTTGAGCTCTGAACTAGGAACAACAGTAATGGCTACCACTCCATCCTCGCCTATCCTTATAGGATCATCGACTCGGAGGCCACAAATATTGAGACTCACACTATCCAACCCACATGGACTATGCACCACCATCTTGCTTCTCGATGGCTGGATCTAGGCTAACCAAAAGTTTCACTTTGACGGCTATATCACAAACAAACCAACAATCAATCAATCAACAAAAATATAAACACCAGAAATCATCACTATCAGTACACTAACTGATCTTCGGGATTCTCTCTGGTATCTCATCATATCAACATCATCAGTATTAGTATACAAACTGATCTTCAGGATCTTCCGAGTATCTCATCACATCAACATCATCAATATCATATCTCATAATCATTTTCATCATCATCAGTTCACATTCTCAAGCTCAGTACCATTGCTAATATTTACATAATAATCATAATCATAACCCACAAGCATCTCATATCCAACATCAATCAAAATCATAATTAAATAATATTTCATAAATCAGAACTTAACTCATAAAATCAAGATATACTAATCTTATCATCACTTAGATCATCACATCAACATTATTTCATGGACATTCCCATCATTAATTCACCATTCTTTAAAAAATATGCATTTTCTAGTAATAATGATCCGCAAGAGTTAGAAAAGAGTTGTTGAATCAATGGTTCACTGACTCAATCTTTAAAACATGTTTTTAAATTGAAATATTTCATTTTTACACTGGAATGGACGCCCTAGCGGTCAAACCTCGCTGAAGCGATCAAGCGTTTAAAGTTTTCAAATTTCATACAGGACATCTTGCTCTGGCCATGAAATCGTGCCAAAGTGAGTTTGCCATGCAGAGGAGCTCGCTCTGGCGATCTCAGCTTGCTAGGGCGATCAAGTTATGTAAAAATGCAGAACCCAGCTCTCCAGTATCAAAATTGCACCACAAAATATTAACAACTTGTCCCAAATCCTTGCATATCATCATCAGAACTTGCATGCAACCTAAATCAGTGAGAAAATCTTAAGTTTTACATCAGTAACAATCATTCTAACTTAAACTACAATTGCATACATGATCATCAACCTACAAGTTACTCTAATTGCTCCTACCACCACAACCTTGAATGTTCAACCTCATGTATTAACATATCACGAAATTCAAAGATAAATTGAGTAAAAATACAATGTGAAAAGCCTTTAATCATCAGAAGAAATCAACAACAAGAAGGGGTTACACATGCAACTCACTTGGATTAAGGTTGGTGATGAAATTGGGGTTGGAAAATGGCTTCTTGGTCTCTCTCTATGCTAGCCGTGGACAGCTCCTGGAGTGCAAGGAAGAAGTGACCCAATGAGGTGAAGAGGGGGTGTGTGTTGTGTTTATAAGGGGTTGCCACATTATTGTAGTGAGTTAGGAGTGTTTTGTGAGTGCTATGTGTGTTTAGGTGGTGAGTATGAGTGTATTTGAGTGGGATTAGGTGGAGGAAAAATCATTTGGTTTTTCTTTGGCTCATTTGCCGTGGTTTGATAAAGTTTCGGGTCATACGTAAGCTTTCTCTCACTTTACTTACTTACTCATTTTTATCTCTAATTATAAATCTAGAGAGCGTATGAACGTTACGTAAAATTTTTAACGGTTGAGCGAGACTCTCGATGATGTCAAGAATAATAAAATCTTCATATTATTAATTCCACTAATGATAGTTCATTAGAATTATTTATAATTAAATGGTTCTCATGTGGAATTAATTTCAAATCGAAATTATCTAGTCTCGATGCCAGTGTAACCATATTTGAACTCATTTCAAAACACCCAACGTGAGTTCTAAATAATTTGAGGTCTCACCACGTTTTCTGCTAAAATTTTCATAACAATCATTCGTCTCTTTGTATTACTCAACTACTCATTTTAATCCTAGTCTAAGCCTTGCTCATTAAAGAAATATTATCCACATATCACTTCAACCTCATATAATACAATTAACTAACAAATAATTATCATAACCAATGATAACATCAATACCACTATTATTAAAATAAAATAGCTAGAATCATTATATTAGTATACGACAGGTGTTACACTTTGTAAAGAAACACAAGCTTCCAAGCTTCATCAATTTAAAAGTTTAATATTCTAAAAGTGAATTGAAAACACAATTAAACCCCCTCCCCATTCTCGTGCTACTTAACACATTCACTTTGCAGATAAGGGAGGTTGTGCATGCTGCAGAAGTTGGCTCAACAGTTATACTAAAATTCACGAAGGCGGTTACAAAGGTTTCATGCCAAATCCTCTCTATAAATAAGGATGTCATTCTCAGTGATCAAGTACGCTTTCAGTTAAGTTCTGATACTTGTGCACACTCTGACTTAGGCTTCGGAGTCCTTGCAGGGAACCACCTCCCAACACCTCGAAGAGAAGAGACTTGTGGATCCATAGGGCTATTTATAGCCAAAGTAAGGAATAGATAAGATCAAATCAAATCCTAACTGAATTTGTTAAAAATAGAGACATTTAAAATATTATTTTATAACAAGAACATCTGTTTTTAAATTAACTTTAATGAATTCATATTTTTCATGTATTTTTATTTTTAATTTTGTCCATATTGTATTCAATGATATCTCTTAATTAGTGATATTTTTAATTTTGACCATGTTAATCTATTTTTTAGATTAAATTATAGTTCTATAGGAAATTACTTTTGTTAATGAGAGTAGTAGTATAGTTCTCACGAGGATGGTATTATATATTATTCTATTTATTATAATAATGAGGTGTTCGAGCGTATTAAGGTACCGATATCATCCGAACGTGAGATGCAAATGGAGATAAGGGACAAAATATTACAATGGATGTATGATAGGTAGGAGACGAGTCCTCACATTTATTAAAATATAACAACATTAAACATAATAAAAGAAATTTAATTTATGAAATTTTCATAGTAAAGGTAAAATATATATTTGTAACAGAAATTAAACAAGACTTTTATAGAAATAACTACCTCTTTCTATAAGTGAAAAATAATTTTGACATTAATATGATTTTATGTCAACGATATTATTCATTGCTTATTGTATTAACTACTGTTGTCACGAAAATTCTACCCTCTCGGCTATGACTGAAAAAGCAGCCGAGAATAGCAAAATAACCGCTTTTGATCCCTAAGTACAACGATTACGCTAAGGAGGGGAATCAACCCCTTAGCTGTGAGTTCTCCAAATATCTCAGAGAAACAATATTTTGGACAAAGAGCAAAGGATGTGAATAAGAAAGCTTCCATTAATTCAATAATCACTAATTACACCAAGGAAATAGTAAAGAAAGTGTTTTCTCTACATGAGTAAACTACAACTACGACTAAAACTAAGAGAAAAAGGTAAAAGTGCAGAAAAAATGATAAAAAGTAATTAAGGCATGATTTGTGATCTTGGAGATGGTTGATTTTAGTCACAAGTTCTTCCTTATATAGCATTCTTGGTTCCTATTTTCAAGCTCCATGTTGCCCATGATCTTGCAATTGATTAGTCATATTTTTGTGCCATGAATCCATTAGTGGAGTGTAAAAACCCACTACCCACGTTTTTAGCAACCACCAACTCATCCTTCCCACGTAACTGCTTCTGCCTCGGCTATTTCCATCATGGCTAATACTTCCTCGGCTGAGCTAAACCTGTTACGGCTCGGCTAACTGTTTTATCACAGCTACTTCTGTTACTGCTCGGCAAACAATTTTATCACAGCTGATTCATTATAGCCAACCGTTTTTCCTGATATGATGTACCATTGACAACCGTTTCTTTCCACTCCATTTCTTAGTTATTTTTGGGTGATAACATATGCCTCCTTGCATCTTTCAGCTGACTAATGAATAAGAGGAAAGATGAAGGATGCATTTCCTCAAAAAGAATTCCAATTTCATGTCCCCTATTTATACCGACTGTTCTATGTTCTCAGATCCACTCTTCGTTCCACGAACCTATATCCTTCTCGTTTGTCCATAAATCTCGTAACTGTTCGCAACCGTCTTTCCCAGTCGATCATGTCCTTAGTTTTTCGACTCAGTTAGCGCAATCCTTAGCTGATAATTGTTGGCTGCTCACCTACGGCTGGCACCAGAATCGGCTAGGAATTAACCGGTCGCTTTATACCCAGCTGCTTCAACTCAAATATTCCTTCAACGACTGACCTCAAACCACTTAGTAAAATAGTTCATAGCCACTAAAATAAAGGAATGATTCTTGGGGAAAAAAGATAAAACTTTCCAATTAAATTAATAGTCCATCCCCAAAATGACCATGGTCTAATTACTGCGCGCCTGTAATTTTTCCAAGGACATAATTTGAATTGGACTATGAATTTGGCAAGACTAACATCCTTTAGCATGATTGAAATCATCAGCCGTAATAGTCGGCCAATAGTGTTCATCCCTATTAATCAAACATTTCATTTTGGCTTTAAACTACATACATCTTCATTCATCCATAACTCCTAACTCCTTTGATTATGTTCTAAAAATAATAGGGAATTTTCAGCCGAGATTACAAGTGCACAATCAGCCGAATTCATTTCTTTTAATGATTTTTCATCCTATTAAACCCCTTTCAGATCGGCTAACTGATAATTAAAGTCGGCTAACTTGATAACTACATCATCAATATAAATTCCCATATTCTTTCAACACAATGCATGACCTTGGCATTCTTCGCCCGTCGGTATATTGCTTTGGCATGAACCAACAACACCTAAGCAACAGAAAGCAACCTCACGAATGTCCTCCTCTTGTATGCCTCAGCTAGCATTGGTTAGAGAACCTTTAGCCTTAAATCCAAGTTGCTTCCTTTCTATGGATGACAATTCTTCTTCTACATATATTATACTTTTTTTTTTATCAATATGGGACTTTGCGGACATCCTCCTCCCCCTAAGAGGTCGCCCAAGCTAAGTCATCCTCAGCTGGACACACCAATCCGAGCACTAGCTCTGATTGTTAGCCGATGATATTTTTCTTTATCATTCTAGTACAGATCCTTTGCTAGCCGTGATTCAGCTCTCATCTGTACCTTAAAGTCGTTCCATCTTCTTGAATATCATCCACGATATGATATTCATTATAGCTCATCTCTTCACTATTAATCTTTCCTTCTTTCTGTAGCTTCTCTCTTTATTCAGCAAATGTTACTCATTCAAACTCTTCCTCAAATACATCATCTTCTAAATCATTCGGCTGAATTTCATTAGCTGAAAATTCAAGTAGCAATGTTCCAGCCGTCACAATCATATTTTCTAAATCTTCGGGTAATAATAACCGATCATCTTCACCAAGAATGTAATCTTGAACGTTTAATGAAGCATATCATTCTCAGCCGAGGATTGAGCAACATTTACACTTTTCATATTATCATCACCAACTAAGCTATCCCACATTATTGACATGATTGAGCATATTAATCGAACCTTAAGATTTCTGGATAGCTTTTTCCTTTGGAGCTTCCTTTCAGCTGTGATAGTTGTCATCAACTTGAGGCATCACTTTTTAGACGTGCTCCCTTCTACAAGCTCTAGCTGTATATGCCATTTGCTTTGGATACCATAATAATGGGAACACATTTGATCTTAGCAAGCTTGCTTGCCCCCCACTCTCTTTTGAGCCTACACTCATAATATTCCATTCTAGTGTCTTTTTTACAGCTAACTTTCACACTTGATTTCTCACGGCTAAATTTCTTATGATTGGTGCCCTCCAATTATGACTTTTTGCAAAAGGAGGTCTCCAAGCCTGCTTCCTCGTGAGTTGTGATTTTTATAGTTGATGTACTTACTGTAGGTGGCCTCTACAATTATATTCAGCAAATTGTTGCTCTTTACAGCTGATTCCCAGCCACTTATAGTGCATTACCTAATCTTCCATCAAATATGTTGACGCCAGACTTTGGTTTAAAAACAATTAAAATTATTTATTGCATTATTTGAACTCAAATTCATCAATGTACGGCTATCAGCGAAAATAAATACTTTGTTAACGGAAGCCGTAGAAAGGATTTGAATATTCCATCATGCTTGTAAATAATTTGCAGATCGGTTCACAATCTGCCCCCCAATACTAATATTTGCGCCACCTACATCAATGTTCATACTAGGCACTGTCCAAATACATATCCCAGTAGTGCTAGATTTCATATCAGCTCTGCTGCATAATTCTTACCAGTTGTATGGCAAAAAGTGATACAAGCATTAGTTGTAGCTGTACGACAGATTTCAAATCAGCTGCAGCAGAAAATCATACCAGCTATGCCAGAATTTATACTAGCTGTGCGGCATGATTTATACTACATGTGCGGCAGAAATCATACCAATTCTAGTTGTGTGACAGAATTCAAACCCGCTGTAGTAGAAAATCATACCAGCTATGTCAGAATTCAGACTAGCTGTGTGTCTGAATTCATTCCAGCTGTGCGGCAGAAATTATACCATGTGATAGAAATCCTACCAACTGTGTGGCATAATTTATACTACCTGTACAACAGAAATTGTGCCAGCTGAACCAAAATTCGTACTAGCTGTGTGGCTGAATTCATTCCGGCTGTGTGGCATAAACTGTGCCAGCTCAACCAAAATTCGTACTAGCTGTGTGGAAGAATTCATTCCAGCTGTGCGGCATAAATTATACCAACTATGTAGTAGAAATCATACCAGTTGTGCGACAGAAATCATACCGACACTTTTTTTTTGACAAAGAATCGTCAATCACTAACAGCTGCCAAAATGAAAAATTCGTGGCATTTCCATCAACCGCCGCGTGACTCGCCATATTTTTAATCGGGTTTGCCTAAATAATTAGGCTTTGATCTATTCATGGTCATCGAACTTGGTAACTTTCTTAAATACTTTCCCGACCTCAGATTTGTACAATTGTACATCAAAGCCATGGGGTGTTGAAGGAAAATTCACACTTTGCTCCTGGAAATCCCACTGGGCGTGCCATTTATGTTGTCACGAAAATTGTACCCTCTCGGCTACGACTGAGAAAGCTGTCGAGAATAGAAAAATAACCGCTTTTGATCCTAAGTACAACGATTACGCTAAGGAGGGGAATCAACCCCTTAGCTATGAGTTCTCCAAATATCTCAAAGAAGCAAGATTTTGGACAACGAGCAAAGGATGTGAATAAGAAAGCTTCCATTAATTCAATAATCACTAATTACACAAAGGAAATAGTAAAGAAGGTGTTTTCTCTACATGAGTAAACTACAACTACGATTAAAACTAAGAGAAAAAGGTAAAAATGCAAAAAAAATGATAAAAAGTAATTAAGGCATGATTTGTGATCTTGGAGATGGTTGATTTTAGTCACAAGTTCCTCCTTATATAGCATTCTTGGTTCCTATTTCTAAGCTCCATGTTGCCCATGATCTTGCAATTGATTAGTCCTATTTTTGTGCCATGAATCCATTAATGGACTGTAAAAATCCACTACCCACGTTTTTATCAACTGCCAACTCTTCCTTCCCACGTAACTGCTTCTGCCTCGGCTATTTCCATCTCGGCTAATACTTCCTCGGCTCAGCTAAACCTGTTACAGCTCGGCTAACTGTTTTATCACAGCTACTTCTGTTACAGCTCGGCTAACAATTTTATCACAGCTGATTCATTATAGCTAACCGTTTTTCCTGACATGATATACCATTGACCAGGGACGGATGTATGTACAACTGTATGGGGGCTTATGCCTCCACTGGATTTTTATTTTTACGTTAAAATATATATAAATGTATATATTTTGTCCCCATTGTATTATTAAATTTGACCTCACACTATAAAAAATTAAAAAAATATCATCTTATATTTATATATATTAACGATATAATATTTTCGTCCTCACTGTTAAAATTTTCTGGATCCGTCACTGCCATTGACAACCGTTTCTTTCCACTTCATTTCTTAGTTATTTTTGGGTGATAACAACTACATTTGTGGTATGTAGTCCTTTATATTTTATATATTGGCTAGAGAATAATCCAATAGATTATACAACCTTATTAGTCCAGTAAAAATCCGAATTAACTTCATACATAGCACGGATTACCACACAAGTATATATATACACACACATATATACCATGAATATTAAATGATTTAGAAGCAGATAAATTGTTACCTTTGTATTCTTATTTTTTATTTTAAAATTTATTATAGTATTTTATATGATTATTGATAATTTATTAACATTTTATTTTATTTTAATACAATTTTTTAAGAATAAATCAAGATATTGATGGTACTATGTTAAACATTATAATTTTGTTTTAACATTAATTATATATTAGTTTTTTGTTGTATGAACTATTTTTTAATTTTATATTATGTTATTATTAATATATTTAATATTTTTATATATTAAAGTAAAATATAATAATTTCATAAATTAAAATTAAAATAAATAGAATTTTATTTATTCTTTAGTTGTCTCATACATTGTCTGAGCTCAAAATACTACTTTTAAAATAGAGTAATGCTATATATATACTATAAAACTAGCTACCATTAGTCATTATATGTAATAATCTAACTTTTTAAAACTATTAATTCAACTTAAAAAATATTAGATTAATGTATAATATTAAAAGTTGGATTAATAATTTTAAAATTTAAATTATTATATATAGTGACAAATCATAACTAATTGTATGATGTACAAAAAGGATTTCTTATTAAAATATTTTAGGACAAAAATAATTTTTTAATGTGTGAGGATTAACACCTTAAGAATACTTTTATAAGGATTAAAATTTTGAACGCTAATTCAGAGTTCTCGCTGGAAGTACACTCTCGGACATCTCTCTTGATGAAATATTTAGGTTGAGTTTGGTAAAGCTGTGACTCTTGAAAAACTGTTGTTCTCCTTGGGCCCTTAAAAAACTGCTCTTAGAGAGCCATAATAGTACTATTTGGTAAAATTATACCAAAATTGCTCCAAATAAGCAGAAGCCATCATTATAATGTTTGGTAAAATAGTGTAAAGTGGCTCCCAAAATATTAAATGACCATAATAGACATAATATTAAAAGATATTGTGTAAATGAGGGTCATTTATGTATTTTTATTTTCAAAGAGCCAAAGCTGACTTTGAAAAGCTATTGTTGATGGCACCCCTGCTCTCATAAGCTAGGAGCAAAAGCAGTCCAACTTTTTGATTTACTAAACGCAAAATAGGAGCTATAGCTTTTTGAGAGCATGAGCACCCCAACGAAAAGTTTTACCAATATGAACCTTAATCCTTCTCCATCCGAATAAAGTGATCAAAATCAATATAAGTATTTTTGGAAAGATGTAAATTAAAACGACCTATATTTGTGACAAATAAAATTATATTTAAATAAGATGAAGCAACATTAGCTCTAAGCAACCCCACGAACTTCATGTTAAGTCTTCTCCATACTATATTTATGCTAGTATTTTATATGAGAAAAGTTATTTATACACCTAAACATGATCCACCTCTGTATCCATCTAGATAAATAATTCACAAATGCTTGGGAAACAACAAAAAATCAGTCAAAACAATCAATAAAGTCCATTTAATATTTTATGACCCAAATAGCATTTTAATTATGAGTATATTTTTAATGGGCTGGGTGATTGTGACCCAAATTCCTATTTGTTGGCTTTTTTTGGCTGGTTTTTTGTTGTATCCCTAGCAATGGTCTAAAAAATTAAGTTAGATATGATTTGTTTTCCTAGTTTTTTCTCTATTCTTTTTTTCTTTCCTAATTTTTCACTCTACAGTAACTAACAATTTGTTTAGAAAATTGAGATCAATTTGTCCCATAATTCTTGCAGTTTTTTTTTACGAATTAGTCCCAATAAATTAGTCACATTTTTTTCACATCTCACTATTTTTTTTATCAGTCTTGCTACCTGTACAACATCATATACACACAACGTATATGACAAGGTATTGGGCTCGGTTAGTGGGATCGGCCTATGATTTACAAACACTCTCACCTGCCCCCGCGTGGTTATACGCGCCTTCAAAATAACCAACGACTCCACATCTCCCTCCATTCCTCACTCACAACTCGCACTAAACCCACGATCACAATCTCTAACTTCCACAAAACACATTTATTTCCTTCTCCAAGAAGTTTTCGCTCAGATCATCGAAGCTACGGGAAAGAAGACGCATTCAAGCACAGAAAAAGGTATCAAGTGTATTTTTATTTTCTTCACCGTTTCTTTTTAGTTTCTTGTAAAATACGTTGTGTTCACTGTTCATTTTCTTCAACATTTTTTGTTTCTTCGTCATTTCTTTTCTTCAACATTTTATAGATCATTTCTTTTCATCATTTTGTTTGTTCACTGTTTCTCTTCTTCAACGTTTTGTTTCTTCATCATTCTGTTCATTGTAGTGTCTTCGACATTTCATATTTGTGATGTGATTTTTTTTAATGTGTTCATTTTTAAGACAGAGTAATGGTGAAAAATAGATTATTTCATTTGTTTTTTTTTATCCTTTCGTTTTTTTTACTGTGTTGATACTAAACCTAAATACATGAGAATGTCTTCATTTATAGATATAATATGTTCATTAATTTTATCATTGTGTGGTTTAAAATGTTATTGTTGTTCTTATTTTTATTTCTTTCAACTTTTTCGATTTCTCAAAATGTGTTCTTTTTATTCGGTAAAAAGTGTTCGCATAAATTTAAATATTACCATTGTATTATGTTTAAGTGTTATAACATGGTGTTCATTTTCATCACTATTTCATTCTCATACTAATACTATTTTAAAAATGTGTTGATTTTAAACCCTAAGTACATGACAATGTGTTCATTTTTTAGTAATAAAATGTTCATTAGTTTTATCGTTGTGTGATTTAAAATGTATTTGTTATTCTTATTTTTATTAGTTTTAATATTTTCCATTTGTCAAAATGTGTTTTGTTTTTTATAAATGATGTGTTCTTTTTATTCAGTATAAAGTGTTCACATAAATTTTAAATATTATCATTGCAATATGCTCTTTGCTATTATTTGTTATAATATGTTCTTTGCTATTATTTGTTCATTGCATCTCTAACAATGTGTTCATTCTCTCAAGCGCACATACAACTAATTCATTTCTCTGATAAAAAAAATGGATGACAAGAAAAAGGTTAAAAAACTGTTTCTAAATTTATGTTCATTGTTTTTCACATATATATTTAATGACATTATTTTTTGCAGAGGACACACACATCTCGTTGCTCCCCTCAATTAATATCAAAGGTTTTTTCTTCACTGATGAAGAGAAAATATTAGAAGTTGAACGAATTGGTTTTGCTGGTTTGCGGCATGTAGCATATATCCGAGTTGATCATAAGTTGATGTTGCAATTAGCCAGATCGTATGATACGCATACAAGAATCCTTGAAATGCATTCAATGCATATTAAGATAACTGCTGAATTAATAGGTAAGGCACTTGGGCTGCCCTACTATGGTAATGTGTTCACTCTTTGTTTATTATGCCTGTTTTTTCTCTGTTCACATTTCTAAATCTAAAAGATTTCATAACAGGTGAAGGTTGCGAGGAGGTAATGAAGGAAAATTCAGCCATCATGCCGTACAAAGGAATGGGCATGAAAGAGCTCAGAGAAAGAGTTCTCAACAGTTCTATTGACACAGATGAAAAAGTACTTGAATTCAGAAGAGTGTTCATTCTAGCTGTGTTAAAGAGTTTCCTTTGTCCAAACAGCGTTGCATCAGTTGCGCCATGACACCTAGCAACTGTTGTTAATGTTGATGATCCGACAAAGTACAACTGGGTGAGGTGCATGTTGGGATGTTTGATGGTTGGTGTCGACCGATACAAGAATGCTGAGACAGAATCAGCCGAAGGATACTTATACGTTTTAATGGTGGGAATCTATTTAAATTTTATATGTTATGTATTCACACAGGTTTACTAAAAAACTTAATATATCTATTCGATTTTCTGCAAATAATTTATTTCCACACCTTGGTGTATGGTCCACTAGACAGATACAATGGTCCGCCTGAACCTTGGATACAACATTGGACAACTGAAATGATCTATAAAAAGATAAAGGGGGAAACTAGAGAAAGGACGGTAACATTTATACTATGTTAGCTTTACTAGAATGGCTTTTCTATGTCAAAATAATGTCTTCTAACTGACAAAAATTCTTTAACTATATAGGGCTTAATAAAAAACCCCATGTCCAAATCTGTCCATGTTCGGGTACCAAAATAGACAAAGAAAGAAACTGAAATTCAGATGAAAAAATCATCATCCACAGAAAGAAAAAAATAACACAATCTAAGAAGGAGTTGTCTGCAAAAAGTAAGAGGAGGGAGAGACCTGATATGTCTGAAGAATGAATTCAAACAGAAGAAAACTCGCCAACAACAACAACCAATAATGAAATGTAAGTGTTATACCCAATATGTCGTATGTGTTCACTTACTCTCTGTTTATGTGTTAAGTATGGTTATAATAATGTTTTTTTTTAGTAACATTTTTTGTATTGTAGTAGAGATGATGAGGCAATTGATGAAATGGATAAAGATTTATCTGAGTAGGATATTGATGTTGAAACCAGTGACAAAATGTAAGTGTTCTAACAATTATATCATTATGTGTTCAGTTACTCTAATTTTTTATGTCTTCATATACTTTGTACATATGTGTTCTTGGATAAAAATGTTTGAATGTAGAACAAATTATGAGGACATTGATGAGGGGTTGAGTGAATTATCTATGCAAAAGAAATCTGAGCTTAAGAAATCAGATACAACAAATGATGAAATGTAAGAGTTCTAACATTTATATCATTATGTGCCCCATTACCTATTTATAAAGTGTACATTAATACTGTAAATATGTGTTTTTCATATAAAAATATAAATATGTTTGTGCTCTAGTAAAAACGATGAAACGGGGATGACTTGTCTGATCATGAGATGGTTGAAGAAAATAAGAATGAAATGTAAGTTTTCTATCCAATATAAATATATGTTCTATTACCATCTACATATGTTTTCAATGTCATTAGTCAAATGTGTTCTTTTGTGAAAATATCAAATAGCACAACTGATGAAAAAAATTGTGAGGATGGAGCACAATTGGCTGAAGAGAATATTACTGAAAGCATCACAAATAAAAGGTAAGTGTTCTATCCATCTGTATATATATATTATGTTTCTATTTAAAAATGTGTTCACTGTATACAAATGATAGGGGTTCTGAGACAGCTCAGCTAGTAGGGGATTTTTGTAACACCCTAATAATTACCTCTTTATGCTTAAGTCATATTGAGTTAATTATCGGAAATTTACATCTTGTCTCAGAGATTAAAATTGATTAAAGTAGTAATACGCGGAAAAATAGGGCCGATTTGTTTTTCAAAAGAATCGAAAGTTTAAAAACTCGGCTTGTGTGGTTTAACTGATATGAATAATTATATCATGCTAAGAAAACTACTCAATTATAAATACATAACATTAGAATACACAACGGTGGCCCACATGTACATAAATATAGTATTACAATATCTGAGATACACATAATATTGTGAATATCATAAGTAGTACAAGTAAGTAGTAGTGGGACTTTTAAGAGAATCATAAGCTTGTACAGCCACTTATAACTCCCTTAAAGGTTCTCAAAAGATAACATAGATCATATAGTACGATTACAAGATATAACAAAAGAAATGCTAAAATCCTAAGCTCCAGAGCTTCCAAGCTCGGCCTTCGTATAAGCTCCAAGTCACTCAACCTGTAGACGTGCTGGCACCCCTGTCTGTATCTAAAACAAAAGTGGTGGAATAGGGTGAGCTCCACGGACTCAGTAGGGGGATCACTCCGGTTGTTATAAAAATAATGTAATATGCAATATTCACTTTACTGGGGTTTTCATAAAACAATTTGTATCTGGAGTGTCTTACCTATATGCGTCTTAATTAATATGCATGCATCTTATACAAATCTGAAAGCATCATTACTTATTTCATTTCTGGCTGATATGTAAGACATTAACTCTTTCTTGACATGTGCAAAAGATACTTTTTCTATAGTTGGCACTAACCCTTTCATCTCTTTTTACCTCCACATCACCAAATCCCAAGACTATGAGCTCATATCTCTCTAGCTCCTACTAGACATACGGGGAAAGAGGGGTTTATCACATTCCCTTACTAGTGATGTCAGTGACCGAGGTTTCCAATCCTCCCTTACTGACAGCACTAATGACCGAAGGTTACACTTGCTTACTTTGATATTCCATTGTATTTCCACCGTACTCAAAATATCATAATATCATATTCTGACTTACTACCATATCACAACATATATGCACATAAACAACTAATCATTTCATTCTAGCAATGAGTTCAAGTCATGTATACAATCTAGATTCATAAATCACTTAAACACATACCACTTATGCACATAATTGCAGTCACATATCATTTTCTCGTTAATTTGTTTATTTCTTTTCATAATCATCATTTTCTGTTGTAAACATATATAATAAACATGTTACAGTGGTTTAGATCCCTAGAAAAGGGTTAGAAATCATTAAAATGCAAAATCACAAAATTCAGCATTTAAAACAATTCTGCAGAAATTCTGCGAAATGGCCGCTAGCGCGTCCTCTATGGCCGCTAGCGCCCAATAACGCACGACCACTCGCTAGCGCCTACATTATGGTCGCTAGCGCGTGTCCCGACTCTGCATCCATACCAGTTTTAGAACAGCAATCATATTCGAGCATATAATGATTTCTAACCAATCTTTATGTCTGAAAACACACAAATATGTATTATAACATAAATCTAAACCCCTACCTCTTGTAGTTTGACCCTCTAACACCAAGAATCACCTTGTTCTTCCTTGAGCTACTTGTTTAACACTCTATCTAAACTTTGATGATGATGAACACAATCCTTGAGCCTCTGATAGATTATGTTCGGTTCAAAACAAAGGAAATGAGGTGAGGAACTCGAATATGGGGCTGGTTTCTGAGTGAGTTAAGTTTTGAATGGAGTGGGGATGAGATTTGTAAGGTTTAGTGGTTATGGAGGTTGAGAGGATTTGTATCTAAGGTTTTGAGAGCTTAGAATGTTTGTTTCTGATGATGGGAAGCTTTCTTCAGGGTGAGGGAAGTGTATAGGGACGGAGGGGGTTAAGTGAGATTATTAAAAGATAGGGGACTTAACAGAAAATGCAAAAATTGCAGAAATGTTGTTCTGTCCTCGAGCTGGTCGCTAGCGCGTATCTCACGGTCGCTAGCGAGCGTTTTCACCGCATTACCCGCTAGCGCGCTATTACAGTCGCTAGCGAGGGACCTCTGCCGCCTCACCCGCTAGCGAGTTTAACTGGTCGCTAGCGAGCAAGTACTGCTACATGATAGTAGCAGCAGTTTTCTTGCATCTTAAACTCCAAAATACACTTAACATCCCCTAAACAATTTCTAACACCCAAATCAATATTTTTACACCTATATAAACTTGTACATAACCATAAATTCTTAAAATCTCCCGTGATTACTTCCTACATTTCTTTCTTAAATTCTTGTTCCAGTTTATCATAGTTTAACTCATATACATTGCCTTTTCATTATTTCATATACATTAAAACACATAATGCACATAGCACATATCAAACAACACATATACATCAAAATGCATCCCAATAACCTACATATTCCAATCACGCCTTAATTAAAGTTGTTATATCTAAATCCCTTTAACTTAAGATATGATTAGAATTTCGAGGTCTTACAATTGTCATCATCTGTGAAGAAAGCTACCATGTCAACCGGGGTGGGGGGGCGTCTTTTAAACTTGGTGTCTTTTCACAATCACATGGGGATGAAGAAGATCCTTTGGATAATATAGTATCGCTAGTTGTTTCAATGGCAGAACAGGGTGGTGTGGTCTTGACACTTGATGTTTGGAAAAAATCGCAGACTGAACAAGTGGACAGACAAGTATTATGATCCTATATGTCAAATTTGTTTTTTTTTTAACACTTTTCATCTATTGATTTTCCAGTCATAAAGATGCTGTAAATACCAAGGTTATGAAAACCGGACCGGACATCGAACCGGTCGAGAGAAAGGTTCAGAGGTTTGAAGGTTTAGCCGGTTCAACCGGAGGTTCAACCGGGATTTAAAATCGGACATAATAAAATACAAAAATACAGTACCTAGTTACATAAAAAAATTATAATTAATAATAATAAAAAAGAATAAAAAATAGAATGTTTGAGATATTAGCTCATTCATTTTTTTTGGTACAACTCATTCTATTAGATTTATTTTTATTCTTATTGTTTTAGGCTTTTAGCTAAAAGCCCAAAATATTTGAGTATTTTTCTTGGGCTTGGACCTATTTTATTCACACTTTTATTCTTAACCTAATATATATTCTAACCTAATTATCCAACCTAACTAATGCCCTTAAGAGCCGCCACTTTCTTCTTCTTTGTCCTCTCTCTGCTTCATCTCACTTTCTTCTTCTTTATCCTCTCTCTTCACTTCTTCTGTTTGTTTTTTCTTATACTCCATTGTTGGTTCTTTGTTCTTTCATACTCCTTCACATTTAGATGGCTTTTGACTCTCTTCACGCCACTTCTCTGCACGGTGTTGTTCGTGGCTGGCGGGCTGGTGGGTGGTGGTGGCCGGCAGCTAGGCGCTAGCGATGGCTGCCGGTTCGTGGCTGCACGGTGTTGTTCATCTGATATTTTCTTTTTTTAAAAAAATTTTGGCCCTTTAACTCAAAACGCTTCAACCCGCGGGCCGCCGGTTTTTGGCCGGTTGACCGGTTAACCGGCGGTTCAACACTCAAACGGTTTTTAAGCTCGAATCGGACCGGATGCGGCGGCGATTCATGGTTTAACCGGTCCGACCGGCCGGTCCGGTCCGATTTTCAGAACCATGGTAATTACTGATTTTGGTTTCCAAACAACATCTGATAATAAGAAGTCTCGCACTGATGATAGGTACCTTGTTTGATTTATTTGAAATAATACATAATGGAATCCAAAAAATGTGTTCATTTCGTGTTCTATAATGTGTTTACTGATATATTATGCATATTTATTGTAGGGATGTTCAAACTGATGCTGATTTACAAAAGCAGAATGTTGAGTCAATTATGGATCGTTTGTCAAATTATGTTGACGATACATCGGGGTTGGATGACATACCATCTAGCATGGATGTTGAATCAGTTATTGATGCAATCCCTAAGCTATACAATAGACAAATTCATCGATTGTCTGAATGAGCTTTCAATGGGGATGACAATGAAAACACGTGTGCCCTTGAGACCAAGCCATATACATTGATTGATAGGGAAACACTGAACCTTGGCACCAATAGCATACTTGGACTGTAATGTAAACACACCTATTCTTCGATTTTTCACCTATACTTGTAGTTACATTCTTTTAAATACATATAGCTAAAAGTAACAATATTGTGATATAGGTTATTGATTACATGGCAGTAGTGATGAACCGTAGTGGGGAAGAACAGTTTCGTAAACTGATATATTGTGCTCCTGCAACCCTCTTGGTAAAATATAATAATGTAGTTGATCATTTCAATTGTGTTCATTATATATTAAAAATGTGTTCTTAAGTTTATCTTTTTTTTTATCAGACCATAATGATTACATGTCACAGAAAGAAATGGATTGATGATGGTATCTCTACTGAACCAAATCTTTCTAATGACAATGATTACTATGAAAAGAGTCAAATTGCAACACATGATTGGGTATAATCTTGATGACTTTCACATTTTTTAAAATAATGATGTACATTGTATATAGAAAAAACTTATATATTGAATGTTAATTACAGTTAATGTTCCCTGTTGTGTCATGTTCACACTGGTGGGCATACGCAATTAATGTGGATGAAATAAAATTGTACGTCCTTGACCCAATACATGTTGAATGTCCAGGAGGTGATAGAGAGAAGATTGATGAGTACTGTGTAAGTCTTCCCTATGTAGTTCCTACTGTGTTCAGTTTCTTTCGATTATGTGTTCAGTTTCATTATTGTAATGTGTTCATTTATTATATATGCTATTTATAAATGTAATTACTTATGACATGTTAACAAAATTTATACAGGCTAGACTAATTAAAGAGTTTATCCATGATGCAAAACCTTCGTTCTCATTAACCAGGACAGAAATGGATTTAACATATCTCAATGTCCCTCGTCAACCAAATACTTATGATTGTGGTGTATTTGTGCTGAAATAGTTTGAGGTCTGGGAGCCATCAAGCATTTCAAATGAAGCGTACAAGCTGCCAAAGTGGACAAATGTATGTTTAGTTAATTTTGTTCACTTTTTGCTATTTGGAATTTGCTCTGTTTTATTAGTGTCATGTGTTCGGTATATATAATATTATGTGTTCATATTCTTGTATTTTCCCATTGCAGAAGGACCTATCAGCCTTTAGAAGGGAATTACTGACAAAAGAATTGTTAAGTAAAGAAAATACTCTCCGTGATAAGGCAATTGAGGTAGCATTGGGTGAAACTAAAAGACAAAGGAAGAATGGGAAACTACAAACTTCACCTTACACTAATGTCACCACAAATGATTTAAAGAAGTTGGAGGATGATCTGAAAAAGATTAGCAAAACATACAGTAGGAGGGGTGCAGGCAGGGGTAAAACGAACAAAGGGAGAAAATGATGGAACTTTGCATTAGAATGAACAAAATGTTTTTAAAACATTATCATTAGTATTTTGGTTTTTAGCGTATATGTGTGTTTATAATGTAAATAATGAGGATATTGAGTACAATGCTGGTTGGGTATTAGGTACAATGTCTTTTTGGCATATATGTGTTTTTAGATTGTTAAAGCATGTTGATATTAATTACAGTTGTAGTTGGTTAATATAGTAGTTCTCTTACCTTTTTACTTCATTATAAGATGTGTTCACATTTGATTATCGGTTGTTTCATTACATGTTTTGAAATGTTTTCATTAAAATCCAAGTTGGTTTAAATATAGTAGTTCAATTTTTTCTTCATTATAATTTGCGTTTAATTTGATTATCAAATGTGTTTGCGATATATAATTTCAATAAATTGTTAAACGATTCTCGATCTGATGTGTTCACTTTTCATAACAGGATGTGTTCATTTTATATTCCGAAATGTGTTTGCTATATGTAATTTCAATAAAGCTAGTTGGCTAAGCATCAAATAAGTTCACTTTTGATGATTGGATATGTTCATAACGTTAAGTAAAATGTACCGTTTTGTTAATCATAACATATATGTTGATCTTCTAATACAATAATTTTTTTATTTAAATCAAAAATACTTGTGTACCCTTTTGTGTGATTTTGTATGATTTCTATCAACTAAAATGTAATGTGTTTTATTCTATGTTGTTATTCTTCATCCCAAGGAAGATGATCCTTCTGGTCCAAATTTGTGCTGAATGATTGCAATAGAGATAAACATGAATATCCTCCATAAAATGTATGTGCAGTAACCTATTATTGTGTAAAAAAAATCATGATCTCATTAAAGAATAAAAATATTAAATTTATATAAACAGAACCATGGTGGCGTCTTGATTTAATCGGTTTGAATACTGGAAGTTGCTTAAATCTCCATACGAAGCCTATAAAAAAAATAAAACGCATCAGTCTATACAGTTTTAATTTGTGCTCATTTAATGTCTACATTGTGTGTTCATAACCAATATAATTTAGTGTTTACTATGTACCTGATTTTTGTTTTTCGTATTCATTTTTTTGTTGTTTTGGTTCTTTTCCTAACATCTTCATCAATTGCAGATTCTTTCCTTTTGGTGCATGGACGTCATCTTTTAGATGTTGGCTGAGGAGGACATAAAAAACCAAGTTCCACATTTGAACTTGCATGTTTTCCTTTTTCAACATGAGGCACACACCCACCAAGTAATCTTTTTTCATTCATAGCTTCATCTAGGAATCGATGTAGTATGTTTGCTAGCTCATCTGAATCAATAAATCCTTCTGCAACATTATAGAAATGTGAACACAAATCATTATACCTCTTCTTGCTTGGCTCAGAACGACTTGGATCATGACTACACTTGATGTTGTTGTGATTCCTCTCAACTTTCTTACTCCATTGTTTTAGAATGTATTTCTCTGGTACCTTTCCAACCGACTCAAGACCCAATACACACAAACAATGTCGACATATTATGCCCCGAGATTCAAACAACAGACACTGACATTGAACATCAACACTTCCTGAATCAAATGTAACTTTAAAATACTTTCTGAAATTATTTCCATTCAAACTTATGTCCTCAACAACTATGTATTCTGACAATAATTCATCTTTCTTTTGTAAAAATGTGCTGTAATTTGCCTTGCACCTAAATTGTTCTTGAATCTCTCCAAATTTAGAATGTGTGTACTCAACTTGGAAGTGTTTCTCATATGGGAATGCTGTGCAACAAGGTATGATGGTCTTGAATGATTGAATGTCAGCCTCTAACTCTTTCTGAGCCTATTCAGCAAGTGCATTATCATAATTATGTACAAATTGGACCAATGTACTCTTAGAATTCAAGAACTTGTCAAAAAATGCATGCATACTTTCACTCCTCTGAGTGCTCCTCATTCCTGCCCAAAACTCTTTATCTAAGAAGATTGGAACCCACCTTGTTCAATTCTTTCCTTGTATAATCCTGATTCAAACAAAGAATATGTGTTCATAAAAAAGGATGTGTTCATATTAACCTGTCGACCAATCATTAGACACCAAACTATACTTCAATAAGAACTAAGTCCATACTGTCTCAAACGCTTCAATCGACGGGGATTCCCACACAAGTCTTTTCATCTCTGCCTTTATAACTGCATACATCTTGTAACCACTCAATTTTACCTTGATCTTCTTCAAAATGTGCCAAATGCACCACCTATGGTGTGTGGTTGGCATGACAAGTTCAATAGCATTTTTTATCACTCCTGCTTGGTCAGTCAAAAAACCCATGGGATGCTTCCCATTCATACATTCAATCCACACCTTGAATAGCCATGAGAATGATTCAGTATCTCCAGATCTTAGCAATGCACATCCAAGCAAAATTGAGTTCCCATGGTGGTTAACACCAACAAATGATCCAAATGTCATTCCTGTGTTTTAAATATATATATATATATATATATATATATGCTCATGAGTTCAAGTTTAATAATGAAATGTGTTCAATATAGTTAACCATGCGTGTTCAGAATACTTACCATATCGATTAGTGTTATATGTAGTATCAAACGATACAACATCACCAAAGTATTCATATGCAACCCTACTTCTAGCATCAACCCAAAATACGTTCTTCAATTTCTTATCATCATCAACCTCAACTACATATGAAAAGTTGTGATTCTGTTCTTTCATCATTTGAAAATATTCCCACAATGCCATGACATCCTCATCATCTTGAGTATTTTGAACTTTCTTTTGCATAAAATTTATTACATCCTTTTCAATGAATGTCAGTGAACCATGGCCACCAAACTCATGCACAAGTGTTTGAAAACTCTTGTTAGGTCTTACACCAGCTTCATCATTGACCTGAATCAGATGTTTTGCATGCAAGCTGATGTTCCTATTGCCTTTAAACCATTTAGCATTTTCTTCACTCAACTCATGCGAATGGTCCAAAATAACAGCACTTAAAATCCACCCACTATTCCAAACCTTAGCAAAAAGGTGTGCATTACACCCAGCAACCGAATTGGGGTTTGTTTTCAAGGATACAAGCACATTTGAAGACTGTGAACCTTCCCTAGTACAACTAAGTGTAATATGATAAATGTTACCATCCCTTTTTTTTATGAGCGAACCCTTGTAGTGAAACCAACCTTTCTTGCATATGAGGTATATAACTCTTTAATCTCATCCAGTGAATTAAAAATCATTCCAAGCTTAGGGATCTCATCTTCTTTGATGCCACATAGAATGTGAATCTGAAAAAAAAAAAAAAAAAAGAACTCTTATTTGACATATGTGCTCTGTTGCTATATATTATTGTGTTCATCTTGAGTTTTACAATGTGTTCATTGTAAATGAAACATAAAAATGTAGATAATAAAATGTGAATGTGTTCACATCCTTTGTATGATATGTTTGAAATAATTGTTATTAGCTCATCAATTACATAAAAAATAGACAAAACCCCCCAAATAGCCCCTCCAGAATTTACAATCGGACATTATAGTCCCTCCAGAATGAGAAAGTAAAAACTAGTCCCTGCAAATGTTAAACGTCGGACTTATTAGTCCCTCTGTTAATCTTCTCAAACATAAATGATGATCTGGCAGTAACGGTGATGATATGACACCGTTAAATGAAACATCACCATCACCGTAAACTAAATGACGTCGTTTTTATGATGTGAGGTATCTCTTAAGAAACACCTCCAAGCTATGCTTCACACAACCCAAGACGGGGGGTGAATTGGTTGTGTACACTTTTTGCAAATTCTTCTTGATTATTCTAACACTTCTGCAATTCTAAAAGATTGATCAAGTCTTTGATACTTGTCAAGAATTAGTCAAAACAATAAGAATCAACAATGTTATTTGTGAAATCAGAATTCTCAATCAAATATATATGACATACACAGAAATCAATATGTCAATGTTTATGATCTAATTTGCACAACTTGCACAGCGGATTATTAATCACAAATATCACACAACACTTAATATATCAAACTTTCTCAACAATCAAATGATCAATATGAGAAATAACTCTTTCAGAAATATACAACTTTTTGAATCACTTTCTGATCTAGCTTCTGAACTCACTTCAGAAACCTATCAGACTTTGTTTCAGAATCAATATGTTTCTGAACAATTATTTCACAAACAAATCAATCAACAATTAACAATATGATATATCTTTCAATTGCAATCAGAAATCTAGACAACAATTGTGCAGAGAACAAAACAGTTTCTTAAGAATGTGAACTTGAGAAAACTAGTTACATATTTCAAAACACTAATTTCTCTTTCTGTAATATGTTCTTTAAATTGTTTATTTCAGATTTCAATTACCCAAATAACAAATATCATATATCAGAAAGTTAATCACATAAAGATTCCTTTAGCTTTAGTTTCTTTAACTTTCAGATTGTTGTTTCAATATTGTTCTTGAGATATTCACCAGAAATCAAAACATACAAATTATAAGCACAGTTTCTTATGAAACAAAACAATTAATGCAAGAAGAGTAGAGTTAGAGAGATTGGACCAATTTTATACTAGTTCGGCCAATGTGAGCCTACATTCAGTTCTTCAATCTTTCAATGATTGAGTTCCACTAGAAATGCATCAGAAACACAGGTATCAATACATAGATATATTTTGCAACCTTCTCAGGTTCGACACTTTAGAATACCCCTTCCAAGATTTTCACTTTCCAGATATCCCCTCTAGAAAGATTTTCCTGCCTTGAAATCACATCAAGGACTTTTCAGAACCTTGCTTCTGATCACCCTTTCTATGAACCAATTCCTTGAGAAATTGATGGTGAAGCTAGAGGCGTCGTTAATTCCTCTAACTCACAAATCAATTTAGAGTTTAAAGAGCAAAAGAGATATTGAATTAATTAACTATAGAGTATAGTTAGCTAACCCAAGTCGTTTCTCAAAGGAGGCTTAAATATTTGATCTTAATATGTATAGTATATGTAAATAAAGTTTGGGGATTATGTAAGATATTGTGTAACTATGTAATGTAAGATATTAATAAAATAAAAGAGGTCTTGGTGTTGAGTAGTGTGGAAAACCACATTTTCCCTATCATAAACTCACATAAGCATTTTATCAAACAAATAGGGTGCAATCTACACATGCATGGAAAATAAATAACTTAATAGATTCTAATCCAAACCAATTAAGCTAAATTAACCTAGACACATGCAAATCCAATTCCCAATCAAGAATAAGCCGAACTCTCCTAGTCATAGGCATAAGATATTAATCCATACCAAAAACCCAAAACCCAAGAACACAAATTAATTCCCCAATCAAGAAATCAATTTGTGTCCAAGAGTGCAACCAAAACTTGCAAGCATTAATCCACACATACAAATTTTAATAGCATTCAACCAAGAAAATAGGGAGCAACCCAAAGAATTAAATAGCAAGCTTCAAGGGAAAATAGGTTCTAACACTATCTCAACACCAAGCACCAAGAGAACTACTCACACATGAAGAAATTAGAAAATGATGGCAAGAATAGGAACTGAAATTTAAATATCAATAAAAATGCAAGAGAGCAATGTATCCAAGAACATCAAATGTGTAGAAAAGAAAATAAAAACCTAGAGAGAAGTTGGAGCTTCTCTCTCTAGAAAGCTAAAAGGGGAAGATGACCTAATAGTGAAAATGAGAGCATATCCTAAAAGTGCCCTCTCCTTACATTAAAAGTCCCAAATTAAGAAATTAAAGATAGGGACCAAAAAGCAAAAATTACAAAATATTAAAAGTTGTCAGCCGCAAGGTGGTCGCTGGCGATCCAGCGATGACTGGTCGTTGGATCGCCAGCGACCACAAACAGAAAGGTCCAAAATCCTGTCTTCTCGAGCATTGGTCGCCAGCGACCAGAATGTCTGGTTGCTTGGTCGCTGGCGACCACTTCCTGGCAGAAAATCTTGCGCGGTTTCTCCGGCTCATCCGTGTATCCGCTCCTTCGCTCCTTTGCTCCTGATGCTCCTGAGACTCAAAGTAGACCCGGCCTAGGTTCCTGAAATCCAAAGACACTAACCAAGAGTGCATTAAAAGATAACAAGACCAATTACTACCTTATAATCCGCTTTAAAACTCCGGTTTTTCGCTTCAACCACCAAAACACCACATGAATCACAAATAAGGCAAATAAATGCTAATAAGTCTACTAAGGAACACAAGATGCAATATAAGGATAAAGAATGCACAGAATTTCGCATCCTATCAAATACCCCCACACTTAGCGACTTGCATGTCCTCATGCAAAACATCCTAATCCTACGAATCACAAAACTAAAAAAAAATCTACCCCAATAACAAACATGCTTGATGAATTGAAAGGTGACCAAATCCAAGAGATAAAACACGATGTTCGGTTTCAAGCTAATGAATTGCGAGAGAAAGAGAAAGAGAATCAACTTGTCAATATACACAAGTGAATCAAATCATTCGACAAAAATCAATCAAGTGGCCACTCAAGGGTAGGTGTATCATCACACATCTCACCAACGTGTATGGGCTATGTCGCTTCACACTCGCCGCCGGAAGACATGCATAACCATAGGCTTGCAAGAATTCTTATTCCTCCACAAGAAAGATAACACACATCAGGATCAAGAGGACTTAGGGGTTGTAATGAGGCCAGGTTTAGGGCAGCGGAATTTCAAAGCTAGCAGAGCTAAAACTTAGGCGTCAGAGAGCAAATTACTTTACCCAACCCAAAGATGAAATCCACAACCCGAACCAAGTAAAAGTTAACACAATTTTTCCAAACGACCCCCTTTTTATTTGAACCAAAGACTCAAAAGAAAACAATGCATCAAAACAAGCAACACTAATAGAGAGCAAAATCCAAAGATATTTAATTTTCATTATCTTGCTCTCTTCACTTATTTACTTATTTAATTTATTTATTTTTTGTTTCTGTTTTTTTTTTTTTTGTGGTTCCAAACAAGGATAGTTTCATGTTTATTTACAAAGTAAAGATAAATGAAAAAAAAAAACTAACTCCCCCCCCCACACACACTTAAACCAAAAACATGCCCACATGTTTCCCCCACACTTAAACCACAATCCCGATTCCACAATGACATATCAAAAGAAAAGACATTTGCTCTCCTAAGCCCAAGTCAAGGATGTGACATTGTTTTACGCTTTATTTAGGCGAAGGTGCAAGGTTAGATCAAAGAAAAGGGGTTAAAGGCTCAACGGGGCTAGCAATGGAGGTATGTAAAGGTGGTTATGTGGGTGAGTAACTAAAAAAAAGGATGCCTCAATCATATCCAGAGATGCATGTACCAATCCAAAGTTTCAGACAAGAATGTGAGCAAGTTCTAGTATGCACAAAATGGGAAGCACACACAAGAAAAAAATGGGTGACATGTAATGGTGCCACCCAAATGAAGTCGAAAAGCTCACTAGGGTACGCCACAATCTCAATTCAACTCAAACAATCATTCACAAATTAAAGATTATGGTATGCATTCTCTTTGTTTTTTCAATCATGCAATTCACAAACTTTCACCAAATCATCGAAATAAACTTTAAGGAAACCAAACAAAACATCAAGCATGCTTTCTAAAAACTACGTCATATTTACACAAACTAACACATAGAACATAATGCAAAGAAAATAATATAAACAACACATAAATATAAGATAAAAGAAAATGAAAATAAATACAAACAGTGGTGGGTGTGGTGGTCAATCTGAGTCCGCCTCCTCCGACTCCTCAACCGGCTGCTTGCCCTTCCCCTTTGTCGCCGCTTTGCTCTGGGCGCCACCCAAGCAAGAGAATATTTGAGACAGCTTCTTCATGATTTTCTTTTCGGACTTGGCCACCGTTTGGGTGACGTGGGCCTTAAGCTCCTTCTTGAGAGCCGCCCTAGCTGTCTGTCCTTCCTCTAGGAGTCAGCCCTCCATAGCTTCCATGGCGAGGAGAATATCCTCGGAGGCCGCCGGTGGTGGTGGTGGTGTGGCTGGATGGGCACTAGCACCAATGTCCGGTGCGTCTATCGGATCCAGATTCTTCTTCTTTCTCTTGGCGGCGGTGCGAGCGAGTGGGTCGAAGTTGGGATTGAGTCGAGCATCCGATTTGATCAAGGTGGATGGCCCGACTTTGTCTATTCTCGCTGCTCTATCATCAGTAGGAAGCTCCCCCACTGCAGCGGCTTGACACATCCTGGTGATGAGACAAGCAAATGGAAGAGCGTCCTTCTTGGTCCTCCGACGCGCTTCATGCATAGTCCGGTGAATGAGGGTCCCCAAGCACACACTTTTGCCCTTGGTAAGGCAATAAACAAGGATCATCCGAGCGAGGGGAACGTCAGAGAAGTGCCCCGTGGGGAAGATGAAGGAGCACACCAGGCGGAACCAAGCTCTCGCCTCAATAGTCAGAAGTGTGGAGGGTATCCTCAGCTTGACGGGGATTGGATCCCTTGAGTATACCCATTCCGCCCCGGGGTAGGTGATTGTATCCTTGACCTCGTCTTTGAAAGCATCCGAGGGAGTCACTGACAGGCGGTGAAAATCATCCGGGCCAATGAACGGTACCCGTAAGAAGGTGGCGATGGCTTCGGGGGAAATCTGAATTTGGCACCCCCGCACTTGGACTAGAGCCGCTTCTTCACAGATGAGATTCGCGTAGAACTCGCGAACTATTGTGCAATTGGGGATGGCGAGTGGTTCGAGCATGAACCCCCATTGGCGGCTCTCAATTGCGGCCACCACAATGTCCAGAACACCATCTGGGGAGTTCCTATATTGGAGGACGGATTCCGCTGTCACCGTTCGCTAAAGCATTTGGTTCCCATAGGCGAGCTCAGATTCCAGACAGCAGAATCTATCGCGGTCCTGAGCTGGCCCGGCCAGTTCCTCTTCAGTATGTGCCGGTTGAGCCGGTTGTTTTCCTTTCGAGGATTTGGGCGCCATCTGCAAAATAAGTTGCAACAGAAAATAGCCAATAGGAACGACAAACATTAGCACGAAAAAGAAACACACGAGTTCGAGTTGTCCCACACATACCACAACAACACACAACCACAATGCAATGTAGATAAATGCATGAACCTAAATGCAACTACACAATGATATCTAGAATGTGCAAAATAATCTAAACCAAACAGAGAGATAATAATTATTAACAACAAGAATGAACTCACAATCTAAATGCTATATGAGATTAACAAAAATAGAATTAACAAGATAACCTAAAACTAGATGCACCAACCAGGGAAATGCAACAAAATTATTCCCTAATCAATTACTAAATGCTTAATGACCTAAACCTAAACAAATAAGGCAACAGTGAGGCTAAATGCAACTAAATACAACTAATTAACAGAACCAAAACCTAATCAGAATACTATTATGAAATGCAATGCTCATTAAACAAATATGCAATTAAAATAAAATGAGATAAAATTGTATGCAATTTATTGAAGAACAAAACAAAACCTAAAAAAAAATGATAAACTTACAATGCTATGTTGATTAGAAGGAGGTTGAAGAAGATTAATGGAGATGGTGGTGGGAGCGGACCCGGCGGCCCTGAGCAGGCGGCGCGCGGCGGAGGAGTCGAGGCAGGGTACAAAACAGGGAGAGAGAAAAGAATGCAGGGCAGCGCGGAACGGGGAGGTCGCCGGTGCTGCTGGTGCGAGGTCCGCGATGATAGTGCCTTCCGGTTCGCAACCGGCGGTGCGGCGGCGATGGCCGGCGCGGTGGTGGCCGTTACAAAGAAAGAACCAGGCGCGAGAGGGAAGCGGGAGAGAGAGAAAAGGAGTGAGAGAGATAGAGAAGGAAAGAAACGGAGCGGGGGTGGCGGCCGAGCGGAGGAACGGTGGTGGGTGGCGGAGGGCGGTGGTGGTGCGGACAGAGGGTGTTAGGGTTTTGTTGTTTGGTGTGTGTTTGTGTTTGTGAAGAGTATGAAAAGAGGAATGGTGAAGAGTAAAGAGAAGATGAGAGGGAAGAATAGAAGAGAGGGAAATTAAAATGGGCTGAAACCCAAAACGGGACCGTTTTGTGCGTTCCAGCAATTTGAAAAATTTTTCTGCAAATTTTTTTTTTTTATAGTCGCCGGCGACATATGGTGGCGTCGCCAGCTACGGAAACCCACGTCGCCGGCGACAAAGAAGACAGTCGTGGGCGATGGATCAGGGATACAGAAACAAATAGAATGAGGGACAATCGAACGATGGTCGCCACGCGACGGGGTGTACGGTCGCCGGCGAGGAGTGGTGTTGTCGCCAGCGACGAATGACGAGGGACAATCCAGAGATTTGGACAGAACCAACCAACTTCTTGATCGGTCGCCCGGCGATAGTGCGTGTGGTCGCTGGCTATCGTAACATGCTCGCCGGCGACAGCTGAAGTGGTCGCTAGCGACTGGGTTCCATCTCAGAGTTTGAACAGAATCTTACACTCGAGGTGCTTGTCGCAAGGCGACGAAGCTTTTGGTCGCCAGCCACTGAAGTATGGTCGCCAGCGACAGGTGCATTGGTCGCTGGCGACGGACATCCATTCCAGAATTTAGGCAGAGTCACACAATATGCAAGGTAGTCGCTAGGCGACAGAAGAAACGGTCGTCGGCGATGTACGCGTGGTCGCTAGCGACGGTAAGTGCGGTCGCTTGCGACCGAATGCTGCAGAAACAGAATTATGCAGCAGAAAATGCTGCAGAAGTGTAGAAACTAATTTCAAAGTTACCTAAACTAACAAAACATGTTTCCTAACCTATGCAAATGTGAATGAAAGTGCTGGAAAAAGAAAACTTACCGGTGGTTGTCTCCCACCAAGCACTTTTGTTTAACGTCCTTAAGTTGGACGGGTGAACCTCTTATGGCGGGTAGACCGGCTCTTGGAGGTAGACATCAACGGAGGCTCCGGAATTAGCTTCTTGTTGTTGGAATAACTTCAAACGGTGCCCATTCACCTTAAATTTATGTTTTTGTTCATTCTCCAATTCAACCGCACCATGCGGGAATACGGAGACTACGGTGAATGGTCCATCCCATCTAGACTTGAGCTTTCCCACCATCCATTTCAACCTCGAGTTGTACAAGAGGACTTTGTCCCCCGCCTTGAATTCCTTCCTCAAGATGTTGCGATCGTGGAACGCCTTTGTTTTCTCCTTGTAAATCCGCGCACTTTCGTACGCCTCAAGCCGTAGCTCCTCCAATTCCTGCAATTTCAACTTTCTTTCCATTCCGGCGGCCCCAAGATCCATGTTGCATTGTTCACCGCCCAATAAGCGCGGTTCCAACTCAACAGGCAAATGACACGCCTTGCCAAAAACAATCCGAAAGGGGCTCATCCCTATCGGAGTTTTGTAAGCGGTCCGATACGCCC